>CM025657.2:469103-500060 GCA_014621495.2 Entosphenus tridentatus
GTTGGGGCTGCAATTGTTGATGCTGTTGATGTTGGTCCAGGTGTAGTTGGGGCTGTAGTTGTTGATGCTGTAGTTGTTGGTCCAGGTGTTGTTGGGGCTGCAGTTGTTGTTGCTGCTGGTGTTGGTCCAAGTGTTGATGCTGTTGGTGTTGGTCCAGGTGTAGTTGGGGCTGCAGATGTTGGTGTTGCAGTTATTGATGCTGCTGGTGTTGGTACAGGTGTTGTTGATGCGGTTGGTGTTGGTCCAGATGCTATTGGTGCTGCAGTTGTTGATGCAGCTGGTGTTGGTCCACGTGTAGTTGGGGCTGCAGTTGTTGATGCTGCTGGTGTTGGTCCAGGTGTGGTTGATGCTGCTGTTGTTGGTCCATGTGTTGTTGGGGCTTCTGTAGTTGGTGCTGCTGTTGTTGGTCCAGGTGTGGTTGTGGCTGCAGTTGTTGGTGCTGCTGTTGTTGGTCCAGGTGTTGTTGGGGCTGCTGTAGTTGGTGCTGCTGTTGTTGGTCCAGTTGTGGTTGTGGCTGCAGTTGTTGATGCTGCTGTTGTTGGTCCAGGTGTGGTTGGGCCTGCAGTTGTTGGTGCTGCAGTTGTTGGTCCAGGTGTGGTTGCGGCTGCAGTTGTTTGTGCTGCTGTTGTTGGTCCACGTGTTGTTGGAGCTGCAGTTGTTGATGCTGCTGGTGTTGGTCCAGGTGTAGTTGGGGCTGCAGTTGTTGATGCTGTTGGTGTTGGTCCAGGTGTAGTTGGGGCTGCAGTTGTTGATGCTGCTGGTGTTGATCCAGGTGTAGTTGGGGCTGCAGTTGTTGATGCTGTAGTTGTTGGTCCAGGTGTGGTTGGGGTTGCAGTTGTTGATGCTGCTGGTGTTGTTCCAGGTGTTGTTGATGCTGTTGGTGTTGGTCCAGGTGTAGTTGGGGCTACAGTTGTTGTTGCTGCAGTTGTTGGTCCAGGTGTAGTTGGGGCTACAGTTGTTGTTGCTGCAGTTTTTGTTCCAGGTGTGGTTGGAGCTGCAGTTGTTGTTGTTGTTGCAGATGTGGTTGTGGTTGGGGTTGCAGTTGTTGATGTTGTTGTTGTTGGTCCAGTTGTTTGAACTAGAAATAACAAATAAATACATTTCAGAGAATACAAGATTAACAGAACACATCAAATACCAAACAACTCACCAAACTGTATTATCAAGAGGTTAATTAGAAGTATTAGGAAGAGGTTCATTAGAAGTACATCCCTACATTATTTATTTGTATCCAATATTCAAAGTAACTTCACTGCTAAATCATGATCCTCACCATCCACATCACTCTTAATGTGTGGTGTATTATCTTTTATGTGTTTGGTTTTCACGTGAATACTGTTTTGTTAACCACACAAACAAAAGTGTTCAACGACAAATGTATCCTGAAACTCTGTTTTTTTCTTCCTTTACATATGTAGTGACTTTGGACACGGACTGTTGAGGGTTTCCTTATTAACTTTAACTTGACTTAAGACCGTGGCGCCGCGAGATAGCGGCGACATGGATACAATGATGACGAGAAGACAGTGCCAATGAGAGAATGCAGCAATTGCGAGAAGACAGCGACGACCGCCTGAACCCCAATCTAACAGCCCCAAACCTCGCTCCTTGCTCCCTTTTGATCCCCAGCATGGCCCTTCACTCTCCTTGGCCCCACCTTTGATCTTAAACCCTCTGGCGAGTTCCCGAACCTTCCTGGAGCTTGCCGACATACTGTCTTTACACATATATTTTAAATGGTCCACTCATTATGAAGCTTATCTTTACTTATTTTCTTGTTTGAATGTAAGCGAGGTTATAGGTCTTGCCCACTTAAATGATAGAGGCCATTTTAGTTAAGACGTTATTTTTGGCTTTTAAATGCTGTTTCCTCGTATTTCCTGAAATGTCATGAAATTAAAAAAATCCCCTCAGGACCTTCCATCAAAGGGCAGGTTGTACCCTGAAGTCTCCCATGTTTGTCCTTCGGGCAGCTGAGGTTGTGCAAGCTTATTTGTGTGCATACTTTGCATGCATGCAGACGTGGGTAGGGTGCAGTCTGTGCTGAGTGACCCCGAGGCTCTATGGGCCGGTGTGACACAGGGAGAAAACATGGCATGTAGACGAGTGGAGCAGCTATTTTTGCAGGTAGATGCGGTGATACATTTTATGCAATGATTCTCATGGTCCAACTCAGCGGACGACCTTACTTTTTTGCATTACCTCTGCATCGGTTGGGGTGTAATGAGGACCACTTTTACTCTTTCTTTAATCCTTTCTTCCCCAATTGTGTCTAGATTGTATTGTAAGCATCATTTCACGAGAAGAAGAACCCATACTCTCAGAGTAGTGCATTCCTTAATGTTTGAAAAATGCCCCCTGGAAGCAGATACTACAGAGCTACATCTGAGATCCCTTCAAGTTACCTCTGTTCCACATATTAGGGGAAGCAATTCCCCACTTGCCCTTACATCGAGAGAGCATGTTCGTCGCACGACAGTCAACCCAATCTTGTTTTTTTCTCATAGCTGAATTCTACCAAATTAAGTGCAGGACCAAATTTAATGTAATGGAGTTTTATTTGTGCAGTCATTAGTGACTGGGCTGAAAATATAAATTTAATTAAACATGAGAAATCTGTTTAATCACATGTGGCTGAAATCTGGATGAGAACCCAGGAACCCAGCGGTGCCCAGTCAGTGCTCTGAGTTCTGATCAACAAAGCCACATTATGAAATACATTTTCTTATATTTTTTAAGTACAATGATACATGTCTGTAATACAGCACTTTAGAGGCAAAGGCCAGTTAATCATGTAGAGTTGTGAAACTCTCAAATTCGTTGGGCCGCTATGTGGCCAGGAGAGAGCATTCCAGCAAATGGGTCTGTGAACCCATCATTGCAGTAATTTGAGTTGTTTTACGCTCGATTTTCTCTAGGCACTCCAATTTCCTCCAACTTGCAAAACACTCAATTATAATGAATTCTCCAAACATCTCAATGCATGCCCCTATTGAAAAACAAATTCATTGAGGCCTTCATGGATATATGGAATTTTATTTTTATTGAATGGCTAATATATCGTAACATTTTGGTTTTGTGTTCATATATTTTTTTTTGGTCAGATCACCTAAAGAAAATGTGTGTCATAAATCCTCCTCCATCCAACACAGCCAATTAATATAGTTTTCGCTTGAACAAACATGTACTTTATTACTGCTTCAGCACACCGGTGTGTAGCCGAGCTATCTCGCAACATTTAAATGAGTACGATCATTTGTTGGCAGTTACAACCAGCATCCTCACCCAGTAGCCAGAACTGTGAAAATGGCCTCCAATCTTGGGCCTTAAATTGGGGGTGTGATGTCATCAATGAGCAATAACAATAGCTGGGGAGCATCAGCACTAGTGCTACGGACATCAACATTGGCTCTTTGTGTACTTTGTAGCCGACTACTGTGCACTAATATGAACCAGAAGTGGTCACACTCAACTTGTTGATGCCCAACTGAACACTGCAAATCGGTATATTAATGGAACTCTCCAGTCGACCCCAACACCCTGGCTGCCCGTGCTGTCACACATCTCTCCCCCTCTACCCATCCGCCGCAACGCTGCAACCCTCTGGGAAGTCCTGCAAATCAAGGAAAACATTCGCCTTCACATTCATCAGGACCTCAATAACGTCCATCGTCATCGATATGTCACCCCAAGCCCTTTTGGACCCACGCGCTTCACCTCCAACAATGCGACTTCAACCCCGATGAAGCCTGGAGAGCTGAATGGAGTTCAAAAGATCTCACATACAAACACCTTGTGGAAGACCCAACGCAGAAGATCGCTGAGTTTGCTCTTCCACGAAGCTCATGGTCTACCCTAAACCGCATCCGCACAAACCATGGCTGAAGCGGATACCTAATGCACATTTGGAAAATTAAAAACTCTCCAGTGTGCGACTGTGGTCATCCTAAACAGACCGTACAACATCATGGGACCTCCCTTGCCAGTATCAAAATATAAGAACATGTTTTACCCTTTCTGGCAATAAAACAGGTGTTAAGATGTTAACACACCAAACTGAAACCTTTTGCAAGGAATCATGTCTGCATTAACCACGATATTTGTGGTAAACATGCAAACAAAAAACATTATTTGAGACTAGGCTTTAAATAAAGCTGTCTATGATGTGGACCAACCAGTTTCGAAGACAACATAAATTGTTAGTTATTGAAAAATATAAATACATACCCTCACGTGGTAAAACAGGTTAGGCATAGCTAATTAGTTGTACTAGACCAGAGGTCAGCTCCAGAGCCGCATGTGGCGGCTCTTTGGCTTCCCCCTTGCGGGCAGAATTAAAATAAAAAACCCTTAAATCTTAAACCCAATGTAACGTAAAAATAATGTATTAAATATGGTAGAGGGTGGGTCACTATGGAATGTCTTGGTGAAGGCAAAATGTGCAACAGTTAAACTGTATTGTTAAAGAATAACGAAGGGGGGGGGGGGGACTAAATAGACGCAGTTTATTCCATCACCAATTGTGTTTATTTAAGTCAGAATGTGTTTGTCATCTGCTGTATGCCTGCTGCTGTGTTTGTGTACGAGTAGCTCTGCATGTGTACTAGACGGTTGTTAGATTATGATCGATTATGTTAAATATATTCGTTGAAGGTGTATATTTAGGTGACACTACTGGTTAGTCATAGTTCATTAGCTATACTATACTGTATGTATGTTGGACTTATTTGGCACCGTATGTAGTCAACCCGTGGATACTCACATTTCCAGGCCGCGGTACATTGGCATACAAACAATAAACCGTGTATACATGAATTATGTGCGTGGCCCACCAACTGTGGATGGCTACGTACGGTGTGAAGTAGTATAACATTTTCTGGAAAGGAAAGTGATTAGATTAGGCAAGTAAAGGCGCTCAAGAAACTTATACAAAATGTGAAAAAATGTAAACAGATTTACTTATTGGACCCAGATGGGTTACAACTGCGATCGAGCCAAGCAATTCTATCAAAAGTGAAGAATTTGTTATCTCTGTCAAACAAAACTCAGCCATTCATTACGTTCCTTGGCCACTTGTCTGATGAAGCGAAAAAAGTGAGGTTACATTTTCTAGTTTTTGGCTCGCATAATATTGTTTACATATTGGCACCGCTTAACCACAGCGCATTACTTGCGGTGAGATATTTGATGAGGATTTATCCTGGACTTATGCTTCTGTTTAAAATTATTGATTTGTGCAAAACTCTTCCGTGTGCCTTCCTCAATGTTTGCCACAGCCTCAAGATACACACTGTTCACAAATGTAATATATTTTCATCGTCAAACAGGAAAGAGGGCGTATTTACATACATTAATAAAATAAAACAACATTTTAGTGTATCTGCCTCTTGGACCATGTGTTTCTCTGCAGCATTTGTTTAAAAACCAAGACTCTGGACTGGTTTTAACTTCTCTGAGGCTCACTAGTAGTGGATTACCTGTTCAGTAACTGCAGCGTGGTTGTCTGTTACAGCCATTTTTGTACGCTGTTTCTAATCTGAGCCCCTTGTTTTCCACTATACTCTTATGCAGCCATGAAGTATGGTCAAAAGATTCCCATGACTGACATGGCATGGGAAGGCCTTCATCCAGCAGTATAATAAAAAACGTTAACAGTGTTCAACATCAACAGGCAAAGTATGCATGGTGCCCATGAAGGTATTTTGCATATCCAGCAATCTCTTGCCAACTGTGAACTTCATAATCACGGAATTCATGTAAGCACGGTTTATTATTTGGATACCAATTTACCAACCGTGGCCTGGAAATGTGAGTATGCACAGGTAAGCACAGGTAAGCACAGCTGCGCAACCCCCAGTTAGACATTTTGCGGGGCCGCGGTTGCCTGTGCCACAGCGCCATTTGTGGCAATGCGTCGCTTCTCAATGTGGTCACCCTGAACAGAAGCATGAAACACAGAACGGACTCATTGCTCAATTCACAAATACGAAGGAGGCCATCCACCACTCCGCAACTATTGACACAATTATCTGACTCAACCACCTCAATGTAATGTTATAGTTATTGGTCTACATCAACATCAGCCATACAAAGAAGAATGTACAATCCCATTTGTTCTACTAGACTACAACCGACATTTGCAGCACGTTTGCAAAAATATCAAACGATTTGACGTATATGTTGTCCAATTTTAAGCCTCATTTAACCTTCCTTATTGGGCTTTCATTCATACATTCATCACGCATAGTCAGCGAAGGACCGCTGCACCAAACGCGTGACCTCTTGCGACAGCATTCACATAAACTGCTCTTTCTGCCATACTCTGGTGTCTCCAGTGATTTGTTTGAGCCACGGATCACGGGGGGGAGGGGGGCGACCACGGTAGTTGCCCCATTCCTTTGAGGGTCACAGTCAATGGGCCTTCATTTTCAGCTAAATTTGAGATACCAAATATTATGGACAAACGGTGGAGTGGCCGGGAAGGTCAGAGGTCTGATCTCTGAGCTGGCACCACTACCATCTTGGGTTTAAATCCAGGTTTCAGCTACCTGTGATCTATGATGAACTCGGCTTTCAAGTGTACTGGGTTGTGAGGTCTCCGCCCAGTCACCAATGACTCCACACACAAAAAATCACATTACGTTTGGATCTCCACTTAATTTGACTAATTTCGGCTGGAATGGCATACATTGAATATTACTCTCATATGGCAGAGTAGGTGGGAAAGTGCATTGCATGGACAAGAGGTCTTGAAGGGAGCTCAGAGCTAGCTCTATGATATCTGCTTCTTTAGACCATTTTGAAAGCAAAGTTTTTGCACTGCTCTACAAAAGATCCATATGGATATCTGTCCCAGCTCTATCCAGCTCAACCCAACTGAGCACAATGACTATATTAAGAATGGATTGAAGTGAAACCTTGACAAGCAGCTACATCATATTGTTAGATGCGAGGAAATTTGTCAATTGACAAATAAATATGTGAAATAGTTTAAATTGCAATCAGTTTTCACTGCACAATGAATGCGTCATACTCTAGAACGCAAGGCTGTAAGGAATTACAAAATGCGTATTAATTGTATGCAGTTACTTAGTGATCTAAACATAAAGACTGGTTTATGTGATTACTATGGAATTATAAACGCCTTGGTTTGACTCCAGGCTGTGGATTAAAATGAATTTGCAGTGATCTGCATTAATTACAGTGTAATTAATGCAGATCACTGCATATGACCAAGTTACCCGTCATGCGCTCAATTTCCTCAGATCTCAGAAGCTAAGCAGAGTTTAGCTTGAATAGTGCGTGGCGAGGTGACCACCTTGCATAACAAAAGTTATAGGCCACACTCTGCTCCAACATCTATACTCCCTTCAACCTGCACTGACCGGCGTGGTGACGCACAGTCAATTAACTCCCACAACTCGCACGGTGCGGGGAGGCCCTCATCCAGCAATGGCTTGACAAAAATCTGTTCATGTTCACAGCCAACTGGCATTGTCTTTTGCCATTGGCTGAACGAGATAAAAAATGTGGACCAGCAGAATTAAATTATGGTCTTACCAGACATGATGTGGTCATCTCGTATCAGCCTTAAATTATGCTACCTTGCTCAATATTTGTTTTACATTTTTAACGACAGGAAATCCCACCACCTCCGCCTACTTGTACGAAGAAGATTCTAATTTAGACAGTGGGTGTATTGCTTCACACTGAAATTATTCCGAGAGACAAACAGAGGAACACATGGACGAGGAAATAAACACAAGTCAGGACACATTGTGAGAAGGAATGTTGTCCGATGGTTGGCAGCAACGACGGAGTGGCCGTCAAAGGAGGGGAGGCGCCTGAGATGAGGTCCATTGCAGAGACTGAACATTGAAATAATCTCGGTTGCAGGAGCTAGATGGGGTTTTGCATCGCAAGACCGTGAAAGATGTCGATGGCATGGCCATGTCTTCGTCCAGCCGTGGAGAGATCGAAGCTAATGATGATGATGTTTCTTAATTTTATAATTTTCAAATGAGAAAATTCGCTTGTACGCATGCATTATATAAAGGTGTTCAACATGTGATTGAACTCGGAAGTATTTAAATACCAGTGCAGAAGTCGACGAGTAAATTGTGCAGCAGATTTGCAAAAGTGTACTATCATCCTTTTTGCTCTAGTTTGTGTCCCCAAGTGTTGGACAGTTCAATTTAGCAAGTTCCTAAGAGCAACACAACTTTATACTAACTACATGGTCATTCACGTCGGATCGTCTTCAATTACAAACAGGCTGTTAGAGCCAAATCAGTGTTAAACATTACCAATGTATTGCCCAACCAAGCATAGTGTTATAACGCAATTCAAGAGGCAAACACATGCGCCGGTCCTTGTTTGTTATAAGTGTGAAAACGTCGATAAACTCACAATTGAACAGTAAGTTTGTTCCGTTTAAACTGCATAGGTCAAATGTATCAGTTAATATACGTTAAGAATTCTAGATTATATCCAGAAAATGTCGTATGTGTCACATTACTTAAACACAAACACTCGCGATTTCAAGATTAACATCAATTCAGAGATAACTTACCATGAACTTGCTGGATTGCGCACAGTAGTGCGATGTACACATATGCAACATGCGTAAGTTTTCTTGACGCAGTCATTTTGACCGATTTAATTTAAACGTTAATCACACTTGCAATGCGAGGTCTCTGACGTTCTCCCGCTAAGCATGTCGACGGCAATGGTGTTAAGGGGGGTGCACAGCGAGGTTTTATTTACCACGCATCTCCGAGACTTCCTAAAGGCACACCCACAGGAGCTATGCGAGGCTACCCTTTCTGCGCTGCACTAATGACACAAAGTTTACCCAGACAATTATTGACACGGCGTGGGCAGTCACCTTGGTGACACCTTCGTCACGCTGAACCGCGCAGCATTTGTCCAAGGAAAATTGACGCCGTGTCAAGGCGCCGCGCCGGTGATGAGATGGCACCAATCGGCCGGTGAGGGCACGCAGCCCGCTGCCGAGATTCTGCTGCTGCCGAGCTCGTCTGCTGCTGGTCTCGCCGTCGACGGCGCCAACGACGGCGCGTAACGCCACGTTTTAGTCTTCACGCACCGATACGAATGCTCCCCCTGGTTCGTTTGCGTGAGAGGTGATTGTGCGCACGCATGCCGGATGTTTATCCTAAAAACAAACACAAAGCATCTGCACCTATGACAACTGTGCTGTGATACGACTTGTTTCTTTGACCATCTATCCCCATGAACGTGTGTCTATTCATTCATGGGAGTCAAAACATTTTGCAAACGGGATATGAAATGTGCTTTCAGATCCTCACGTAGACTGTCTGCTGAGGGCCCCACGCAGTGACCACACCGCGTTGGTCAACGCCACCGATGTGAGCCATGACCAAGTGTCGGCCTCAGCTTGCCAGATTGGTAGCAAGTTCGCAATAAAATGTGCCACTGCTTAGCTCCATACAAAACGTCACGTAAAAAAGGGTAAAAAACCAATAGCAGCTGAAGCGTCAAATAAAGACGAGTAGCCACGGGTCCTAGCAAGCCCAATTCTGAATGTCGAAGTTTCTCCGTGTTTGCTTGTATCGATCCATTGCTGCTGATATGATGCACATCCAAAAGGCCTTGTTGATGCTGATGGGATGTGTGAACACTACTTTAAATTGTTCTGCGGAGAAACAGATTTGGCAAGGAGGCGAAATGTCTGCCTATTTACATTGTTATGTATATTCTCCACAACGATGCTGACGATTACATCGTTCCATGAATTTGAAAGTTGGTAACTGTGGTCTTTTAGCATTATTGAGGTTTTATTGCCACTTTAGAATGGCGTACTCTAACATTAAGCACACCCTGTTTCACAGCTGAATATAGGTATATTTGCACAGCTTAATATAGATACATTGCAGTTAATTACTCTTCTTCTTTGTGGCTTTTTCAAATTGAATTGAATGAACCGCTCTGCCCAAGAGTGACGACACAATGGCCTGATATTTCATAATTTCAACAAACACGTATTGCGTGGCACTGTGTAAACATGTTACACAAGTGTTACAATGGCTGAGTTGTATTAGCTGTCTTATTTATATATTATTTTTGTTGTCATCATGTTATTGGGATATTTTGTCGAACACGATTGACAGTGTGCATGCTTTTTTTTTCATCTGCGGGAGAAAACCGCGGAACATTGAGGAAGACGGAAGGAAGAGCATGAACACTCCACGCAGAGGCGCCAGTCGCGAATTGAACCCAAGGCCTCCTTGATGTGAGGCACTAGCGTCATGAGGATGTCCTTGGGGAAAGCGGACTGAAATTCACGCTTGTGAAACGCTTGTGAAATCGACAAAAACCTAGTAATAATGCAGAACAAAGTACACAACATACACTTGAATAACATGTGTGTTGAACTTCTTTTGCACCGTACGTAGCCAACCGTGCCACTCGGAGGTGCAGGGGAAGGACAACAAACTAAACACACAAAAACCGGTTAGAGTCATTAAAACGTCAGTTTTCAGCTCACACTGCTTCAATTTGCAGTGGTGACACAGCAAGGAGGGCTTGGGGTGCCTCTGCGTGGAGTGTCCATGCTCTTCCTTCCGTCTTCCTCCGGGTTCTCTGGTTTCCTTCTGCAGATGAAACCATGCACACTTGTCAATCGTGTTGGACAAAATATCCCAATACAGGACCCTGCTGAAAAAGGCTCCGCAAAATCAGCGTAGCATGCCTGGGTAAATAAACAAATAACTGCAGTATGTATTTTTGTTCTTTGACCTTTCTTCAAAGGTTATACTATGAAAATAATCTCAAAATAAAATCTCAGAAACGTTTCTTACGTCGTTAACCTCCAGGCGGAATTTGTGGAAATGGGACGCAGCTATGTACCAATGGATGTGTCAATAACTCAACAATATTCACGCCCTCTTTCCCCACCCGAAGTACGCAACATTGGTATGCTGTTCGAGTGGAACTTGACTGAGCGCCCGCAGGTCAGAGCAAGTTTCTGCCACCTCCGAATTGCACCCACTCCTCTCCTCCCCAGACCTGGAATCACGAGTTCACGGCTTTGTCTCAGCACACATGGATTATGGGCACGCCCTCTACGCAGAGCTACCGCTGCGATTGTTGGAGAAGCTCCAGTGAGTGCAGAATGCAGCTGCCCGGCTGATCCGATCTGAACTCATTACGCCCGCACTCCACAGTGTGCACTGGCTACCGGTCCGCTTCAGCATCCTGTTCAAGGTTGCGCTCCGAACCAACAAAGCACTGCATGGCTTGGCCCCGGTCTACATGCAAACCCGCATCTCCCTCCAATCCTCAGGCACATTCTGTACACTCCGTTCCACGGGAATGGCGAGACTCTCCCAGCCCGGGATTGTTCACCCGACGCTGAGGGGACGAAGTCTTCTCGAGCACAGCCCTACAATCTGGAACTCCCCGCTGCCTGCCACCGGACATCCAAAATGCGCCGAGTGTCTGTGCAAGACACAGTTACTCACACTCGCCTTCCCATATCTCAATTTAAGAAGTGAAAGAAATCAAACTCAGTTTATTTCCTTATTGTGTATTTCATTCACTAATCTTTTACGCTCTTCGTTGCCCGTGGTTATACTTCGTCTTGCGCACGGTTGCAATTGACTCTGCTCAGTGGGTGGTCGCCGCTGAGGTCGTGACAGGTTCCTTTTCTCATTCACGTGGCTCCATGCCCCTCCTGCACCGTCCCCGCTACGTTGTAATGTGCACCGATGCCCACTTTATTGAGGGCGATATTGGCACCTAAATACGGATTGATTGATTGGCTGAACGTGGGTGTCTGGGGCAGGATTGATGACGGTGTTCCTGCACGAGCATCGGAGAGCCGTCCTCGCAGTGTGCGTGTCGACTGCAGCATCCGTGGGAAGGAGGAATAAATCCGTGCGGGTGAGGCGCGGTGCATTCAGTGGCAGCATAACATCAGGTTGGCCATCATGAAACACGAATATGTTACTGCCACTGAATGTACCGCGCGTCAATAAAACGCGCGTCAATAAAACGTTGTTGTTGACCTACATCTCAGGACGCGAATGCTCTTCCAATTCGAAGGCAATCAGATGGCACTGAAAAAATACTGGGAGTGAATCGAGGGCGTCCGCCCAAGGTTAAACCAGGTTTATGAACGAAGAGAGTTTCACGATAGGAGCGTGCGTGGTCTCCGGCGACTGCACAGCCTCAACAACCAACCCGTTCACAGTTTACTCTCTTTCTGTTTAATCATCAAACCAAGCACTTAGTCCAGTCGCACTCCGCGCAGCTGTCAATGGGAGATTAGCGAGCTGGCGTGATCTGCGCTGTTGTGGGATTTTCGAGGGATGCTTGTGATGCTGTTGCTGGGTATTTGTAAGCGGTGTCGGAGGCGAGGGCAGCTCCATCTCTAAAATAAATGATCCCATCATTGTTATAATGTCATGAATGAACAACAAAGATTTTTTGGCTGTGTGTTGGCACTGACTCATCTTTCACACATGTGTATTTCCACGCTTACTTTTTGGTTATTTCGGTAAAGTCACGTAGGTATAACATTAAATAAATTAAATCACGACGTTTCGATCGCAACACAAGCAACCGATACATCAGGCGGAACCGATACAGCAGGACAACGGCTGATTTAGGAGTCAGCAGTTGATTTAGGAATCAGCAGTTGATTTAGGAATCAGCAGTTGATTTAGGAATCAGCAGTTGATTTAGGAATCAGCAGTTGATTTAGGAGTCAGCAGTTGATTTAGGAATCAGCAGTTGATTTAGGAGTCAGCAGTTGATTTAGGAATCAGCAGTTGATTTAGGAATCAGCAGTTGATTTAGGAATCAGCAGTTGTCCTGCTGTATCGGTTCCGCCTGATGACGGTCGCTTGTGTTGCGATCGAAACGTCGTGATTTAATTTATTTTATGCCCACGTGACTTTACTGAAAGAACCAAAGAGTATGGATTCCTGCAGTCACGAAAACTTCAAATCTAGATTATTTCCACACTTGTTCCAAAAGGGGAAGTATGTTTGTTTCTCTCTTAATATCTCATTATGGGGTGGAGCGGTGGTGCAGGTGGATTCCCAGCCACGGCTCACATCAGTGACGAGTGAACCGGTCTGGAGCCCCCTTGTCACCATCCGACACTGACCAGAATGGATAAGTATGGTCAAGCAACCCCCTTGACGAACACGGTGTGTGAAGGCTTTTGTTCAGCGTTGGATTAACCTCGGGTTATACATTATTGTTATTTTAGTTTGTATGTATAGTCACCTCGTGAAAAAAATTGCGATACATTGTGTTACTTTGGGTGAGTTTGAGGTGGACCTGAAATGTGTGTGAAGTATGATTTTGCAGTTTGGCCCCCAGTAATATTTCAAATATCTTGTGATTATCCTGCTGATAAAGCGTATTAGAAACAACGCTTCTCACTCTGCGTCTACGTAGGAGATGTTATCTGCAAGCCGCCATGCCAAAAGAGCAGATGTGGGCTCTTGCATCAAGAGAGATAGAAATCCTCCATTCAAAGCGTGAAATCTCGTCAGAGAGCATGAGAACGCTCTGCCTTTAAATCCTGACATTTTGTGATTACAATGCATTCTTATGTAACAAAAACACAAACAAAAGCAAAAGAAACACGTTTCAAAACCAGCGTCAACCTCGGCGAGTGACGTATTTTGGTGTGAATTCACCACTGGAGCTAAAATATCTCAATAATAATTTTCATTGCGCCTCCAAGCTAACGAAACATCTGAGAGAGCATTTTTTTTAGCACAGGGGACCACCCAGTAACAGCTGTTCCTGTGCAGTACAGGCTAACGCAGCACTGGCCTGCAAGTTGGCATTAGTCTGTCAGCAGAGGATGATGATTGCTAAGAGTAATCCCTATTAAGTAATTTGCGTTGCTCACTAATGCCCTCTGTGGTTATGTATGTTGAACTTCTTTCGCACCGTACGTAGCCAACCATGTTCATCGGAGGTGCGGGGGAAGGACAACACACTAAACACAGAAAGCAGTCCTAAAGAAAGGAGTTGTCAATCTCGATTTAAAAGTGCATAGCTCCAGTGGCTTCCTCATATTGGAAGGAAGAGCGTTCCAGACGGCCACAGAAGCACATCTGAAAGCGCGCGATGCAGTGACCGTCTTTGTTCGATGGCCAGCAGCCAAAAGCCGCTGCGAGGATGACCAGAGTTCGCGTGATGGTGGTTTATGCTCCTTGACGAGATCAGCAAGGTATTGTGGTTCATTTGTGGCAAGCACTCTGTGTGTAATGGGTGCATCATTATAATGTTTTCGTTCGGCAACCAGAAGCCAATGCAGCTCGGTGAACACTGAACATCATCGCTTCTTGCAGTACCCATCACGACACGTACCAAATAATCTTGTACACGCTGCAGCTTGGTAATGGTTTTTTTCCAGACGTAGAGTAGTGAGTTGCAATAATCGAGCCTTGTCGAAACTATGCAACACGCCACCGTGTTGGCTATGTCACGACTAAATCGTGGTTACTACTCAAAATTGCAGTGAAACGTTATTCATTTTCACAATCTTCGCGAAAGGATATTCATCGTCATCACATAACACCACGATGACATTCCGAGCACAGCATCTGCATCTTTGGGACACCCTGAGCAGTTCATCCTGGAAACTTGAAAATGGACGGGCAGGAATGAACAGATGTGATCGGCTATCGAAACATTCGGACATGAAGATACTTTGGCTGGAGAAGCATCATCTTGGTGAAACATTCCCTTACCCATAATTGTTAAGATATTGAGACCACCACCATAACAACCGCAACATTAATCACTGAGAGAACTAAACCCCTCAAACAATCTCCGTTAAGCTTCTCTTCTGCCCTGGAGCCACAAAAAATTATATTCTCAAGAAAATACATAAAAAAATGCATTTAATATAGCCAGAACCCCATTTCTGGGAAGCTTCAAGATTCGTTTTCCCAGGAAACCACGCAGACTCACAGGAGAACAAGTGTAGCGATAGCCCAACGGCACACACTGGAGAATCGATCGTTGCATTTTCATCCATATTGTCCTCTGTTAAGTTAACTGCTTACGTAACCTACAATTTCAGAACTCGAGGTGGGGTTTCCCGTATGGTGTGCACGAGAATGTGGGTGCGTGGGTGTCGGGGCACGCACCTCCACACGCGGACATCCACACGCGTGCTCGCTTTATTGTTTCTCGAGGCACAATTCCACAGACAATTCCAGTAGCAGAATGGAAGCTTTCGTCATTGACTGGATTGCCAGCTTGTATGGTCTTGATTCGTAATTGAAGAGTGGGATCAGCCACGTAATGATCTGGCCAAATTTCTGTGAAAAAACTCTCCACAACCCAATTATTATTGTTTCAGCTCACGGGCAAGTGCAAGAACAATTCTCGCAACCAAATACAAATTGCATCCAATTGCTACATTTGGTTGTGAGAAATTACCGATGAGCTGGAACGATAACAATTGGCTTGTACACCACGTGACAGTTCAACTTGTTTGGCCAAGTTAAGCGGGTGCAAGGTCTTACACAGAAACTTGGCCAGGACATTTTGTGGCATAACCCAAACTCATGCCACTCCATGACATTGTCTGTGACACGCGACTGGGTGGTGTTGTACGATAGTGTGACATCGCGGTGTGTGTTTTAGCAGTCACTCGTGTTTGCCACCTTCGCAGGAGCCTGCATTCTATTCCCGTTTTTATTTCGTATAACATGCGACTCCTGGGAAATCACAACAAAGTAATTCCACGATATTTGCTTATGTAGTAACACATAGAATGTGGACAGACTGTCCCATGGATAGACTTGCCCCCGCCATAGGAATGTGGAGGTTTGCTTCCACTGACTGTCAAGAGGTGATGAGCACCATTTGAGCCTGAACTCACGTTGAATTTTGACGACCACAAAATGCAGTGAACGCCTTGAGTACATAGTAACAGCATCAATGCTGAGAAACATTTATAAGGTGTGTAAAATTAAGCAGGATAACTACTGTTTCAATGAGTTTTACTACCGCTGGATATTTTTATGAATTCATTAGTGACATTTTTTAACGTGCCTTTCGTAAAAAAGGGAATGCCTCACAAGTTCTCCGTTTATATATATATTTTTTACAATTTAAAATGCCTTTTTAACACAAGCTGTAATTTTTACAATCTACCGAAAAGCTACTTTTGTTTTACGACTTCATGCGTTGTACGAGAATGTTTGTAACAGGTGTGTTGGCCGTAACTCAAAACATGACACCACCTGCTCAACTGAGACAGCCAGAAACGTTGACATGGATACTGTGCTGCGGAGGTGTAATCAGGGCCGGTGCGAGGCGGTTCTGGGATGTTCCTTTGCCCCATCCAAGTTAACTTTCTTGAGCGGTATTATATAACTGTTATTGTGGCGCACACAACAGGTCTGCTGGGACCCCCATCCAAGGGGAGCTGGAGCCGGGTGTGATATTGCGTCGTCATCCATTACCACCGATTCTTAAGTTCACAATACGGGCATTAAAATGCACGTGTCAGGATCAGTGTATTGGATTGCCCCGGGTAGGACAAGATAGGTGAGGGCCATTTGCCGAGACAGGCATTGGAGTGGTCTCCACGAATCCCACGACCTGGGGGACAAGAGAAGACCGAAGAAGGGGAGTCAAGGGACCAAGGGGAAGAGAAGAACCAGACGGTGGCAGACTGTTATAGCAAGATCCTGCCGGTCGTATGTTGACTGTGCAGCAACTGTGGGATCTGGCAGAAGGTAGAATGTGTCCTGACATTGATCATGCACTGGAACGTTTGACCAATTATGTTTCTAAGGAGGGTTTAGCTTATGAGACAAAATCAGAGAAACCCCACTCTTACCAGATAAGCAAGTGGTTGTGTGAGCCTGTTAACAAACCCACTTGCTTTACTGCGGGTTTGGGAGTCTTGCAACTCTTCATTACCTCCAAGCTCCTGATCACAGGTGTTCTCCACATGCCTCGCTATCACTGCTGGTACCTGGAACATTTATCAGTGGCAACAATAAAATGCTGTTGGGTGCTGGTGGCGAATGTCTGTCATGTGGCACTGTGTAGGCAGTAGGGGTTGGTGGATCACATAAATTCGTGAGACTCACTTCCGACTCATCACAATCTCCTGGCTCGCCAGGCTATGGCAGGACTGCACACGGCTTAATTACCGATCTATGGGGTTTGCCCGTTATTCACCTTACATGCGTGGGTGACTTCGGTTTCCTCATGAATGCAGTTTGGCCAAACGTCCAGATGTTGGATTACAGAGCTTGGGCAAATGTTGGCATCAGTTCTAGCTTCCTTCCAACTCGTTTGCAGTGTTCCACGCCTCTAAAACACTCTCCCCCTCTAAGAGTAAACAAATGCTGTGTGCATTACAGATCTTCATGGATTTTAATCATTATGAAGAACCCGCACGCTTTTTTTAACCATCTGTTAAACAGCGTTCTCCAGTAACATCAAAACCTGCGTTTTTAACATATGCTTTGAGAATGATGGGTCTTCAAAGTAAGGTGAACATCAGGTTGTCTGATGTATTGTATATATTAAAGCAACTAAAATGTCAGTCCTTTAGAATATCATGCCCTTGAGTGTACTCTATTATTTTGTTGCGAAATACCTGCACATAGGATAATAATGAGGTGTAAAGCAGCTTCTTGCCTGCTCTATGGTGCCTGAGCCACTTACCATCTGTAACGACTCGACGACAATTTACATAAAGAGCCACTTTTATTTGAAGACTTCCACAATAAGGGACCCTAGGCTTCGTTCTTGTCTTCCAGCTTGTATCTTCCTCCAAACGTCCCAACTCCTCGTGCTCTCCCCGTATATATTCCTCCTCCAACCTTTCTCCAAAGTTCCCTCACTGTATTTCCCTTAGCTAATTCCTGTCCTTTTCCTCGAACGGATCCAAACCGTCGCTTCTGGGTTACATTTCATTTCCCGCCTATTCTCATTCAAAACTTTTCCTCCAATCACTTCAAATCCTGCCTTCTGACCAATCCCGGTGGAGGCCTCTTTCCTCCAATCGGAGACCTTGGTTTATCTTTGCATAGCCGTTCGCCTGCACATTGGCTTGGGGTCATTTCGGTCATTTCACATCGATAAGCATCTCTGTTGAATTATAATTCTGTTTACTTTCACAGCTCACACCCTATCAATTTAACATTGGCCATTATAATAACGCAACATTTTGATTCTCTCGTTTCGTTATTATCTTAACGTTTGTTATCCAGGAAAGCCCCATGGAGTGTCTGGTGGATTTTAGGATAATATCCACCCCCTGTAGAATGTAGGTGTTGAATTTTAGGATTTGCGCATTTTTGTTGGCATTTCACTGAACTTGATTTCTTAGATTAAATTTGTAAAATGATAATATAATAACTCCTGTATTGCCAGGGTCCTATGGTAAGAAAACGTCACGTGACGCTTTGTTTCCATTTGCTGTTGCCGCCGTGTGCGTGTGTCGCTGCTTGTTATATTTGTTGACTGCGGTCTCCCCGAATGCTTATAGAAGTAAAGGGGTTGGATAATGAAACACAATCCGTATTGGACTTAGGATGGGTCCGTTGTATCTGAAAAGAGGCTCGGAAAATCGCGGGAATTTAAATATTCTGGCAGACCACATCCTGCTGACAAATATCACGGGGAAATGTTGCCAACACTTCTAATTTTCACTTCAGTTAATACCGTGGATGTATTTACAATAAAAATGCGTGCTACCTATGCTCTAAGACGTTTTATTACATTGTGGGCGCAATATATGCAAATATTATTATTCAAGGTCAGATAAAGGTAAGTATGTAAGTGGTAAGTAGTACTGGGAATGAGTAGTTTAAGTCTGGGTTACGTTCCTGGGAAATACAACTAAAACAGATTTAACGTTAACTGATTAGCTATTTCCCATACGAATTAACTAAAATACAGGAGATACGTTCCAACACTCCAATACTCCATATGTAAAGTCGTAATAAATAATAACAAATTATACAATGTAAGGTGGAAGAATAATCTTCTATTTATCTTTCTATATATATAAATCAAAAATTGTGGCTTTGTGTGTGGGTTTGTGTGTGGTTGCGTGCTTGGCTCTCCAACGGTAGGGTTTATGTAAAAAAAATAGACAGCTACCACGCCGTAAGCTCCGCGGTCAGCAAGCACTATTCCTTTTTTACATCCGTCAACTTAAAATTAGTTTAATTAGCGATTCAGTGTGTTTTTAGTGCGCTTCACTATTTTTTATTTATGATGACGCGTACACGACCATACCAACTCAACACGCCTTTGGTGGGGGGAACGGCCCATGCCAAGTCGCACGCCTTCGGTGGGAGTCAGGGGGACATTTTAAAATGATAAAAATACACTAAACGCTGACGTAAATTATTCACTGTGTCATGTCCCCCACACCCCGATGCGTGCAGTTACTAATATTCACAGTCGCTACATGCTAACACTATAGGCAGTATACCTTTTATATATTTATCACGCGCGCACGACCATACCAACTCACGCGCCTTTGGTGGGGGGGGGGACATTTTCTTTCACGTAAAAAATGCTATAAAAATACACTGAACGTACCACCACAGTCGGTATTCACTGCTGTAATCATAGCAGGTACCACCATAGTCGGTATGCACTGCTGTAATCATAGCAGGTACCACCACAGTCGGTATGCACTGCTGTAATCATAGAAAGTACCACCACATGGGACTAGGCCTCACCACGCCACTCTGTCAGGTGAGTACTTTGTGTTATAGAGTCGATAAATATTGCTATAGAGTCAGCATGTACTACTGTAGTGATAGCAGGTACCACCACAGTCGCTATGCACTGCTGTAACCATAGCAGGTACCACCACAGTCAGTATGCACTGTTGTAATCATAGCAGGTACCACCACAGTATGCACTGCAGTAATCATAGCAGGTACCATCACAGTCAGTACGCACTGCTGTTAGATTTTTAAGAGTAGTTTTCAATTATTTTTAAGACCCGGGCAATGCCGGGTACTTCCCTCTTGTACTACATAAAAGAGGAAAGTAAGTACAAAATATATTTACACACATCAATTATGTATTAGATAAAACAATCAAATAAGATACGTAAGACGTACTTGTAGTTTGATAGGTACATCAATATTTACATCGGGTATATTTGCTCACATTTATATGGGGGGGGCGGGTCGGGGGTGATGTGGTCATGTACAATGCTAAACCATTGCAGATGTTCATTGGAGGAACAACTGTAAAGCACAGCAGAGTTACTGTAACTAGGTCAGCTTTCGAAAGTGGACAGGGATATAAAATATTAAATGAAGAGATGAACTAGAGAAAGAAAGAGTGATTTTATAAAACTGAATGTGATGATGAAAAGTAACAATGTGCCTAAAGAAAATGGCCAAAACATAATGGAATTTGAGCCAAGGAATGGTATGCATCCGAGAGGATGTCTAGCAAGAAGATGGAGCGTTGACCTGATCTATACACAGCAAATCAAATTACACCAAGAGACAGTGAAACCAGTGGATTAAATAACGAATGGCAATCAGAGACATCATCTTGACTGCTGAGAAAAGTGGACTTAAATAGGACACATGGCTGAAAGAGATGATGGCTGATGGAAGAGGCAGCCAAAGGAGAGAACGTCCCCCAGAGGAATATCACCAGGGAGATGGAACGATGAGATCAGCTCACATACAGGAGTGAGAGGGATTGTGGCATTTAACGCAAGACCATGAGGAATGGTGATGGCGTGGGGAGGCCTTGATAATAATTATAAATCCACCTGTATTGCAAATCATGTCGTAGCGCATCAAAATAGTCGCCCTGACACGACTACTACTATAACTGCTGCTGCTCAGCAGCAGTTATAGCAGTAGTGTGGGCAGCAGTAGTGGTGTCAGGAACATGTCAGTTCAAGGTCAAAGGCAGTGTGGACACACATGGGTGCGATGTGTACATGACCTCTGAGGCAGGTTTCTTTGTGTCTGAAAAAACCCCCAAAACACAAACCTTGTGGTGAGGATAGAAGCCAATTGTTTCATTTCAATATTTTTATAAACGCACGCTTCCTGGTGAGCCGTGCTCACAAGATAAAGTTCTCAACGACAGCTGAACAAAGCGGCACGCACACGGAATGACGTCGGTTGCCTTTCAGTTGTCGGCTAACTTTAAACGTGGTGGAGAGAAACCCTGAGTCAAATTTGTATTTTTTTGCCCTTTTCAGCAGTGGAATTTTTCGTCACTTCTTTTTTTTTGACAATTGATGTGAAAAATTTCCATATAATTTATTGTCATAGCATCACTTATTTGACAGGGGTGTGGAAACCAGACTCACAAATTTGCCCGAAGCTAACTATTTAAAATATTTGGCTTCTTTCAAACTTCTTGGTTCTTTCGGTAAAGTCACGTAGAAGGGAAATAATAAAATTATATAAATATTAAACAATAAAAAATTCTCACTATTTAATTATTTCCCTTCTACGTGACTTTACCGAAAGAACCAAGAATATGAATCCCTGCAAGTCATGAAAGCTTTAAATCAAAATTTATTTCAAACTATTGGCTTCGGAAGGACCCCGTCACAGATTGTTTTGAGAAACCAACCCAGAACAGCCAAACCCATTGCAAAGGTCTCAACGCGAACTACACTTGTCACTTCCAACCCGTGGGACATAGGTTGCAGCGTGGATACCGTACGGGAGAAATATTTCATTTGCATGGGCAGACAGTTGCCTCGATGTCGCGGTAACATAACATGCAAATGAGCAACATGATGCAATGCCTTACTAACATCACATTGAATAGAGACGTGGACATGTGATCTCCCTGTATTTTTGCCTTAATAACCCGGGGGGAGGTGGGGGACATGGGGACCAGTGGTCTTGAATGGGGGGTTTCTATAACATTAGGGTTGAGAACTACTGGATTAGACTAATAGCAGGGCCTGGAGCTTTGGTGGTGACAATACAACAGTTGCAGAATGTTTCATAAAACAATAATAGCTTGATTATTGGTGGTGGTGGCAACCACACTATTCAAATCTGTACCTAACTTCTGATCCAACTCCACACACAGGTGATGTAACTGCACCAATTGGCAACTCTGACCACTGCCTAATTACTGTTAAACACCCTACATCACTCTAAAGGCTTCTTCAACTAAGGTTGGAATACTGCTGTGGAATACCCGTCAAACAATCCTCGTAACCTGCAGAGCATGGGGAGGCCTTCATCCAGCAGTGGATTGACAAAGGACTGTAGCTTGATAATTATTGTTGTTGCGGTTGCCTTGCTAGTACAGGTTACCTCAAGCAAGAACACTACCGTTTCTGAATAGTACGCATCTGGAACAAGGTTATTGTGTACGAGTGTATTAATCATTTACTGTAGAGGTGCTGCTGCTTGGAATGCGCCTGAAGCGAGCTGGAAATAGCAAAAACAGCCTTTTATTCTTCACTTCAACAAACGTGTTCAAATGGCAGTTATAGGCGCAGAATGACGTGACCTGCAATTTAAACAAAAACACCTCACTATTTGTGATATGTTATATCTTTGTGACTCTAATTGGCAAACCTTAATACCACAAGTGTTTGGCATTTAAAGCGACTTTACTTGTTATGTGAATAACACGTCCATATCTGCTTAAGTGTTAGATAACAGGATAAAATGAAAGTTAAAAACAATTTTCCCACTGTTAAATGTCTGAGAATATTACCCCTTTATGCTCAAGTCTTGGCATCAAGTCTTAATTGAGCTCTAGGCCAGGTGTACACCTTGAGGGCTCGTGCTACTTGTGTGTGATATTAAGCAGCCACTTCTGGGTAGAGAACACGGCCCTTGGACAGACTCCAACTGCTCAGGAGATGGGCCCCTGAGAGGTGAAACGAGTCTTGGTAAGGTGTTGAGCTACTTCTTATCGACACGTATTGTGGGGCAGCTTTAAAGTTGTTCCAAAGAATACTGTCGCTTGTCTGGGTTGCACACCACGGCGTAGTATTGCACACCCCAGTGCCTGGTGTTCCAATTGTTCGGCATGGTAAAAAGACAAAGGTACAGACCTGTAATAGCTTGCTCACGCCACTGCTGACGGAAGGGCTTCCGCTCGAGGGGGCTCTGGAGAAACCACTTGAGATATTTTTTGGCCTACTCTTCCATGCTGGCCAGACATCTCGAGAGAGGTTGGAGCACCCTCACCTTTCCTACGGCACGTGACCTGCCGATTAACTGATGGTGGGCTGGGGATTTAATAAAGTTTCACCGTCGTTTCGACTGCCACACTATGGCATCAAAGTGTGCCAGCGACCTATGGATTGCAGGTCCAGCGGACTAACAATGACACCGTGGTATCATCCATCTCCTTTGGGCAGTGTTTCATCCATTATGCAAAATCCGTTGGGTTTCTGTCAGGAGGAATGGTAACCCCGTGTTTATTGTGAGGGCAGGTCAAATTAAATAGTGGATGGGGGCATCATTGGGCAATGGACATTTTTTCTAAAGGTGTGTGCTTGATGTTCCACATGTGTTTATGAGCCACACACGACAAGCTAACCTTTTACTGTTTGCTTGGTCCACACATGGTGCATTGTGCTTGTATTTCACAGGAGACCTATGCAAGCATAGCTTCAGTTCTGTCCACAAGCTGCATTAACATTTGAGTCCTTTTGGAAGAGGAAGCTCACGTTCATGGAAGGAAGGTTATGATTGTCGATTGTCGCATGTTAAATCTTGACTTAAAGCTTGCTTGTGTTGCGATCGAAACGTCGTGATATTAATTTGTATTTATTAACTTTATTTTTATTATTTTATTGTTCTATCTACGTGACTTTGCCGAAAGACCCAAAGAATATTTTAGCATGTTGCCTTGCAAATTCCAGTAGAATGGATATCCACTGTCACTGCGAGATCTGATCGTATCCGCCCAGTGCTCACTGAGCTGCATTGGCTTCTGGTTATTGAACGAATACATTTTAAGGTCTATGTATGTGTTGTGCAGGAGAACCACGCAGAGACGAGGAATTTTATAAGGGATGTTGCCGTTTATTAAACACTGTCACACTTGACCTCCTACGCTCACACCAGTGTCGGTGCACTCTCTCACGGTCCTTTTCCCCGGACACTGAATACTATTTGGGTTCTACTCTCGGCTACTCTATGAGCTCTCTCTTCCAGCAGACCCTTTACTGAATACTACGGGACCCTATCCTCGGCTATCCCCTTGGCTCTCCTACTCGTCTGCCCGGAGCGGGGGTTCAGCCAACACCGCTCCGCGACGAGGAGAGAGAGACCCCCTGCAGCCGATCCTTACCCTGGCTCCCCACGGCGACCACGCCTTCGGCACGGGGTCCCCCTTAAGAACCCCTTGGGTTGCTCCTCCCCCCAGCTCGGACCCACCTTTGTTTCCGAAGGTACCCCTTACACCACCCATGACGTTACGTCAACCCACTCGCGCCTCCTTATGTTACATATGTATGTTGAACCTATTTCCCACAGTAGCTAACCACTAATCGAAGGTGCTTGCCACAAATAAACCGCATTACCTTACTGATCTCGTCAAGGAGCATAAACCATCACACAAACTTCGGTCATCCTCACAGCAGATTTTGGCTGCTGGCTATCGAACAAAAATGGCCACCGCATCGTGCATTTTCCGATGCGCTTCTACGGTCGTTTCTAATGCTTCCGAGATTATGAAGCCACTAGAACTATGCACTTTTAAATCATCTCGATTGAAAACTACTTTCTTCAGAACTGCTTTTTGTAGTTAGTTTGTTGTCATTCCCCTGCACCTCCGATAAGCAAGGTTTGCTACGTACGGTGTGACAAAAGTTCAACATACATACATACGTACATACCTGTATCTGCCTATCATCTACCATATCATCGGGTCCCGAGTGGATGACTGCAAATCTCTCAACACCCTCCTCAGATCCCTCATTTCTAAAACCGAGTTGATGCAGAGTCGTCCTGCAAAAACTTCTCACCCACATCCCTAAGTTAGACCATGTCACCCCAATCCGTCTAAAAACTCCCAATATAATCCCAGATGAATTTACTCTTTTCATCTAGCAATTACTATTTCTTTAAAAAAAAAATATATGCACAGTTTATATATATATACCTCCCTTTCTCCAGAATGCATTTTATAGCAATACCATTCAGCCCTTTGTCAGTCCACTGCTGGATGAAGGTCT
Organism: Entosphenus tridentatus; assembly: GCA_014621495.2. Taxonomy (NCBI): domain Eukaryota; kingdom Metazoa; phylum Chordata; class Hyperoartia; order Petromyzontiformes; family Petromyzontidae; genus Entosphenus; species Entosphenus tridentatus. Next base: position 494,314 of record CM025657.2, read on the forward strand.
TATACAATGTTAATCATGGTTTATTGTGTTACCATACTTGACCATACTGGTCAGTGCCTGTCGGCGACGTGGCTGGGGTGGGGGCACTTCAAGTATCACATGCCACTGATGATATACTCACAGCCCGGAATCAAACTCAAGCCGCCAAGTGTATCGCGGAGTGTGTGAGCCCCTGCGCCACTGCTTCCCCACAACCGATGCGAGGCTCTATACATCCAAACTGTCTTGTAATTGCACTGCATAAAGAAAACATAACAATCTTCTTGGTTTTTTCGGTAAAGTCACGTAGAAGGGGAGTAATAAAATAATAAAAATAATAAAACATAATAAAATAAAATAATATAATATAATAAAACATAACAAGTGAGAACCTCTTGCACTCGCCTACAATTCATATACGTCCAGCCATTTAGACTTAATTTTACATTAAAGAACATGACCAGTACTAGAATATTTCGAGGCAGAAGGGTTGTTGGTATCATTTGAGTTGGAATGAACACGCACGATACCCCAAACATGTTCTGAAAGCTCAGGATCTACACCTTAAGGAAATGTCTGGTGAACTTGTGCGAGATGTAAGCGTAATGGTTACATTTGTGTTGCGTAGCAACCAACTCCTACCTTTAAGGGGTTTACCAAAAAACATAATTGGATACCTCAGGAATGATAAAAATCGAAATATTCCCTTCGATTAGCACGTTTGGCTACATACCGTGCGAAATAAGTTCAACATATATGTTGGACATATATTTCAACAATTGTACAAATATAGAACGTGTCAAACATCGGCAAATCATTCCTCTTTACGTTGACATTAAATGACATTTCCAGAAATGTCAAGGTCGTTGCAGAGCTAAATGAAATTATACTATTTTATATATATACACACACAAGTGTAATGGCGGTCAAATGCTTTTTAATTCGTGGTTAAAAGAGTTGCTATAAGCTACAATTAGACTTATTTTTAAGGCTCGATTTTACGTATACAGTTTGATAATGAACTTAGAGGAGCTCTTCACTCTCTCCCATTTCAGTTCCAGATGAACTTCAAGATCGCACTCCTCATCTTCAAAATCCTTCAATGGACTTGTCCCTACTTGTCTCTCCCCTATGACTCGCTCTACTCCCCTCCATGCACTCTCCTACCTCTCACCTTTCTTTTCACTCTACTCCCCACCATGCGCTCTCTCCTCATGCAATGAAGGCTCTTTGTTGAAGCCCCCAGTTAACGTGCACTCGGTGGGAGGTTGCTTATTCTCTTCTGTTGCCCCCATTGTCTGTAACTCCCTTCCACCTGCCATCTGTGCTGTCTACTCCCTGTCCCTGTTCAATTCCAGATTTGTTTCCCTCTGCCTGTGACTGACTGCCCCTCTCTAAATTAAGTATGCACACTGTTTCTGAACAGCATATACGGTTGCATTTAGACACCGTGTAAATCAAGGCCGATGATGATGTATTTTGGGTGGAACGATGCATCTGTAGCAAGTGTGAGCTCACCTGTGATTGATCACACCGTGTATAACTGTGAACTCTGCAGCATATTGGAACCTAAGAGACCATTTTACATAGTTACGGGTAGCCAGTGAATGCAATAGCGATCAAGGATGGGACCCCGTGCCCTACCTCTCTCTTTTCGTCGAGGACGAAACATGCCCCCAATTTAGATTTGGGCGGATTTCGTGCTGGTAAGCTGAATCCTACATTAGCTTCAATAATAAATAACTTAAATTGATATTACTTGACTGTTAAGTCAACTGACAGGAACTCGGTAATGGTAATTGACTGTTGATTGAGTTATTGGGTAGTCGTGAAAATATGCACAATTAAGCCTTTGATATTCAAGTTGATTTCAATATGTTAAATAATGAGGTTTTTTGGGTTAGATCGCGTCAATATAAATGTGTCATTAAACCCGCCGTCACCCGACACAGACAACTAGTAAGGTTTGTCATGTAAACAGAACATGCTAATTCATTACTAGTACAGTACACCGGTGTGTTGGAGAGCAAATCCACAACATTTACAATCTGAGTACGATGTTTCGGCAGTAATTACATCAGGCGGACAGCCAGATTTGTGGAGAAATCCTCCTGTTTCGTTCCTTAAATAGAGTGATAGATGTTATGCCATCACTTTTGAGCACTTCTAGTGTGCAGGGGGAGCATTAATGAATGCATATAAATTACAATGGGTATCCATTGCCGGATTGGGTTATTCATATGGTAAACAGCGTACATTGTGCATGCACATTATACATGTACATTGTTATTGTACTTTCTGTCGTTGGTGTGCACTAAAATAGTAGTCCCTGTTATTGTCTGCGTACAGGTTATCCCTATTGATGTATGGTGACCTGTATAGGCATGCATTTAAACAAAGTATTATTTGATGATTCGCTTCCAAGCAGCACTAAGCCTGTAGCTATCCGAACGGTTACAATTATTTGTATATCTCTCAATTTCAATATATTCTCTAATTTGTCTTGGCCAGTAGTACCTAGTTTTGCACAGAACTTCAACATTATCAAAATCAATTGAGTGTCCTTGTTGGCACGTGTGTTCTGCCTTTGCCAATAGTTGCATTTCGGGGTATTTAATATTTATTTGGCGTTCTTTTATTCTCGTGCTGATCATTCGTCCTGTCTGCCCAACATAGTATTTGCCACAAGTGAAATTAATCCGGTACACACCTTCTGTTCGTAACTTCGGTAATACCTCTTTAGTACCAGATATTAGTTTCTGTATTTTATGTACCATGCCAAATCTGACTAGGATATTTAGTTTTTCCAAAAATCTGGCTAGTTTATCAGTTAATCCCTCAAGGCACTCAATCCAATTAACAGAGGAATTCAGCTGCTTTGTTTGGACGTGGAAGGTATTACTGATCGCTATTGCAGGTGTAATTTAGCACTCAGAGATGCTGTCTTCTTAAGTTATATATATTTATTATACAAAACAGTCCACCCGACTTGATGACATGTTATCAGATGGACTCAGATTGACTATATTACAACTAGGTGACTCTATCTACTACACGACGTTCACTCCATAGCTGACTGACTATATAGGACCCGTCAATGTAGTAGCCATGGCGTAGATATATCACTTCCTTCGCTAGCCTTCCAAGACGACGAGGGTGATTCACAGCGATGACAGCGACGACGGCCTCGACTTCGATTTCCCACGGCAGCCTCGAGCCTCTCTCCGCGCTGCCTTTTATCTCCCCTGGGCTCGGCCCCGCCCCTTTTCCCAAACGCTGTCCTATCGGAGATTTCCGTAGCCTCACTAACACGTCGTGGGTTCCACCCCTCCCCCCGCGGTCACTCCTCACCCAGTTACCTCACTTGATCTTGTCTGTCCTCATCGCTGTAATCCTTATTTGCGGCCATTAGGCCCCGTACTGTCCTTACACAGGTACAATATATTAACTTGTTTTTTAGTTGCATATATATATTTTTTAGTTTTTGCGTGGGAAATCGAATAATACGATGGCGTGGCGCCATGTGGTGAGTTATTAAATGTATTATTACGTTTGTTCATGATTTATTTATGTTGATAAATTCAACTCGAAGCAAAAGATATAACGGAGTTGGAAGATTATTAGAGTGTTTTGGTGATGAAAATATAAGTTTTGTAATAGTTTATAATATTTGATATTGTGTTGCGTTGTACTGTTCAATAGAAAGGTACAAAATGGCTGACTTAGAGCTTAATTTTAACATTGAGCTAATGGGGTGGGCAGCACAGGTGTTCTTGCAGAGGTCACGTTCCCGATTCGAGGATAAGAAAGAATAATAGTTTTTATATGTATTGTCAGTAAAACATAATTTATAAAATTTACATATTGTTAATATAATTTGATGTTAAAATTGTATTTATTTTTGTGTAATGACCGAAAAATTACCCCAAGCCATAATGTGAACCTTATGGAGGGACCCTAGGGTCCCATAAGCCCCCGGCTCTCACATAAACTGCGTTGCGACGTCATTTTATGTCTGTTGAAGGTGAACAATACGGTAATCTATTCCTCTCGACGAGCTCTCCACGATGCGCCAATCAACGTTTCAAAGTTGTATTTCTTCTGCGCATTTATTCTCACTGCACTTGGACGACATGACAACAGAATGATCCGTGCCAGGTGGGTCGCAGCATTTATGTGCGCGGTGGGACAGTCGCCTAAAATAAATTACTTCATTAAGATTTTAACTTCCATTTATTCGGGACCTCTGGGTCCCGCCATAAGGTTCATATGCAGCCTAAACGGCTATTTAAAAATAAACAACGGTCTCCGATTGGAGGAGAGTCCCTCACTGTGATTGGTTGGGAGGCAGACTTTAAAGGGATTGGAGAATAGTGTTTGAGCGGGCAAACAAAAGGGATCCATTAAAGGGAAAGTACAGGGATTGGCTAGAGCTAAAAACAAGGACAAGAAGGTTCAAGAAAGGGGGCTGAGGGAGATATAAGGGAAGAACACGAGGAGTGGGGACGTTCGGAGGAAGATACAAGCTGGAAGACAAGCACGAATCCTAGGGTCCCTTATTGTGGAAGTCTTCAAATGAAAGTGTCTCTTTATGTAACTTGTCGTTGAGTCGTTATCATTGTATAAGTATGTATTCTTGTTTATGTTGTGTTAGCAGGGGCTGTCGGATGCGTTCCAGATGTTTTCGGAAGATGTTTGATGTTCTTGATATATTACAATGTTTCCTGTTAAATAATATGTATGTTAAATATGACAAGCAGTTGTTATCATAATTGAGATTTGGGCTATCTTCTAGACCGAGGAATTCAGCTGCGGTGTTGTGACGTGGAGGGTATCTCTGATCGTTATTGCAGGTACACAATTGCCCTTCTGAAGAGGACTTTGGAAATAAAGTTGTGCCGTTTCACAAACTCCTGGTGTTCAGCCGTTGTCAAGTCGCCCACTTCTCCGGAGGACAGAACACAACGCAGAGTCACTACTTGTCGTCTTTATTTAGTTCAGTTTATTTTGAAGTACCCTGTGAGTCAAGAAGCTCTTAAATCGGGTTTCATCATTACCATCGGGTGGTTGTTGTCCCCCCCACTCCCCTCGAAAGGGTTCCCGGCGGGAGCAGAGTGGACAGGGTGGACCGGTTACACATCATTTCATAAATTAAAATCTATTATTTATGCTCGAGATGCATACATCAAAACACGAGTAATCGTCAACCAACCTGCTTAGATTCGTATTATATGTATTCACATGACATGTGCTGTGTACAATGGTCATCTTCACCAATGTAAAAAAAGAAATTGGACTCTTAACTCCAACCTTGACCCTGAGTCATGTCACATATATTTGAAGAGTGACAGGTTGTGTGTCATTCCTCCACGGCTGTGTTTAGAATGTTGAGGGAGCACGTTCAGAGTTATGTTTTGTAGCGTCAAACTGCCAAAGCAGCATTAACAATAAACAGGAGATTAGATTTACTGTATATGTTTGATGTCAGCTTTTACGTCTCGTGGGCGTCACTTCGCACTCAGACGCCTGAAAGATCGGGCAGTTGATTGTCACTCAGTCCATGGATTATTTACAAACGGAGCAGCTGTGGTGCAGTGTTCACGCAGTGAGGAAAGAAGGTAGAGATAGCTGAGTGTGTGGAGGGGAGTATAGTGATATGAGAGGTAGGAGAGTGTGGAGGGGAGTCGAGTGAGATGAGAGGTAGGAGAGTGTGGAGGGGAGTAGAGTGAGATGAGAGGTAGGAGAGTGTGGAGGGGAGTCGAGTGAGA
>CM025657.2:500460-548060 GCA_014621495.2 Entosphenus tridentatus
GTAGGAGAGTGTGGAGGGGAGTCGAGTGAGATGAGAGGTAGGAGAGTGTGGAGGGGAGACGAGTGAGAGGAGAGGTAGGAGAGTGTGGAGGGGAGTCGAGTGAGATGAGAGGTAGGAGAGTGTGGAGGGGAGACGAGTGAGATGAGTGGGGGAAAGGTAGAGCAGTGCGTGAGAATAGCGAGCTGAGAATGGAGAGGTAGGAGGGTGGGTTTCAATGGGCTAATTGAAACTGACACTGTTATTGAAAATTGCTTTGTGCTAAGAGTATGCACGAAACGCATGAGCGAGGTGTGGTTTTAAGGGCTTTGGTCATGGTGACATCTTGATACTTTAAGCATTTTTTGTATTTAAAGCTTTCGTGACTGCAGGGATTCATATTCTTGGTTCTTTCGGTAAAGTCACGTAGAAGGGAAATAATAAAATAATACAAATATAAAACAATAAAAATACTTTAAGCATTGTTTACTTGATGCAAACGGATGCTTTTAATATAGTTTTACAAACCTCAAATACGTCACGTCAGTTTCAGTCTCTTGTGGAAATTTTAGTTGAGAAAAAAACCTAAGAGTAATAGTAAACGGCCGTGTGTGGCATGGAAGTTCATAAACATATTTTCTGAAAAAAAATGGTTGTCTCATGCTTTGCTCACACTCACATTTCCATCACCACAGAACAAATGTGTGAGTTTAAACACACGTAAAAGCAAGCAAAACCATCTCCTTTTTGACAAGAGAGGCTATTGACTCAACCCATGGGTGAAGGCCTCATTGTTTTGTAAATGGCGGTGCTGGGCATGGACGAGTGCAAGTGCTTGCTCACAGCGGTGTTCCATCTGCCACTATTCACCTGTCCATAGTAGCACGTCTTGCCTCAAGCACAGTGCCAATTACACCATAGCAACTGATTTGTGTTAAGACCACCCGGCCACCGGTGGCGGGCTGCATATCTTATTGCTGTGCCACGTTACGGATGCAAAACACGCGTCTCTTCCACTGCAACGCCGTGAGGTGCCAGGTTTTCCACTTCAGAAGGCGAACCATGCCACTGACGTTACGTGCGATGAACGCGTCGAGACGCGTCTCGTTGAGGCGTGATGCACACACTCGCCATGCCAACACGGTTCGTCAATACTATTGTGGTCTCAAAAGGTACATTGTGTAAAACGAAACGTCGCCTATTATATACGTGTCCTTTTAAGGCCACAGTATTATTGAAGAATGTGTTGTTTATTTTGTTATTTGTGGCTGTGCACCACTTTCCACAAATGCAAAATGTAACACTGTCCAATGTGCGACTGAGGTAATCGAGAACAGACCGTACAACGTATAACGACGCAATGTCCAATCCACAAATACGAAGGGGACATCACAGCGATTACACTCCGCTGCTCCTGACGTGGTTATCTGGCCTGACCACCTGAAGGTGAAACATTTTAGTTGTTCTGCATCTACATCAGCTGCCGTACGAAAGAAGAAGACAACCACTGCCAACACAGAAACACCGATATATCGTTTAATTCTGGCACGTTAGTGTGGCGGCAGAAGGGAGACAAGGGCTTTAAAGTATGTGGATGCTGCTATAAATGTTCCACGTGATGATACGCCACTTCGTTGAGCTATCATTTGTGGCCAGGTCGCTTCTGAAAAAGAACTCCATAGCTCAGTGGGCCTTACCTGGAAAAATAAAAATAAATCTAGTCTGGATAGTTTGGGGGCGGAGGGTACCACAAAGGTTGAGAATCAATGAGACATCAATTGCGGTAATTTTGGGCCACATGTCCAGACGATATAGTTTTTCTCTTGCTCAGTCTTTGATGTTATCTCCATCTGAGCGCCAGCTGTGCCCGCCGGGCCATTGTGCCTTGATCTACGAGCCCAAGCGAGCGCTGGGTCCAGGGTCCAGATCTCGCCCTCCCTGGCCACGAGGCTTGGCTCCTGTGGTGCCTGAACAGTTGGGTTCTAAATATATTGAGCGTTTAAGCCCCATCCTGTTCAAATACAGTGACTCCTTCAAGACAGGTTTGCCAACTGTTCGGATATTAATAGCTCAGTTGATATTAATATTCTGTGTTGACTGCAGTGTGCCTTAAGTCCATTGTTTGATATACGTCATTGATTTAAATTTTCAGCCTCCATTATCACAACTATGGTTAATGCTCTGTTTGCAGTGTGGATTACGAGCGTGGCTTACATAGTTACTGGAAGTGCTGTGCAGTCTGGTGGCAATTCAGTGTACATGATTACACCTTAGCAATGTGATTTTTCACCCCTGCAATAAAACACCTTCACGATTCAATTCCAGAACTGAAGAGGACAGCAAGAAAACCCTAGTTTCGATTCCGAATTGGCATCTCTCTGTGTGAAGTTTGTATGTTTTTCCCCTTTTTGCATGCGTTTTCTCTGAGTTCTCCGATTTTCTCCCATAGCTAACATATATATCACACAATGTAACTGCTATTGGCCAAACATACCAACGCTGAAAAAAGTACCAGAAAATTACTCAATTGTGACAGCCCATGGCAGTATTGACTCTTCCTGCAACAACTTGATCAGACCCAGCAAGGCTTTCCTGGATAAAAAAAAGTAATCAGAATTCAATCTTGGTTATCTTTTTTCCTTTACAAATTTGTTCTGTCTATACTATTTTTCGGAACTATATTTTACTGTGGCTTGCTCGCCATGGTGTGTGGCTACCGCACAAACCATGGCAGTAGATACATATACCTGATACACAAATGAAAAATGATAAACTCTCCAGTCGTAGTGTGCGACTGTGGTCATCCAGAACAGAAGAACGTAGTACGACGTGTAACGACGCAAGGCCCCGATCCACAAACACGGAGACATCACCGCGATAATTATAACTCCGCTGCTCCTGAGGTGGTTATCTGGCTTGACCACCTGAATGTGAAATAGTAGTTGAAGCTCTGCATCTACACCAGCAGCCATACGAAAGAAAACGTCGAACGTGTACAAGTCTCTGTAGGCTTTAATTGTATTACACGCATGTTCTTTGGCAGTGTGTATTTGATCTATTACTTCTTTGAGGGCAGCTGCACATTAGAAGGCCGTCAAAACATTTCCGTGCACTGGGATATTCGCTGGCAGATTGACGTCACGTCGGTTACGCGAGAATTACAGCAAAGTGTTTTCAGTATTGCTCCGGTGACTGCAATGACGAAGTATGGTTTTGTAACTGTTGGTGTTGGGCGTTGATGGAGCTGCAGATTCATTATTGGTTATTCATGTTGATGTCAGCTCACGAGAGAAATCTAGATCGGCACAAGCGCGGCTGATTGATGATATCGGCCAGTGGTTTCACAACACCTGGCGTGGGCTTTTTCGACAGATTTTGCTGTCAAAGCATTCCAGAGAGGTCTCTGTCATCCCCCCGAGGTCTTGGCTCTCCTTGGTGCAGCCCCCGAGGGGAGGGGAGGGGGGCAGGTTAATGTCACAGAGCTACCTGCCGAGTCTGCCTCCAGCCAGGTCAACACAACATTTGAGGAACTACTTCAGTCAAGGGATAGATGGCAGAAAGAGATGTTTAATTTTTATTTATTTATCAGGGAACAGTTGTTCCTTGGGCTTTCTCCCACCTTCATGAGAAGAGATAAAGACTGGGGTTGTTGAATGATAACTGCTAAACCGGTAACCGTTTTGAGAATTGGTTACCGGTTCTAAACCTCATGAACCAAATGTGGTGTACCCATTTATAGGGGGGGGGGGGGTTGGAGTTCTTTATCGTTAGACATTCTTCCAGGCCTGGTGTGGAGAATATGAAACCGATTTTATTTTGTTATGCAGTTACTGGTATTGCAAATTAATCTGATTTGAACAGCCCTGAATGAAGATGGCCACAAAGTTACGGGCTGCAGTGTGGATACTTTTTAGCTGCTTAGAGTGTACATGTGGAGTAAATTGTTTCCAAGTATTTCATCGTGAAATAACTTCCAGTCATTCTTCGAAAAAACTCCTTCTCACTGCGCAACGCGACTTACAGGAATACAGATACGCCCATCCCACAAATTGCTCTCTAAACGTGTACTTTAAAGTTTTCCTCGGGCAGTTCCGAGCCCCGCAGTGAGCCGTCGCAGGTGATTGTCGTGATTACACACGGAGGGCTGGCTGGCCGTGGAGAGACAAAGAAGGGTTTAGATTATTTCCGTAAAGGTCATCTGGCCTATGGGATGCAAACAAATATACTATTATTTATTTTATGTGGATGAATTGTCTGCTTATTTATTGTTACTGAACCTCTCTATAACGACAATAATTATTGTGATATAGCCACTGCTAGATGAAAGCCTCCCCCAGCCGTTGCCATCTCTTATGGTCTCGCAATGTATTTAAGTACAGTACGTTGAAATTATTTCGCACCGTACGTAGCCAACCGTGCTAATCGGAGGTGCGGGGAAGGACAACAAACTTAACACAAAAAGCCGCTCCAAAGAAATTAATTTTCAATCTACGCGAGCTGCCTTCACCGCTCCGTCTTCACGGTGGACGTTCTCTCCGTCGTCTTCCTTTGGGTGCCGCTCCTGCGATCTCCCATCACCGGCCCTCCCGTTTAGGGGACGCATCCTGACAAACCCAACCACTTATTGTGTGCAGTTTGAACGAGGTCTCTAACTTGCGCGTGTTCTCTAATCAATGTGTTGATATTTCAATCTCCGAGTGTAATTTAAACTTTGTGCACTTATCAATGTCCGTGTTTCTGATCCACAGCAGATTATACCCGTCGATTATAACCGCTCCTATATATGCTCGTTGATTTTTTCTCGGTATGGGGGGGGTAACCCAAATGCATATGCTTGCCCTGGGGGGGTGTCTACTGACAACACGTTTATTACACGGCCCCAACAGGGCTACTACTTAAACGTGCACAGACCCCAACAGGGTAACTACATAACCGGGTCAGTCAGTAATATTCTGACTGATCCACGATGCCGAGCGAAGGCCGAAGATCGAAGAGACGCAGCAGCGAGGGTTTATTCCAGAGAACAGCCGCGATCGCTCTCGGGACTTCCCCTTTATGCTCCCGAGAGGCGTGGCCTCGCTCCACACTCGACCACGCCCCCTTCTGGATCCTACCAGAAGGCTCTCGTCCAAGCATCACATGTCCCTCGAGCCCCCTTTGGGCCACCTTACTACCCTGCTCCAGTCACGTGCCCTCTCGGGTTCACCCATCTTGCCATGTTCTTACTTGCCCTCTCTCAGACCATCAAGAGAACTATGCCGCCTCGTGCCCGCTTGCATCAAGCGTACGTACGCAAGTGGGCGGTGGGGGGGTGGTGAAAAAAGTATGCGTGCGTACAGGGAGGGGGTAGGGGTAAAGTTTTGAGCGATTTTTGCGTACGTACTAAATGGATGGTCCCTAAAATAGATGGTCCCTAAAGTTACGTTTTTCAAAAGAATTCTGACCCGTTCTCGACCACCACGGGGACGCTGCACCTCTGAACCCCCCAGGGGTGGAAGGGGATCTGTGTAGAGCATGGGCAGCAGAAGCAGCGAGCCTCTCCTCATAGTCCATTGTGCTGCCTGCTGATAGCAATGAATCGTGCTCTTTGAAGAGCCAAACCTTTGTGGAGGTGTGGTGGAAGGCAGCCAATTCCTCCAGTCGTAGCTTGTACCACGACATCCAATGGCAGTGTGCACCACCTTGTAGGGCAGCAGTGAACGAACGAGTCCGTACGAGACAATTCTGTCTGCTTATTTAATTCCATATGCTCTATTTATGTCATGTTGCCAAAAAAAAATGACTGTGTGGGCCAAGAGGATATGTAAAGAACGACTTATTGTCTGCATAATTATTTGTATCGTCAAAACTGAACGCTTTCGTCAATATATACGTTGGCTTTAAAATAAGAACTGCATAATAGGAAATGTTTGGGTCATGAATTGATTTACATACTATGAAGGGTCATTACACAAACGTCGCCCCTATCATATTGGTTTTCTTTTAAGGTCAAATTGTTATTGACGAATATGTTGAGTTTTGTGAGTTGTGCTTGTGCTTATTTTAACCCGAGTTCTTAAAAGCTGATCAGCAAGACTGGCGACAGTGAGCGATTGCTGGAAATGTTTGATGGCAGCACGAACATTCACAAGTCACCTGCCTGAATGTCCCCAGAATGGCACGGCATTGTTGCACAACATTACACAACGTTACACGACTTCACGCAATGGGACACGGCAGCTTGTGCAACAAACACATCGCCCTCAACCGATTTTCGTTTACAGGAAATGTGTTTTCTTTATTTTATCACATTATTTTTTACATATATATTATATTTGAGCAGTTTTAGATTTCCTCTGTAATACCTTTTTCTTGTTTTTGCTCTGGTTTTTATTTGCTTCATCGTTGTACTTGTTTTTATGTTGTATTTGTTTTTATATTGCCTTTGTAATGTTGGTAACCCAGGTTACTCTTGTACCTGAGACTTTATCAATGTTAAACCAAATTAACCTTCAATTGTATTTAAGCCAGGGCACGGTGACAATGCTTTGCTTGCTTTGGAGGCAGGGGGTTAGCAGCTGGCAGAGTGAAACTCCCCAACGTGCTGGGTCGCTTTGTGGCCTCGAGATGGCAGTACAGCAAGTGTGTTGTTGAACCCATATGTACGCCCCTTTCAGGATTACACTCCCATACGCGTGCTGGGTTTTCTCCGGTCCCTCTAGGATTCCACTTACATGAAGACAGACTTTGCTTAAAGTGGAATTTGTAAACTATGCCACGGTGCAGTACCCTCCTAATGAAAGGGCATTGAGAATCCGTGAAACTGTCTCCTAGATATACGACACTGGAGTTATTTACATTGTATACAATAAAACAGCACCACGTTTAATGTGAAATAATTTATTTCTGCTTGTACTGTAGGGGATTTTAACCATTCTTTTAAAACAATGAAGAATTACGAATAAGTCAATTATACTGTTCAACAATGCCTCAATATGTAAACTCAAATGTTTCTAAAACGTTCATCCTGTTTTATTTGTCTACATTCCTCTTCATTTCATACTTTAGATAACTGTGGGGTAAGTGTGTAATTTTAATAATGTGTTATTTGAATGTTGGTTACATTTTTATTAAACTGTCTTTGTTCGATGTTCTGTCATTATTAAAGTTATTTGAATTGTTCCTCTCCATAATAAAATAACATTTCAACAAAACAGCTTTTTCTGTGTAAACATTCCAGTTCCTCATAAAACGATGGTCACTCTATTGCCAATTTAGTTTCATTGGGATTTGTTTCAGTCTAATACACAGTAACTGTACGAATGTTCACATATATAGTCTGAGGTCAAAACATGTAAACCTTACAAGAACAAAACTTCCGTTCCAGAAAACAGATATATGTTTTTACTCAATGCACATGTTTTTAAAAACAAGACACATTATTTAATATTTCATCAACTCGAAGTTTCACTATAAATCCCATGTGCCTTGCAGAAATACATGCATTAATTACGGTATTATAAGCATGTGTTGTGTGTGAACACGCGCCAAGTGGCTCATCAGCCACGGCACGGGCTCAGCACGTGTCTACACTCCTCTAGAATCACATTCACATGCGATGTGAATCACACAGCAGTGGCTGCCAGGAGGATCCAGATTGAGGAGGCAATGTTGTTATCACAATTGAGTGATTTGTAAATAATTTTTCAGCAACGGTATGTTTGGTTAATACCAGTTGCATTGTACGTTTTTAGAAACCCATGCAGGCAAAGGGGGAGAATATACAAATCCCATGCAGACCGGTGCTAAAGTCGTAATGCGAACCGAGGCCCTTTTTGCTGTGAGGCGCAAGTGTTACCACTGCGCCATCCTGCCACCCTACACGTGGAGCAGTGGAGGTGGAGTCTTTCGATAATTAGAACACAAAGGCATTGTGAAATCATTGCAGTTCTTTAATGCATATCTTGCACGTTTCTGGATCTCCATGCGAGTTCAAGTGTATCTGTAAGATAATCTGGGTCTCTGTGTAAGTCTATGTGCGTCTGTGTGAGAATCAGGGTTCCATGTGAGTGGAGTGGAAGTGAGATATTAAGACTTAATGGCATCATCACCCCGGCGACCGAACATCGATCAACGATCTCCTGGTCTCCAGAGCAAAAACTTAACTGTGTGAGTGGTTCGATTTGTGAGTCTATGGGTATCTGTGTGAGACGGAACTGATAATGAAACCAATGCATTTGAGTGTCTCGGTGATTCACCACCTGCGTGCATCATCACCTGAGAAGTGAAAGCTCCGTCGGACTTTGTGTCTACCTTAGCCTGGAGCCTCGACGTGCCTCTTGCGATGTAGCCGCGTTAGTTACACATTCCAAAAATATGTATACCTGGTTCAATATGTAACATTCATATTGTACATCAACTCATGTCATGGTCATGATTCGAAAATGTTAATCTAAGCACTGTAACATGGACCTCTACAAAGTGGTTTTGTTTACTTAAGATAAAGAATCGCACGGAATTCACCACCGACACCGTGGGTCCACGAACCACGGGACTTGAGTAGGCACTTCAGTTGTCCCCACCCCCCCCCAAAGAAGCCCCTCCCCGTTTCCACGTTCATATTCAAATTAAAGTTGGCTGGCAATTTAGGCTGGAGCCCGAAATCTTTGGGCCGGTTTTTCTTCATGGGCAGGCCTGGGATTCCCTACATTCGAATTTTTTGGACGGAATCAAAGTTCGACGCCATGTGGAAACGGGTTACAATGCTACAGGCCATTTAGTTTTCTGCGCGTAAATGCAACACCACAACTTGTGAGTGATTCATGGCATGTGATCGTCGTGTTACAGTTCTCGGTTATCATACGTAACGCACCATGACCCGCATACACCGTGTTGGACGTGCTTTTCCTGTGCGGTGGCCCACATGTCGGCGTCTTGTGGGCCTTACACAGATCGCTACTCGTACTGGTTCATCGCCGGGTTGTCAAATGCTGTCGCTCTTGGCAGACGCACCTGAATGGGAGACAGGGGTTTCATGTAAATCCACAGAAGCGGCGCGATTTATATCGCCGTGAGACTCCATGCACGGTGAGCACACTGGTGTGGGCTTGGTGACAGTGTGAGAGTGAGCGAAGGCCAAAGTGCTTACACACAGTCACGACTTCATCGTAAGCCATTGTCTCTCCGCTGCCGGATGCTGCAGGATGAAGGCATCCCTAACGGTCCTGTGATTTTACAGTTCATCTCAGTCCTGCACATCTACCTATCCTGACGTCGGCACACAATGGTCTACTCTTGCGAAGGACGTCAGGGGATCTTTACCGTCCCCTGCGAGTGACGCAAACTGCACGTGGTACTATTTTGGTTATTACACCGACAGTGTTAATCAGGCGGCCGCTGAGTGCAAGCATGCCACGTTCTCACCTCCTTGTGAGGGTCGGGCTTGCTGTTTTCACGATAGGACAGCGTCTTGATTCCTGCAGCGTCGCTCAAAATCGTGCTCTCCGGCATTGTAGTCATCCCTGTCCATGAACACACGTGCAGTCAAACACATCAACACGAGATCGTAATGCGTAATACTGATTTTCATAGCGCGCTGCTTCCCTTTACCTCGAGACGTCTCATCTCAATACATTTGAAAGGGCACCCTGCCGAGGCGGTAGGATCCCAGCCCAGTGTGCCGAAGAGGGTGGTAAGAACACTCGCGAGATGAGCATCACCTCTTCACACCAGGTTCCCTGGCCTTCAAGTGAATGTGAGTCTGCCAGTAGGGGGCGATGATTGCTACTACGAGTAATCCCAATGGAGTAATTTGTCGGTCATTTTGCGGTTTTGGCAAGTTTGGACCATGACGCCGGTACATGATGGTCTACTCATTTAGAATGTCAGGAGATGTTTTATGTCCACTATGAAGCAGACGGTGCGTATTTATGGATAATAAAAAGTCGCAGTAGTAACCAGAGTGGCCTGTCGGATTCGAATTTCGAGCCTCTGCAACAATTGGCGAACGTGATATCCTTGGGCCGTGTCACCGAAACTTACACAAGGAAGACGCGGTGTGATGTGATTTCCAATGCCTAGATCGTAGCCAACAGGGTAGTACAGCAAGATCTACGGTTGTGATCTTGTACCTATCTCTCTGCCATCACCAACCCACACTGCACTATACCTGCACAACCCACACGGTATTGGGGAGGCCCTTATCCACAAGCTGACTGTCGAAGTTATAGGTTTAAATAGTCTGTATTTGTGTCATTTGCTATGAATGTGTCACTTGAAAAACGAGATGTCCAATCTCAGGAGATTACCCAGGTGAAATATTGTAAAAATAATGCACAAAAGTAAAAAAAAACGGCCTGGACACTTACATAAGTATTTCAGGGTCGTGTGACAAGCCAAATACATAGACGCATGTGACACACATTTTGAGTGTAAGATTCTGACAAGTGAGAATTGTTGATGTAAGAAAATAGCGCAACTTACAGGGGATGTACGAGCCTTTCCTTGAGAAGCTTGGGAACCGTGAGCGATTCGTCCCAAGGCTGTTGAGGAACAAAGATTATTTAAAAAAAGATTTTACTTTGCGTTCCAGTTACAATCCGTCCCTAAATACATAGCACATCATATTAGCGCGTATGAGGTTGAACATGTTTTGCACTAATTTTGAGTACTCGGCATTTTTGTCATATACCAATTCGTATGTTCACCTGCAGAAAGGTGTATACAATGTGATGTGTCGGGCCAGATAAATATTTGGCATTAGAATAAAAACATGCCATTAATATAACGATGCGTTAATCACCGAGTGATATGGATCGTGGCTTCGCAGGGCCATGACAGATAGCGACAGGCCTGCGTGCAGCAATGGATAGACAGTGGCCGATGTCGATGCTGATGAAGAAAGAGGATAACGATGACGACGAATAATCTGCGGCGTGTTGTCTACGGATCACGCTTCACTTGTGCGGCCCTCCCAGCTGCTATGGGTTTGCGTGGCCCCCGTTGGCGGCTTTGAAGAGGGCCTTGTAACGGTCCCACTCACCTGCCCGTGTCGCTGAAGCGGTCCCAGGCCTTCTTGCGGCGGTACAGCATGTAGCCAAGCAGGCCTGCGAGCAGCAGCAGTAGCAGGATGCCACCCAGTGTGCCGAAGAGGATGGCGAAGAACACTCGCGAGATGAGCGTCACCTCTTCGCACCGGCTTCCCGTCGTCTGGTAAATGCCTTTGTTGTTACACCTGTGGGGTCGCCAGATATTAGTTCATGAGTTATTTTAAACGCAGTTCCTGGGCACAGGGTTCAAATGCCGAAACGGTCAAGCGACCAGCAACAAACAGCACTGTAAGACGTGTAATACGTAAGAGTGTAACACGCTGTTTGTATGAAGAAAGATTATTATTGGAATTTGAGCAACAAGACGATGAGAGGGAATGACAAAGTGGAGCAGTGCGAGGGAAGACGCATAAAGCTAAGTGTTGTGACCTGCAATATGGTGGGTGGGTATGTGATTGAATGCATGATTGAGTGGGTGGGTAGATGAGCGAGTATGTTATAACCTGCAGTGTTGCGACTGATCACAGTATGGAGAAGATGAAACAGTCTGGCAGACCCGAGACCTCCACATGGTTGGAGGAATCAGTGAGTGAAGCTCACGGGAACAGTAACTATGTTAGTAGCGATATCGATAGAAGAGTGATAATGAGGTGACTGACCGCCGGTGAGCGAGTGACTAGTTTAAAGCAATGAATGCTGGATCATCAATTTGTCAGTTGCGTAAAGATGGAGACATCCTGTTCAGTCTCAGTGAATTACGGTAACAGTAGTTTTGGCAAGTACCTCTGAATGCCAATATGGCCGATGTAAGGAGTGCTGTAACCAGTGCCAATCCCAGACACTTCCCACCCCACCCAACCCACCACACAATGCTCATGTCGAGACACAAAGCAGCAGCTGCCCACTTTAGTCTAACAAGTCAAGCCCAAGCCAAAGAGAGATATCAATCGCCACTGCTGATTTACAAAGTATAAACCGCTACGCCGCCACCCCCCACACTTTAGACACGCACGCAATCGTCCCGCGAGGGGCTCCATGGACTGTCTGCGAGCGACTGCCGCCGTGGCTGACGTGATGCACAAAGCGCGTGGCGGGGGAGGGAGCAGCACCGCGGACAGAGGTGTGCGAGCGATGCCTTTGCTTGTCGGCACGCTGGCCGCTGAGTGGTGCGAGCGACTCGGAGCTGCAGGGGCGGTTACTCACACACACACGGTGCCCGTCTGGAGGTGCTGGCATTCTCCGTTTTTGTTGCAGTGGTTCTCGTTGGCACACGGGGACAGGCAGACAGGGCCGCTGGTCTCCGGCAGGCTGAGCGTGTAGCCCGTGAATGTGGTGTTACAGTTGTACACCTGGTCCAGTTGGTTTTGCGGAACTGGAATGCATCAATGCCGTGGTCATTACAGTTATCATTAGTGATGAACTCATCTCAACATCAAAGTATTTTGAGATCACGATGCCTACGATTAAATGTTACCAATTGGCAGATATTTGTCAAACTGGCAGATATAGGCCTACCTACACAATGTCAGTCACTGAGTTGCTTGACCATACTTCACCACACCGGTCAGTGCTTATTGGTTACTTCATAGTTTATTGGATAGAGGTTTAATTCTATGCCAAATCTAAGTTTGATCCGTTCAGATGCATGAAAAAAGATTTCTATTCAAGAACGATTACTTAATTACGAGCTCATTGCTGCAGGTCACCTGCTAGAAAACTTACACACAGCCACACATTTCAAAAGTGGCGTATCTCACCGACTGTCTGCTGAATATCTTCCAGAAGAATGTTCCCCAAATATCGCATCAACCCAAACTTGGACCTGATGAGGGCCAGCTGGGTCCCATTGTAGATGGCATGGATGCTGCTGTCGAGTGGGTAGTCAAAGTTGGCCATGCAGTTCGATTTAATTGTGGAGTTCCCGGTAGAGCTGATGAATATAAAGGACAGAAATGAATACCAGTTAACTTAACGCGTTTCATAATTGACGTTTGGGTTAGGTTATGTCACGATCGAGCCAAAGTTAGGCTACGTCACGATCGAGCCAAAGTTACTCTGTGAACCCTCCACCACCCGCCATCGCCAACACAAATTAAAGGGTCACCTGGTGCACAAGTGTTTAACGCGCCGCCATTTCCTGTTCTATCAGCTCATCAGTACGTTGAAGTTGAAAATGTAATTAACGCCATACATTGGTCATTACATGGTCTAATAAAAAAAAAATATGCATCACAAACACCAGTGTTAAAAGAGAACATATATTATGACTGCTCCACAACCACGATGCTATTGTATGTCCATTGTTTTTATTACCTGAAGTTTTCAAGAGATACTGCGTTGAACCCGGATATTATTTTCAGTTTGTTAATGACCTGTGAATCATGCAAAAATACGTAGAGTAGTGTTACAATCCAATGTTGCACGATTTCCAGCTTTTGTAACATTTCCACGTTTTATTTGCCGTTTGTTGGGGAAATTGACAGAAACTGTAAAATAAAATACGCTTTCGAAAATTCGTGTTGCTCATGAACAGGGCTCGTAGTCAAAACGGACGGTGGTGTGGCCCCACTGTATCGCGTTCGCTGCTCGCTGCAGAGGTTCACGGTTTGAATTCAGAGGCTGCCCTCATTATTACTGTGGTGTATACTAACTATAACAATACCACGCACCATCTGCCGCACCCACAGTGGACGTTAAAGATCCCTGTGGCCTCATTCGTAAGCGGAGGCAATGGTGTGCTGGCGTCAGGGTCCAAATTTGCCAAATAAAAAAAATGACCCCCAAATCACTCAATTATATGTATGTTGAACTTCTTTCACACTGTACATAGCCAACCCATGCTAATCGGAGGTGCGGGACTGTACACAGCAATCATCGCCCCTTACTGGCAGATTAATGTCCCAGGTCACTCCTACAAGTAATAATGTATACTGGTCTCTTTAATTCTTAACTGGTTTAGTAATATAACTTGAACTTAAGCCAATCAGAGAGTGGTCTGTACAGCAGCGGACTGGCACTGATCAGTATAGCAATGCACTGTCCTCTGAAATAGGGGCAATGCCCGACCAAGTGGGCAGTGCCCACAGATATGTGGGAGAAAAGTGGCTCTGTGCATCGCTATAAATTCCTCTATTCGCTTATTGAAGATGAGGTTGGGGTCAGGCAAGAAATTCGTATTGGTTAAAATCCTGCCAGCTACATATGTTGTTACCTTTTTCTTGTACCTTAAAAACATATATATGTAACTGAATAAAATAAAACAATTCTCCACTTGGGAACTGAAACCAGAAGCATGATTCTCAGAAAGGGGACTTAAACCCCTTACATTATCAGTGTAAATATATATTGATCCATCAATTAGTATTGATTCTCTGAGCTCACAAAATGTTAGTCGAGTGACACACATACAAATTTATGTTTTTTCCTTTTGTATAAGTTGTATGTCATGTGTTCCCATGGACCGCTACACCTCCGATTAGCACGGCTGGCTACGTAAACTGCCAAAGAAGTTCAACATACAGACACTAGTGATTGCTACATTTACCACAATGTGTAAGAGAAAGAAAACTTTTTTGAATTTAATCGCAACCCTGAATTTTTGAAATTATCTATCGAATCGTCGGGGTGTCGAAGGTGTGAATCATTACTCCCCAATGTAGGGACAGTCTGGAAGGGATTTGTCTGCTGAGCAATCAGATATGAGAAAGCTAGGACCAGATCCGTTTGGTTGGGAATTGTATTGATTGGACCTGATGTATTCAGGCCATATCAGTGCACCTTGATAAAATGTGATTTATATTTCTCATGTTTAAACTGGTCGGTGATTGTTACAAACAATACACATATTGGTTTAAGCAAGTTGTATAGTTATTAAATTGCTTCACGAGCCAGCCTCAGCGGTTAACCACCACCTTGAAGCAAACATCAGTGGCGGCAATGCCAACTTACCGCATTCGTCAGCTCAGCTTTGACAGCTTCTGTAATGCTACTGTATTTCTTGGAAATGAACCATAGTTTCAGAGCATATTTCACCTTTGCAGCTCCTAGATGGGGTGCACACAGAGTAACAATGTGAGGTGACAACTGCCCATGTGCGTGTCAGTATTACAATGCTTGATATTTCTTTATTTCAATGCACAAATTTCACACGGGAGATTTCTCGTATGAATAAGAATTCAATGCTTTTGGCCACAATGCACAATGTCCACACACATATGACTCATAAAATGTGGACCGTAAACTCGGTGGTAGAGCAGCTGTCCGTGACCCATTTGTGACGCGATCGAGAGCGTGCACAGCACACGGGATGATCACTCTCCTTTGTTGCATGCTGCTCTCTTCTGTCCAACGAGTGTTTCACCAGGCACAGAAAGTGGCACCAACCTGGCTTGCGAGAGACTGGGACGGTGAGGGTCCCGAACTGACACTTGTCGCCTTGGGTGACCGGCGTGCACGAGCACTTTGCCGCGCTGCAGCCTCCATCCGCGCCGTCGACGTAGCACGCCCCGCCGTTAACGCACGGGTCACTGGGGCACGGCACGCTCCTGCACACCGGCTTGCATGACTGCCCGACGGCTGGGAGGGAAGAGGAGAGGGGGGTCATGTGGGCAAGCGAACGGTAGAGGGCGGTGAAGAGAGAGAAGCGTCCCCGTGTGAGCTGCGGCAAGGCTTGTTTTGACGGTCAAGGAGCCTCGCTGCCAATGCCCCCCTGGCCCTGGGTTCGGCCTCCCGTTGACATTTAAAAGATCACGCACACGCGTGTTTGTGTTTGCAAGAAGCAAGTGCGCCCCTTGAGCAAGTTAACTTCCTCCCATGTAGTGTGACCACAAGCTCATTAATCATGTTGCCTCCTTTGTTGAGTCTAAGCAGGCACTTGTAACATAAGAGCTTGCATGGTACAGATAAAGGACTGTTTGCATAAACTAACATTGAAAGCTGTTAGTTGGTAGAGGAAGTGCAGTGCGGTAGCTTTACTTTTGAATTAAACAACACTCAGTGGTGGAAATGTGTCAGTATCTATATACATTTTAGTTTAGTGGCCACATCTGAGTCAGAATTAAGGTAATTTTATCAGGGGAAACACCGGTCTGCTGCATCTGCCACGTTGTAAACAGAGTGGCTGCAGGAACCCGTTGTGACTCTCCTCTCTGACACTCATTGCACTTTTCTGCCAGGCTAACCTGTGTAGTTCTCATTGCAGAAGCAGGTGAAGCTGCCGAAGGTGTTCTGGCACTCCGCGTTGGGCCAGCACGCGGTCTTGTTCTTGCACTCGTCAATGTCCACGCAGGCGTTGCCACTTGTGACCATGCCCGGCCTGCAGGAGCAGCTCTGTACTCCGGGGACATAGAGGCAGACCTCCATGCGCTCGCAGACGATCCCGTTGCCTGGGTGGCGGAAGAGGGAGGAGGACACGTCCTTGGCTTGCTTAGAGGTTTCAGGTGTAGAGAACTCAAAAGACAAGGAGAAGTCTATCTGGCAAGAGTGAACTTGGTCGGCAAAAGATTACAAAGGCAAAAGCGTAAAAATAACTACAACAACGAAGTGAATAGAAATCAGAGCAACCACAACCAAAGAGAAAGTATGCATCATAATGGAGTGCCCTGGCAGCATTACGCTTTAGAGATATTGAAATATTGAACACAACTTCAAGACCATTTGGAACAGATTAATAACCCAAATCTATGAAACATAATATTATGTTTAAATTTACTGCGGGCATCGTCACTTGAACCCATATCGCCGCCCGCATTGAATCGTTGCGGGTAGGGAGGGGCGGAAGTGAATGGCCACATACGGCCACACACGTAACCTCCAGCATCGACCGCACGCTATCCACAGACGCGCGTCACATACGCCGGAGTGGCCGTCACCTGTGAATCCCTCGTTACAGCTGCACGTGTAGCTTCCGTCCGTGTTGGCGCAGGTGGCGTCCGCAGAACAGGCGTTGGCCTGCGAGCACTCGTCAATGTCCAAGCAGCTGCTGTTGTCCGGCTTCATTTGGTACCCAGACTTACACCTGCAGTGACACGTTATAAAACAGGTCTATATTTACATTCTCATGTCTTCGCCGCACGTTCTGAAGAGCCATCGCCAGACATACCAGTCCATTTTTCTGTATAGTTAAGAATGAACGAATCTTGAGCTCACAATGCTTGCAGCAAATCGCGTGCGTAACAATCTTAGTTTTTACATGCATGTCGTTTGTAATGTGTTTAAGTGACCTCTACAACCACTCCTAGTAGGAGGGCAATCGAGAATCGCAGGCCGAATGCGACAAGGAATCGTTATGCTACGTGCGACGCGACGTTCATGTGACCGCATGCGCACCCTGAGCAGCTGTGGCTCCAGCTCCTCTCGGATTGGGGGGTGGGGGGCAGTTGGACTGTAATGTCGGGGGGCCACCGTGACAGTGATGCACGCCATTGAGAAGAGTGAACATGAGTGGACCAACGTGACATCTGATCGTGCAGTGCCCACGGCAGCAAGCCGCTAGTGCCGGCCCGGACACAGTGGAAAAGGCCGCCTGCACTCGTGCCACCGGCATGGTGACGGCGATTGTGCCGGAGATACTCACACGCACACAGCTCCCGTCCGGAGGTGCTGGCATTCACTGACGTTATTGCAGTAGCTCTGATTGGCACAAGGGGACAGGCACACGGGGCCGGTCTCTGGCAGGGTCAATATGTACCCCACGAACGTTGTGTCACAGTTGTACACCTGGTCCAGTTGGTTTTGTGGAACTGAAAAACAGATGCCGTAGTGGTTACGGATGAGTTAGAAATGCATCTGGTCTCACTGCAACATCAAAGCATACATGGGGAAGTCAATATATTTTTAGAAAGACATGCTTAAATCAAGTTTTCTGGGAGGAAGCTGGGCAACTTATGAGTCAAAAAGCACTTCAATAAAGAATGTGTAACCTTTGTTAAAGACATTACCTGTTTAATTTATATTTATTCAATCATGTATAAACACTCATGAATGGAGTTGGTCAAACATCCAAATATTGGGCCACAGAGCTTCGGCAATAGATGGCGCCGGATACGGTTTGCCTCTCCTCTTGTCTGTGGCTTCCCACGCCTCCGCATTACAAAGTCAACTTACAGCATTTGAGATGCAGTTCGTATGAATGGCGTGATATGAAGTCAAAATGAAATCGTTTTAAATAGGACCCTACATTAACATCAGTAATAATATTTGGTCTCAAGGGGGATGCGATCGACCCCACCGCACTCCCCTCCCCACCGCCCCCTGCCCCCCCCTGGATCCGCCACTGTAGGCAGCGGGATAACAAGAACACCTTGAGCCTGGACTTGAACAGCACGGAAAGATGTGAGGTGAGCCAGGTGAGAAATCAAATGCAAAGGAAATGTATCCGCATTTGTGGAAAAAACTCGCAAGTGGAATTCCCAATGCCTTTCCCAACTCTATTGAGGAATGGCTTTCATGCACGTTGCAATTATGTCCTCAAAATGGGCAGTCAAGCACAAATCTTGCGGTGATCTTTAGACCAGGGGTGGACATGCGGCGATGTAACCCGGAACGCTGTGGTCATGGATGTGAAATCTACACCAGACTCGGTCGTTCCGGAAGGAACCAGCGTAAAGGGCAGTAGCTTGGCGGGCAGTCTATGGTGTTTCTATCTATTGAATTCACAAGTGTCCGTCCATCACACTCTGGGTGTCCCAAACTATTTGTGGGGGGGTGGGGGCATAAAAACAAATATACAATTGTGGAAAAGGTTTATGAACATACTTAACAAATATATACGTAACGTTGCTGTATTATTTTAAATTAATGCCGCTGCTGACACAGGCGAATTTATGTTAATTGCTTAGTCAATACTCGTATCCTCCCCCCACCCCCTTGTGCTCAGGCTCAGTTGGTACGGTCCCGATGTGTTTTAGAAACTGGCTGCTCATTGCCGCAGGTCACCTGCTGGAAAACTTACACAGCCACACATCTCAAAAGTGCCACATCTCACCGAGTATCTGCTGAATGTCTTCCAGAAGAATGTCCCCCAAGTATCGTGTCAACCCAAACTTGGACCTGATGAGGGCCAGCTGGGTCCCGTTGAAGATGGAATGGATGCTGCTGTCGAGTGGGTAGTCAAAGTAGGCCGTGCAGTTTGATTTAACTGTGAAGTTATTGGTAGAGCTGATGAATGTAAAGGACAGAAAAACGCCAGTGTTAGAAGAGAGCTGATGTTATCACAGTACCACAGGCACTATGTTGATGTACCTGCATTGTTATCGTGGCATGATATTATTACCTGAAGTTTTCAAGAATTACTGAGTTGAACCCAGATATTATTTTCAGTTTGTTGATGACCTGTGAATACAAGAAGATAACATTCAATGCCACATGATGTACAGATTCAGTTAACTGATTAAGAAGTTGATGGTGAAGTATGACCAAACAACCCCTTTCGACCAAATGGGCACGGGGAAGCCTTTATCCAGCAAGATCTTATCAAAGACCCGTACATTATTCACAAACTTTACAGTTAATTTTAAAACATTTCCCCTGTGCTTCACGTGCCAGCCACAGGGGTTAACCCCCACCTTGTAGCAAACAGCAGTGGCGGCAATCCCAACTTACCGCATTTGTCATGTCAGCTTTGACAGCGTCTGTGATGTTGACGTATTGCTGTGAAATGAACCATAGTTTCAGCATGTATTTCACCTTCACAGCTCCTAGACGGGGGGCACACAGAATAACAATGTGAGGTGACAGCACCCCCCCCACCCCGTGCTTGTCAGTATTACAATGGGAAGAAAAGTGTCTTTATACTTTTGATATATTCGAATGTTAAAATGTATAAAAACGAATATGTATCCATGTCAGGAGATTTTTCAGGTGAAATGTATAAATGAATATTCCTCATGAAAACAAAGAGCCTTCTGGGAGTACCTATTTCAGCAGCATTGATTCAACACAGGCTATACTCTTGACACATTTTAAGACACACTTTCTCATCAGCAGAATCTGTCTTGCTTGAATTACTGCTTTATGACTGCCAGATATTACAGGCAAGGGCCATCTTCTCTCCATGATGTGGGGGCCTAGTTTGACGTCAGATTATACAACACACAACTCAACAATCATGGCACCAACCTGGCTTGCGAGAGACTGGGACGGTGAGGGTCCCGAACTGGCACTTGTCGCCTTGGGTGACCGGCGTGCACGAGCACTTTGAGGCGCTGCAGCCTCCATCCGCGCCGTCGACGTAGCACGCCCCGCCGTTAATGCACGGGTCACTGGGGCACGGCACGCTCCTGCACACCGGCTTGCATGACTGCCCGACGGCTGGGAGGGAAGAGGAGAGGGGGGTCATGTGAGCGAGCGAACGCCAGAGGGCGTTGAAGAGAGAGAAGCGTCCCCGTGTGAGCTGCAGCCAGGCTTGTTTTTCCGGTTACGAAACCTCGCTGCCAATGCCCCCCAGGCCGCCCCGGGTTCGGCCCTCCCGTTGACATTTAAGAGATCACGCACACGCGTGTTTGTATATTTTTTCTGACTCCTGCAAATGAGGCTATTCTCGGCTCTTGATTTATTATCTGGTTAAACAAAATAATATCAACTATATGCAAGGATTAAACGTGCCCATTGAGACTGCTGAACAGCACTGTGACCACGAGCTCTGAACTGCACCATCATCTTCTCAATAGTCCGTCTTTTATTAAACTCTCCATTATAAAAAAGATTGGACAGGCGCAAGTGACTTAAGATGTTCAATGACTCATACAGTAAGGTTTGATAAATTGACATGAGAATGTCAATACGAACATAGGGATTGCTGTAAACTCATTCGTTAGTTGTGCAATATTTCTTACTGAACCTGGACTCGTTCTCTATCATATTGATGTTTTTGTCTTTTGTTTTTGTTGTTGCTGTGTTCACGTACCAAAGAGATCCCTTTTAAAATAGCCAAGAAACTGACAAAAAGCACTTATCCGTGTGACAAATCAAATCAACTCAAACTTAAAACTGAGTAACATTCTGCGGATTTGCAAAACCACGTTCAATCAGTGGGGACCTTAGTGACGCAGCGGCGACCTGACTTAATTCCCAGCCTGAACTAACATCAGATCCATAGTTAGCAATATCTGAACCAGTTCTTATCACCCCCTTCACAAACATGCACTGACCAGCATGGTGAAGTATAGTCAAACGACTCCCGGGACTGACACGGTATGGGAAAGTCTTTAATCCAGCAAAGGATTAAAAACAAGATGAGAATGATCTTGAATAAATCTGTTCCGTAAAAATAATATAGTAACCCCCCCCCCCCCCAAGTATATAATGGTAGGTAAATGCATATAATGCAAGGTTTTTATTTCTCCTCTCCTCTCGTGGTTTGGAATTCCCATTCCCCAGCCATCCCTTCTGGAAGCAAGAAAGCGTCTTGAGTCGGGAATTCATTGAGAGGAAGTTTTTAAGTTTTAAGTTGTCAAGACAGCGTCTTGAGACACGGTTGCATTGTTAGCCTCTATATATCCACTTTATTATAGTTGTGCAATGAGTGATGAAAGCCTGCTATCGGGAGAAACACCGTGTGCTCGCCTGCTATAGCTGCCTCGTTTTAAACAGAGTGGCCGCCGGAACCCATTGTGACCATGTTCTCGGACACTCATTACACTTTTCCGCCAGGCTAACCTGTGTAGTTCTCATTGCAGATGCACGTGAAGCTGTTGAAGGTGTTCTGGCAATGCGAGTTAGGCCAGCATGAGCTTTGGTTCTGGCACTCGTCGAAGTCCAGACAAAAATTGCCATTGCTGACCATGCCCGGTCTGCAGGAGCAGTTCTGCAGCCCGGTTAGATTGAGGCAGGCCTCAATGCGCTCGCAGTACGTCCCGTTGCCTGGGGGGAGGGGTAGGAAGAGAAGACGTGTTCTCTGTTGTTAGAGGTCCCACATCGGATATCTCGTAAAGCTATCCATGGGACGATTAATCTTTTACAACTGAGTTTTCACATTAAAGATTCACACGTAACATTGTTCACGTACAAAAAAATCGACGTGCAAATGGAGAGGAGTACGGAAAACAAGAAACACAGGCAAGATTGTATTCATAAGCATATATAGTGTGGAGTAGTGGCGCACAGTGGTTTGCACATTGTGCTAAGAAACCAGCCACCTGGTGATAGAAATTACAATTCACCAAACTCACAGAGACCTTCGTTAGGCCTGTATTTACTATTTTTATTTTACCAGGTAAGGCTCACTGAGCTATTATCTCTTTTTCAGAAGCGACCTGCCCACAAATGATAGCTCAACAAAGTGGCTTATGATGGGGAAATTTATAGCAGCCAAATACTCAAAACGCATGTTTCTAAATGTGGAGAGAAAACCCGGAGGACCCGGAGAAAAATCGAAGCGACCACGGGGAGAATATGCAAACTCCAAATATACAAGCGTCAGGGTCGGGATCGAATCCAGGCAAGGGAGATTACATCTCGCCACCATGGCATCAATACTGCTCCAGGCCCTCGATCCTTCACCAACCCACATTTAAAAGAGTGGTGAAGTGTGGTCAAACAACGACGGTGACTGACATGGCACGGCTAGAGCTTTATCTACCAGTGGATTAACAAAGAACTGTAAATCGTCGAATTGTCTGCATGAAGTGTGCTAAAAGCCACAGACGCTCGTCGCACCTGTGAATCCCTCGTTACAGGTGCACGTGTAGCTTCCGTCCGTGTTGGCGCAGGTGGCGTCTGCAGAACAATCATTGACCTGCGAGCACTCGTCAATGTCCGCGCAGCTGCTGTTCGCCAGCTTCATTTGGTACCCTGATTTACATCTGTAGTGACACGTGAAGAGAACGATAACGGTAACAGAGTCAGTGATTTTGTTTTTGATAGAGCTCCGTAAACTTACGTCTAATCTAAATGGCCGCTCAGTGCAGAGGGCAATGCCATTGACAGCGCAAACATGTATTCACCGATACATCAACGCAAAACATACCGCGAGGCATGTTCTGAAGAAACGCGACCTTCACGAGGAAAAACCGAAAAACAAAAGCGGCGAAATGCGATTTCCTTAGATGCATGGTAGAGGTGATTGGGCGAGGAACAATCAGTCCAGGGAGGACGCTGCAGAAGGAGGACGGTTGTTGATCGTGTTCACTTACAGGCAGGCCGGACCATCCTTGAGATTGACGCACTCCATGTTGGTACCGTTTCCACAGTAACTGGCGTTGGCACATTGGGAGTGGCACTGCACGCCCCCATTGCTGCCCCATGAAACAGTGTAGCCACTATAATTCGTGTTGCACTTGTAATAGGTTAAAAACTCTTCTGCCGTGATACCTGTGAAAGCGAATAAAAACGCAGTGTTCGATCGCATCTCACTGTTGTACATACATTTGCGCCACGTGAATGCGAATTATTCCCATTGAACACGGCTGCCCGATTTTAAATGTTGCAAAACAGTGGAGCACACTGATATTTTACCCAGAAAAAACAGAGGATGCACATATTTGTTTTAATGTTTGACAAACCAAAAACAGAGCACTTTAAAAACCTAATAATCTCATGGGTGGCTTTGCCTCTGAATGAAGGTTAAACATTCTGCTAAACATTAACGTTAGAGTACATGAAAGCTAAACAGGTACAATGCAATAATATACAGATTCAAAGTAGCAAACGGCATGCGCTTATCCGTTAAATGTTTTTATATCAGGGCCCGTGGCATGCGTCGGGATATTGTAAATGGTGGAGCGGCTTAGCAGCGCCGGGGCTGATAAGCCAAATGATCAATTGTCCGGTCAAAGCTAAATTTTGTTTTAAATGTTGCCCTCTTTGCATACACTACACATCATAAACTTTCAAATGTCTTCGCAGTCATTAAAATTAGTTGGGTGAACTAGGTGGCGTTCCCTGGAAAATCACGTGGACAGGCAAGCCACTTATTTTGCAGATTGCGAGATCATTCACAGCCACCTTTGTCCCATTTTGTGCCAGCAAAGTGCATGGTAAAACAAAACTCCTTACAGGGAATAAATATTTATCTCTGAATATGACATTGCCTACTGATGTGATGTGATGGCAACGTCCAAAAGCGTATGTTTATTTTGTTTAACCAGGTGATAACTTAATAGACCAAAATATCCTCATTTGTAAAAGTGACTTGGGACACCCCAATGACAAAAACAAAGTACAACAATGAACCAAATAGAAATCGGAGCAAACAACCGTGTTAGAGGAAAATTATATTTGATACACTGCTTTCTACAGAAGCTCTGCAAAGACATTGACTTGGCATGATGTTGAGAATGGCGTCATTGGCTGCAGGATGAAGTAATTGAGGATGTTTAGGATTAACGCTGCGAACCGAGCTCACTTACCTGTGCCGTTCTCGTATATGTCGGTTTGATTCGGGAAATCAATTTGCAAGTCGCTGCTGTTTTGTACTTTGATTGATTCGGTGATGGCAGAAAATATTGATGGGATGAGATCTTTTGAGTAGAAGTCGAGAATGGTGCGGTTTGGCGTGTAATTGTAGCGTGCATTGCTCATCACAATGATGCTGCCTTTCCTGTTTATAGCACACAGGCAAAAGGAACAAAAAAAACCCGTAGTAAGTGAAAGACATGGCTATCTTAAAGTGCAATAATGGGAAACCCGTGTGTCATCACAAAAATGTAACTCAAATGTTCACGTGATTCTAAAATAACAAATACTATAAATTGCCGACAAATTAGGGACAACAGCATTTTATTAAACAGTAAAGAATATATCACGGGACCTCCTTTGCCAGTACCAAAACATGAGAATAGGTTTTGTTGCCAGATAAAAGGGGTGGGGCTTGGTAATAAATAGGGTGGGCATTCATGAACAGCTAAGTATACAGTGCTATCTCCAATCCGATATAGAATTTTGCATACCGGTCAACTTAAATTTCCACCCACCCCAGTCCACCAACCTTGAATTAGTGTGCCGACTATAGCCCACCATACAGTAGTTTACTTAATCTAGGAAAGCCTCACTGAGTCTCAACACTCTTTTTATAGGAGGGTCTCGGATCGTAGTCAGAGACTGGAGTACTCTGAGAAAACCCATGCGTATGAGAAAAGAAACACATGAAAGTCTTGTAAGTTTCACAAACCTATGTGATGCACCAACCCTTACCTCTAAAGATATTACAAACAATACCATGCTCATCTCTGTTGATTAAAATGCATTTATCAGAAGTTATGGAAATGACGTACCTCATTTCGAGGATTGAAAAATCCCAGAAATCGCTGAGCAAAAAAATCAATAACCTAAGCATCTGTAAAGTAAGAATAAAACATCAATTAGAAATGTCATCTGTGATATAGAAATATATATAATTTAACATCATGTAAATATTATTTGCAGCCAATGCTGGATGAAGGCCTCTCCACACTGTGACGCTCATGTAGCTTGAACCATACTCCATCACGCTATCAGGTGGGGCTGAAGAACGGTAAAATAATTCCTATGTCATGGGGGTCCTTCATCCAGCAGTGGATTGACATAGTACCAAATAATAGTATTAATACGGGATATGTTATCTCATGAGATTGCACTTACACATAAAGCGTGCAAAAATTGTGTTGCAGAAATTGTGCTTACCCGTCTCATGAACTCGTATTTAAATAGATTTAGGCTTTCCTTGTCTTTATTACTATCCTCGTAGTTCCTGTTGGTGACTCTGACCACTATGGTGATGACCTTCGTGTGCGGCACTGCAGACGGCACAAAGCATCAACGGCCACGGTAAAGCGAATTCACCATACTCACAGAGACCTTCGCTAGGCCTGTATTTACTATTTTTATTTTACCAGGTAAATCCCACTAAGCCATTTGCTCTTCTTCATAAGCGACCTGGCCACAAATGATAGCTCAACAAAGTGGCTTATCATGCGGATATTTGTAGTATCCAAACACTGTACTCTCAACGCATGTTGATTCTAAATTTCGAGGGGAAAACCCAAAGACTCAGAGGAAAATTCACACGAACACGGGGAGAACGTGCCAACTCCAGCTATACAGCAGGCGTCAGGGTCGGGATCGAACCCACGACCTCCTGTATACCAGGCAATGGAGATAACATCTCGCCATCACGGCGTTCTATGATGCTAAGCAGATGGTTCTCCTTCGTGTTTTTGGCGGTGTGAGATTACCACATAGCTTATAAATGTGTTTTTTCTTCACATTGTGGCGAAAGGTAGCACCTCTCATTGTTACAGGAGCTATGCTTTATTTACTTTGTATTTATTCTGCTTGTTTACTCAGGAAAGCCTTATGGAGTCTCAAGACTACTCTTCAGCAGGAGCCTGACAAGTTTTTTTTTTCAAGTTAGTAATTTCTCAAATTTGTAACAGTTGGATCATGGCCTAGTTTGCTTCATCACGAAATGTTAAAGACAGCGCATATGTTTCGCCATGTTTAATACGCCCACAGTATGAACTAGGGTGGCTTGTCAGATTTGTGAACGTTGAACCTGCAACCAGTGGTGAACGCGCTCCTCGTGGACGTCATTGCATCCTACCGTTAAATGGGACGGCCGGCACGAACGTCTTTCCCCTTGAACAGTCATCGCCGGTGTAGGCGTCTTGACAGATGCAGCTGGATCTACAGTCGTCATTCGTCTGACAGGATCCATCGTTGTCGCACTTTCTCTTTCCGCAATCTGTAACCACACAACGGAGTAGCAGTATCGTTTCACATCCGTGACAACATTACATTTACCGGTAAACGCGCGGCCTTGCAATCGTTCGCTTACGCCACCGCTGGCAGAAGGGCCTCCACTGAAGTGAACTCGGGAGGGTATTTGGTCTACTCTTCCACGTTGACCAGACGTCTTGAAGAGGTGGGCATATCCACA
This sequence comes from Entosphenus tridentatus, assembly GCA_014621495.2. Taxonomy (NCBI): domain Eukaryota; kingdom Metazoa; phylum Chordata; class Hyperoartia; order Petromyzontiformes; family Petromyzontidae; genus Entosphenus; species Entosphenus tridentatus. Next base: position 527,317 of record CM025657.2, read on the forward strand.
CTTCACCCCACCGCACGCGACCTGCTTGTGCTGCTGGGTGGACAGCAGAATTGGGGTGGATTTGGGAGACTCTCCCCCTTGTTGTTTATACTGCTGCGTTGTGTGCTCTCCATTACTGCACGGCAGCTACACCAACGTACACAGCAATATTAAGAATAATTCCCTTGATTTAACCTGAATCAGGTTGGTTCAGTAATGGAACGCTTGAACCAGTTCCTTGATGACGAGGGTTTGGCGTGTGGCAGGAATCCAGTGTGTGCTGGAGGAACCCGACGCATACGGGGGATTAACGTCCAAATCTCCTGGCCCCCTTGCAGCCCAACAGGTTTAGCATTTTTCAAATCTCTGCGTGATCCACCAACCCTTGCTTCTGAAGTGCTAGATTACAGGTGTGCGACACCATGCACTACTGGCACAGAGAAGCTGGTTGGGATGTAAACACAGGGCCATTCACGTACACAATTTGTACTGCGTGTTAGTGTGCCTCGTAGTATACTGTATGTATACAGCAATAGGGTATATTAATCAGAAACATGGGATGGCTACTGTTGATGTTTTTCAGTCTATACCAACAAACTACCGCTACATCTAAATTCCACTTCATCAGTAGTCATGGGCTTTAATTAAAACAATTATATATCCATGTTCATAATAAAGTAAATTAAATATATATTTTAAAAAAACATCTTACCATCCGTTTTGCACGTGCAGTTAAACGATCCCTCTGTGTTTATGCATGTTTTGCCTGAAGGGCAAATGTTCGATTTGGTGTCACATTCATTCACATCTCTGCATACTTTTCCATCTCCCACGAAGCCGCTCTTGCAGATACAGTCATAAGAACCGATAGTATTTTTGCATTTGGCATTTTGGGTGCAGTTGGTGACTGTTGTTGCACACTCATCCACATCGGAGCACTTCTTGCCATCTCCCTGAAATCCGCTTTTGCAGAGGCAGCTGTAGGAGCCAAATGAATTTTGGCAGCTGGCATTAACGCTACAGTCGTTGGCTATTCGACACTCGTCCACATCCGTGCAGACAACATCGTTCGCCGTGAAGCCAACCTTGCACGTGCATGTGTAGCTGCCAATGGTGTTTCGGCACTCTTTATTACCAAGGCATAACCCTCCCGTCTGACATTCATCGATATCCACGCAAGTTCCTGTGACATCTGCAATACACATCAGTATGTTTAGTAAATTAAGGGTATGATGATTATTACAGAGCTGAAAACGACCATTCTCCCAGCTAATAGCTACCATTCCTCGCATTTTGATGTGACGTCACATTTCTCAAACCCTCCCCCCCTCCTAGGTGCGTGACGTCATTTATGGACGGCCCCTAAGGGGTTGTGCAGTGTTGACTTGAGCGTCATGAGGACAGCATTTGAGTTTATTTGTTTTGTTTCGTATTGTTTATAAATGCCTACCGTTGGTAGATAAGACAGTTATATCACTTTCATGGGAAGGACAATAACATGACGAGGTTTTATTTAATTAAAATACCATATTTTCAGAGGTCACTCACAACAGCTCCACCTAGTGGAAATGTCACGAGCCGCACTAACAGAGGTAGGAAGCAATGCACAACGCCGAGTGCCTTGCCTGTTAACATCTTGAGATGTGTGCGCATTATAAAGCCCCAACGCATTGTAAGTTACAAAAAAAATCCAGGATAAAGTAATGTATAAAAAAACTGGTATACATTGTGAACTGTGAACTTACTCTTAAAGCCGCTGTTACAGATGCAATTATACCCGCCGATCACATATTGGCAATAGCTGTTGATGGGGCAATTGTGGGTGTTGCTCTTGCAGTAGTCGACGATCACACACTTGAGGCCGACAACTCCGTAACCCGGCAAGCAGAGGCACGTGAAAGAGCCCTCGTTGTTGATGCACTGGTGTCCCTTGCCGCATGCCTCACCACCCGCCACGCTACATTCATCGATGTCCGTGCAGCCGCCGCTGGAAGTTTCTGCAGCAAAGGGACAAGAGGGCTGTGACTGCGGCCGATGAACGTTGAAACAATTGGTGCACCTGCCGCGAGCTCGCGGCTCAAAGGGCACCATCTCTGGGCAAGTCTGTATGAAGGCGTAGGTGGGCACTGCCATGCAAATCACTGCTTCAATGAAAAATACACTAGTTCCACCAAACAGAATTGGTTAAGGGGCCCAACGGGACATGGCAATTTGTGCATTATTGTCCATGGGTCTACCAGAGCAATATGTCTGAAAATTGGTACCGGAAGAGTGCAAAGATCGGGATTGGGTGGGGTGGGAAGGAAGGAGGATCCATTGGCTCACGCAAAAAGAGGCCCCAGGAGGGCAGGAGGGATCTGGGAATGTTGGAATAATGTGGTTCCACGTCTCCCCCCGAGCCTCGAGGAACCCCTGGGCGGACATGGTTAAGGATTGCTCCGGAACTAGTGTTCAGTGGTGCTGCAGTATTGTGCACTATAAAAAATTAAGTATCACATTCCCTTGCCCACAACCTATCAGAATCTTCATCAGAATCCAATGAGCTATGAAGCTCTTCTTCACAGATCTCCAGTCGGAGCAGGTCAGTAAGTTACAACAACAAACAATACGTAAAAACGATAGCGCAAAATAGATTAAAAAAATAAACCAGTTACTAAAAAAAAGTATATAACCTAAGATGATGGTTTCAAAATAAAGTGATGGAGAGGTTGTAATATATTTCCACTTACTGTTATATCCAGAAGTACACCGGCACTCATATGATCCCACGGAATTCGAGCAGTCGGAATTTATGGGGCAGGAATTCGTTTTGGACAGACACTCATCCACGTCTGAACAGTTCTTGCCATTTCCCTGAAAGCCGGTCTTGCAAGAACAGCTGTAGGAACCGACTGAATTTGTGCAGTTGGCATTCTGGCTGCAGTTTTTGTATCTTGAACACTCGTCGATATCTGAGCAGTTCTTGCCATCTCCCTGAAAGCCGCTTTTGCAGAGGCAGCTGTAGGAACCGATTGAATTTGTACAGGTGGAAAACATGCTGCAGGTGTTTGCTGTTGTACACTCGTCTATATCTGAGCATTCCCTGCCATCTCCTTCAAAGCCACTCTGGCATGCACAGCTGTAGGAACCGCGTGAATTCGTGCAGATTGCAACCATGCTGCATTTTCCTTCTTGTAAACACTCATTTATATCCGAGCATTTCTTGCCATCTCCTTCAAAGCCAGTCTTGCAAGTACAGCTGTAGGAACCAACTGAATTTGTGCAGGTAGCATCCAGGCTGCATGTTCCTTCTTGTAAACACTCATTTATATCTGAGCATTCTTTGCCATCTCCTTCAAAGCCAGTCTTGCAAGTACAGCTGTAGGAACCAACTGAATTTTTGCAGGTGGCATACACACTGCATGTTCCTTCTTTCAAACACTCGTCTATATCTGAACATTCTTTGCCATCTCCTTTAAAGCCAGTCTTGCAAGTACAGCTGTAGGAACCAACTGAATTTGTGCAGGTGGCATACACACTGCATGTTCCTTCTTGTGAACACTCGTTTATATCTGAGCATTCTTTGCCATCTCCTTCAAAGCCAGTCTTGCAAGTACAGCTGTAGGAACCAACTGAATTTGTGCAAGTGGCATACACTCTGCATGTTCCTTCTTGTGAACACTCGTTTATATCTGAACATTTGATGTCACTGGGAAGAACTGAGTACCTGGAAACACAGAGAGTAGGTTTAGTCCCATATGGTACATTTCATTTAAGTAACATTTTGTCATGCTGTTTTAGGCCAGGGGTTGGCAACCTTTCAAATAATAAGTGTCATTTTTTTTGTCTTTGACCAAAATAGTTCGAGAGCCACATCACACACAGAGCTCCTTGTACTCAAACACCAAAGCAGGTTTTCAGCAGATGACAACACACATTCTGACTTAAATAGACAATATAGGTGATGGAATAAACTGTCTATTTAGTTTTTCTCCCATTAGTTATTCTTTAACAATACAGTTTGACTGTACATTTTGTTGTCACCAAGACATGACATAGTGACCCATTCCCTGGCATACTTAATACGTGATCTTACGTTAAATTACGTTAAATATATTTTTGTAAGCGACTGCTCACAGGAGGGCAGCAAAGAGCCGCATGTGGCTCTGGAGTCGCAGGTTATAGAGCCCTGGCTTTGGCTGTCCGTGAAACATGTCCGGCATTGTTCTGTGAATAAAGTGGCAACTCTATCTGAAACTCCTCGTGTTGCTTCCATTTTATACTCGGCAGCAGCTTTTAAGGTGAGTTTGAAGCCATGTCTGTAGATATCAGCAATGTGTTGCAAATTTTTTTGCCGTTTTATCGCTCTCATTGCCAAACATATTTCTGTCGTGTCGTAGCAAGTCGTGCCACTGGCATTGCGCAAATGCTTACCCTGTATCGCAGACGCAGCTTTGAGAGCCGTTCAAGTAAAGTTGGCAATTCCCGTGATCTCCGCAATTAAGATTGCATTCTAGAAACGGAAATGCAAAGAACTGTGGTCAAACAGTGTTACTAAATGTGAAAACTGTAAAAAACATTAACACCATGTGCACACAGAATTTGTTTTTTGTTTGTTTTTGAGCCATGCGGCCAGCATTGAGCAAAATGTAGCCCACTTTTCACACAAGGCAACTGGAGAGCACATACTAAGTGTTTCGCACATAACGTTAAATCTAACAATGTAATATTTAAGTGCACGAGTCCCTGAAAATGTACACGTGCACAAATGGTCACATCGTTGGTGAGCGAGAAACGCACGACAAACCATATTCAGTGTCGGAAAACGGCCGTAATTTTATTTTAGTGACTTAAATTTGCAAGCCATGTCAAGCAACTGCTAAATGAAGGTCTCCACAATTCGTTTCCATCTGGCACAAATAAGTAAACTGGCTCTATCTCTGCATCGGACGTACATTTGGTTGCATTCCCTCCTTGGCTGCCACACCACCGTTAGTCTCGACCACCGGCCATCATCAAACCCACTTCCCTTTCTTAAGCCAATATGATGTCTCCAACGTGTGCTTCCTATGTGTTACTCTATCTCCTACTTCCTGCTGTGTGTGACTGCACAAACAGCAGACAGGCACAACTCTCACCATGCCTTGCATGCATATATTGTGAATACCACATTGCATCCACAACACTCTCAGCCTTATTCAGACCACCAACTCAAGAAATGAATGTGATCCATGTTTATGAGAGATATGCCTTCCTGCTGTTTGTGTGTGTACGTTGAACTTCTTTCGCACTGTGCATAGCCAACCGTGCTGGGATTAGTCAACATAACCGTTTCTACCCTGAATGCCTTCTCGTGTTGTGATGCAAATTTCATCATTTACAGGAGAAACTGTTGCATTTGAAACTCAAGATCCCTGAAAACAAAGCGTCTGCACACAGCTGATGCCAAGCGGTGGCTAAACGGGGGCGCTCTTGAGGCGTAGTTTCAGAAAATAACACCACAGTGAGGGCCACACGGTTGCTCACTCACTGCCTTGGGGTCATCGTCACAGCCGAGAAAGCAATATTTAAAAGAAAAATCACTGTCAGCGTTGAAGGTGAGACGGAAAGTGCAGTGTTAGCACCACGTGATGTGCTCTCAGTATTTATCATTTGTAGTTATACATCTTTGAAATAGCTGAGAGTGCTTAGAAATTCCACTCAAAGGTGAAGGCCTCCTCACACCGTGTCAGTCGAGGGGAGTTTGACCTTACATCACCGCACTCGTTGGTACGAGTTGGTGTACAGGGGAGGGGGTGGTGGGGTCGGATATCACTTTGCCACTGATGTAAGCCGTGCACGAGAATTTACCTCAGCCCTTTAGCCCAGAGCGCAGTGCTCTAACCACAAAGCCACCACTCGATCCCTCTTCTGCTTTGCATAACCAAAGATGAGTTCATAAGAGGTTTTTGAGTTAGATCGCGTAAATATATAAATGTGTCGTTAAAACCAGCCACCACCTGACACAGCCAAATAGTAAGGGTTGTCACATAAACAGAACGTGCCAATTCGTCACTAGTACAGCACACCAGTTACAAACTGAGTACGACGTTTCGCCAGTAATTACAACTAGCTTCATCAGGCGACAGCCAGATTTGTGGAGACGTCCATCTGTTTTGTTCCTTATATAGAGGCGTAGTAGATGTGGTGACCACCCTCCTGCGCTCTAGCGCCACGTGGTGGGGGGGGGGAATTATTGAGGCAACGTACATTATGCATGTGCATTATGTGAGCCCTTTGAACTCGTCCTTCCTATCTGTTGTGTTTATTAAAATAGCCCTACCAACGGTAATCCTATTGAAGCACGCTGCCCTTTGTAGGCATGCATTTAAATAATGTATTATTTGATGCTTCCACGCAGCACTAAGGCGGTAGCTATCTGAACGGTTAAAATTATTTTGATTTATTTAAATTTCGATAGATTCTCTAATTAGTCTTGGCCAGTAGTAGCTAGTTTTGCACAAAACTTCAACATTATCAAAATCAATTGAGTGTACTGGTAATTATTATTATAGTGACATTAATTCCACCATTTTTACATATATCTTTTATTTATATATATATTTTTACCTTTCTCAGTGGTTCCTAACTCAATGGGATGATAAAGTAAACACTCGTCACTGGAATTGGCCACACATCCCCAATGTAGCAAAGAAGTCTCCTGGAAGAGTCTCAGCTCTGTGCACGCAAACTCAACACGGGGCGGCGCTTATGAGCTAGCGGGAACTTTCCACTTATCAGAAAATGTCTCCTCCACCTGTCTAAGGTGGTGGGTTCGAAGGGCAGCTGTTGCCCCCGTTCCCATAAAAGATGATGTTTTTTTCTGGTTGCCCACATGCTGGTGAGTGAAATGGGGAATGTATATATGTGCAGGTGGATTAGCGGCATTTCTCTAGTCAAGTTTTTGGATTATTTTTAAATGAAATTTTTTTTGTCTCCCAATTCTGGTACTCCCGTGTAAAGCAATGGTAAAAAAACAACCCAGTTACCAGTTTGCCATGCAGAGACATGTCTATCAACCAACATGACTGAGACATGAAGGGAGCTGCCACAATGGTGTAGGGGTTAGCACACAGGACTTGCAATAGAACACATTTTTTAATCCCCCCCCCCCATCCAGCAATTGGCAAGTCACGATCGACTTACTTGGTAAATTGCGCACACATAGCCTACGAAGCAACCTGCCACCTTTAGTATGCAGTGGGGTAAAGCGTAGGTACGTGGACCTATTAGAATACGTCAGTGTGGAAGAACAGACCAAATACCTATAGGTATGCACACTTACCCCACCTCCCAGGACCTGCCTATCGTGTGGAGAGGGCTAATTTGTGGATACGCCCACCTCGACCAACACGGCTGGTCAGCGTGGAAGAGTAGACAAAAAATCCTCAAGAGTTCCCTCTGGGGCAGGCCATTCCACCAGCAATGGCGTGAAACAAGTAATTGCAGGGCCACACCTTTACATTATAACTGTGAAATGAGGACACATGTATCATGCTGCTGTGCTAGAAGTTTAACGTGTGCGTACATCATATCTCCTAAAAATAATTCCAATCTATGCCTCAAGTTTCCTGGCTGGCTGCTGGCTGGGCTCCCCTCCACTGTGCGCCATTGCCACAGAAGTGAGCTGGGTACATGGCTGAACGGGATTTTCCGCATAATAATCACTGACTGTGAGACGGTACAAGTATGGAAGACTTAGTAGAGAGCCAGACCGAAGACTCGAAGAGGTTGAAGTAACAAACACAAAAGACTGACACGGTTCATTTACAATTGTCCTAACGTTTCAACCTGTGCTCCTAATACTGCAATTATTTCACTAGAATATTGTTTCAAATCCTAGAGAATATACAACAATCTTACAATACATATTATCTTGGCATTGTATTATTAAATAAAAAAGCTGATTACTTGCAGTGCCCCGAATAAAGGATTGTGAAAAGAGTATGAAAATGAAAATAATCTTATTTGCTACTCATGTACATCAAAATCCATTGTCTGTATACACCACTTTGAACAAACCTTATACAAATCCACATTTTTGTACAAGTTTGGCATACTTCGAAAGCCTGTTCTCTATGTGAAAGCAAACAAACGGTGTTTTTTCCACTACTCCTTGCCAAGTTAGGGGCGCAAAACAGTGGGCTCATGTAGTGGTGTTGTGGAGTACAGCTTCGTGTAGTTGAGGGTGTAGTTTAGTGGTGTGGTATTGTTAAGTTGTGTAGTGAAATGGTGGTAGTGATGTGGTGTGGAGGTGTTGTAGTATAGCAAGGCCGTAATTATTATATTTTTTTGGGGGGACACACAATATTTGGGGGGACACATCCCCCCCAATATTCAAATATGCTCAAAATGTCCCCCCCAATATATTGCTATAAAATATCTTTTTTAAATATGATTGTGGTTATGGTTGTACTTTATTAATCCCTAATCTCTGCCATTACACACAATGAAACAAGAAAAGAAATAAGCAATATCTAAAAATACTTTTAAAAAAAACGCTTTAATGAAGTGTACCCTTCTCGTAATGGCAAAACTGCACGACTCCAGGAAGTGGCCCCGAGGCTTGCCATAGCGTCAGGGGCCGTGGTGATTTACAGCCAACGTTAGTTGAGCGTGGACAATTAGACCCAAGCCGAAACATAACATGTAAAAAATAATGTTTAAAAATACTTTTTTTGATAGAATATAGTATTGTCATCAGTATGACATAAGTATACCAAGTTTGCAGTCGATACCACATTGGGAAGTGGGTTAAATTCTAGATTTGAAGTTTTTTCGGTAAAGTCACGTAGGCAACACGGAAGCTTGTTTTGCCTCCGAAACGTCGTGGTTTCATTTATTTTAATTTTATTTTTTACCTACGTGACTTTACCGAAAAAACCAAAGTGGGTTAAAATTGAGTTACAAGATTTGAGGATACGACGACAACAACAGAGTGAGTTAAATAAAAGCGTGTAAAAGAAAAAAACAGAGCAATGTAATACAATACACTATTAGACATTATTGTACAAAATAAATAAAAAGTCCATGCCTTGTGTTAGTGAATTTTAAAATATTTTAGGCAGGAAATGACAGGAAATTCGTTTTCAAATTTTGATTTTTTTTCTGGGGGGGGGGGACCCCAGACCCCCTGCAAGATTTGGTCCCCCCCAACGTTGACTCCATGGCTACGGCCTTGTAGTATAGCAATACAAATGATCGATTTGTCATAGGTGTGTGGATGTGGAGAATGATTCGTCAATTGGTCCAATGAGTGTGTGTGAACAAAGAGGCTGAGTATCAGGTGTGGGTGATGTCCGCTGCGTTTCAGTGGAATCAAGTGTCTGGAGATTATAAGGAAACTCGTGGCTGGTGTCTTCTAAGTGGTGAGGTGTTAGCTGAGTCTGGTGAGGTCAGATGTCAGGTGAATGACTGGCATTGGTGTCAGGTGAGTTGTGAGTATCTGAGACAGTGGTTTTAAATCGATAGCGTGCTAATTATCGTTCGAGAAACCTAAGGTTTTGTATGTGATACGTAACTTTTGATAATCCATAACACTGGTCAACAAAAAAAAATTCTGGCCTGGACTTTTGCAGCTGTTTTAGACTAATTTCAGGGTGCTGATTCCAAATCTGATCTCAGATTTGCTCTATCACATCATTTTTATGCTATCGGCATACCCCATTTTCATTGATTTCACCCAAAATTAAATCTGTCACTTATGATTGCAAGTTGTTGCGAGTCAGTGACTGCTTTAGTGTTAAAATATGGTGCTGTATTTTTAGGATAGTGTGTTTATAATATCATTTTATGTAGATATCCATATTTATGTAATATTTTTCTTCTGCAGTTTTTATTGAAAATGCAATATTTGATATCTCAAAAACCTGATGTGATAGACAAAAACTGATGCCAGATTTGGAATCAGCACCCCAAAATTACCTTAAACCCGTTGGAATACCTTATGCCAGAAAAAGTGTGTTGACCAGTGTAATTGATCTTAAGTCAAACTATGCTGCCTGCTTTATTAAGTTCTGCCACAGTACTGTCATTTAAATACTGTATTTATGACCACACTGTTCCTGTGGCTCAGCATGGAAAGCCTTACCTTCAGGAGATCGAATTGGTGTGGTATAGCTGTCGTGGTGTCTACTGCCCGTGTGGACGATGTTCTACTTATTATATACGTCGATTTAGACGTTGGCGTAACTGCAGATGATGACGTCGAAGGCAACTTTAATGGCGATTGTTGGTGATACGGATGTTGTAAAAACTGCAATTGAGGATGTTGCTGCAGTTGTTGCACCAACATTTGTTGATGAAGATGCTACAGCTGGTGGTGTTCTTGAAGTTTGATTAGCAGTTGTTGGAGGTGATAGAGTTGTCGAGGTTGCAGATGGGCCTGAACTTTCAATTACTATAGTTGCACTTGATGTACGTGCAGTGTTTGAACCAGTGGTTGCTGTAGGTGTTACATTTATTGCAGTTGTGGTTTCACTGGGAACTCCAGAATTTGCCTGAGCTGCAGTTGTCATAGATGCTACAGGTGTTTGTGCTACGGGTTTTGTTTCCGCACTTGTCGTTACATTTACAGTTGTTGTCAACACTGTAATCAAGGATGTTCTTGAAGTTGCACCAATATTTGTAGATGCAGATGCTACAGTTGGTGGTATTTTGGAACTTTGACCAGAAGTTGTAGATGATAGCGTTGTAGAGGTTTCAAATGGGCTTGAAGCTCCAGTTATAATAGCTGCAGTTGATTTGGGTGCGGTGTTTGAACCAGTGGTTGTAGGTGACGTATTTATTGCAGTTGTGATTTTAACTGGAACTCCAGATGATCCTGGAGCCGCAGTTGTCATAGAGGCTACAGTTGGTTGTCCTGTTTTTGTTTCTGCACTTGTGAGTGTAATTACAGTTGTTGTCAACACTGTAATCAAGGATGTTGCTGCAGTTGTTGCACCAGTATTTGTTTACGCAGATGCTACAGTTGGTGGTGTTCTTGAAGTTTGACTGCAGTTGTTGGAGGTGATAGAGTTGTCAAGGTTGCAGATGAGCCTGAACTTTCAATTACTATAGTTGCACTTAATTTGGTTACAGGTGTTGAACTCGTGGTTGCTGTAGGTTTTACATTAATTGCGGTTGTGGTTTCACCTGGAACCCCGAAGATGCCTAAGCTGCAGTTGTCATAGAGGCTATAGATGTTTGTGCTACAGTTTTTGTTTCTGCACTTGTGGGTGGATTTACAGTTGTCAACACTGTAATCAAGGATGTTGTTGCAGTTGTTGCACCAACATTTGTTGATGCAGAAACTACAGTTGCAGGTGTTTTGGGACTTTGACCGGCAGTTGCAGAAGATTGAGTTGTAGAGGTTGCAGATGGGCCTGAAGCTCCAGTTACAATAGCTGCAGTTGATTTAGGTGCAGTGTTTGAACCAGTGGTTGCTGTAGGTGTTATATTTATTGTAGTTGTGGCTTTACCTGGAACTCCAGATGACCCTGGAGCTGAAGATGTCAAAGAGGTTACAGATGGTTGCCCGACTGTTTTTGTTTCTGCACTTGTGGGTGGATATACAGTTGTTGTTGACACTGTTGATGTTGCAGTTATACTGGTAGGAACGAAGTGGACCAGCCTACAATAGATTATATCGTCCGTCCGTCCGTCCATCAACATCGCCCCCTACTGCAAACACTTGGCATGACCCTACAAAAACCTTTACACTCAGTGACGCTTTCGGCTTTCCTGTCGAAACAAGTGTATACCATTCCCTTATAATTCCCTCAGATAGCTTTTAATTAAAACTTTTAAATTAAAAATTAACTCGCAGCGGCCTAAAGCCTACAGCTAGGCCTAAAGCCTCGAACAACGCCTCAAACTCTCCCTTCGTATCGTACCCCCGCGTGTGTGCAAGGGAGTTAATGTTTAACAATGTTACATTCCCTTATGTTTTTAATAAATTTAAAGCTTTCACATAAATAATTAAAGCATTTAAATTAAAAATTAACTCACAGCGGCCTAAAGCCTACAGCTAGGCCTAAAGCCTAAAACTAGGCCTCAAGCCTAGAACTAGGCCTCACACTCTCCCTTCGTATCGTACCCCCGCGTGTGTGGAAGGGAGTTAATGTTTAACAATGTTACATTCCCTGATGTTTTTAAATAGAAACATTTAAATTGAAAGCCTTTACATAAACAATTTAAACATTTAAATTAAAAATTAACTCACAGCGGCCTAAAGCCTACAGCTAGGCCTAAAGCCTAGAACTAGGCCTCTAACTCTCCCTTCGTATCGTACCCCCGCGTGTGTGAAAGGGAGTTAATGTTTAACAATGTTACATTCCCTCATGTTTTTAAATAGAAACATTTAAATTTTAAGCTTTTACATTAAAATACACTCCCTACCTCCCCGTCGTTGGCGGGTCTCCAGCCTAGAGCCAGGCCTGGAAATCTCTCCCCCGCTAGGGGTGTATTGGGCGGGGCTACGCGGGGCTGGGCGGGGCTACCGCAGCAGGGGTAGTAACAATCTGCATATTGTGCAGATTGTTACTACTCACTATGTCTGCTCCAAGCTGCACTCACGTAGGTACATACTTTGCAATACTAGTATTTTTTCCACAATGGTTACTACTACTTTATTGTTTCCTATGTTCCACTACGTCTACGTTTCCGTCCACTTATTGGCGCCCATTTTTTGCCATTTCATTTTATTATAGCCATTCATTTGTTCGTTCCTACCAGCCCACCCCACAGGGACCTGTTTATAGCTGGCGACTCAGTTATAGGAACTGTTCTTCTAGTCATGCCAGATGTTTTTAATGAAGATGTGGAGGTTAAAGTTTGTCCTGCACATGTGATTGAGCTCACAGCCTGTGAAGTTGTGGTTGGTAAGATCTCCATGGTGGAAGCTGGAATTGTTGTTGTAGGTTTAAAAACTGAAGTTTTGACAAATGTTGTAGTCGATTCTGCTAGATTTGCTGCAGTTGTTCGTACAGTACCTGCGGAGTCAGTGGTGATACAGTACAATAAATTGTGATTGCGGTACAATCCATGTACTGAGTACGTTACTCGGTAAATTCTCATTGTGCTTGATTTTTGTGATTTTGGTAGGTACATTCGAGCAGTGAGTTGGTTCTGATGTATGTACAGTATTCGACTGATAAAATACAGCGCAGGTTAGCAACATCCAGACCATTGCTCTTTTTTGGAGGGCAAACATTGGACTTTTCATTGTATTGCTATATGCCAATAAGATTTATGTTCGTAAAAGGTTTTAATTGATTATTTATGTTTTTGTTTATTTGTTCTCATTACTGTTGAGATATTTAGTATTTCAAATTTAAAATGTAATATTTATGTGGACAATGTATTGAATCTATGAATAAATTGAATGAAGCTAAAATAAGACCAAATCGTCAAATTTGCGATAGTTAATGAGTTCTCCATTAATATCTATTATTTTGTTTCTCCAATACAATTATTGGCAAATATCTTTTATGTGAATAACCTTCTTGAAAGCGTTGTCACCTTGCCTAACTCCCCTTGTGCTGTAACGAATTTGGTCAAATGCATTTTTCTTAGTCTATAAAGCCTCAGCACAATAGTAATTACAATTAATTACTTTTAGTTTTTTTACAACATTTGATTAAAAGTATTAATGCAGCTGGTAGTAGAGGAACCTTTCTTAAAGCCAGCCTGCTCCTGTAGTTGATAATTGTGTTTCCAATGATCTTTGTGAATAATGTCTATACTTGTGAGAAGTGCCATTTACTCAAATACAATCTTCTTGGAAAAATCAGTTGGAAGGATATAATGCACACGTACAAAAAATGTATACCATTCGAGAACATAATAAAAAAAAATCTACATGTCCTTAATATTTAGTTGAATACAATATCTGCATTTATTAAATTAAATGATTGTACCTAGGGGGGAACAAGAATTAGATCTGGACATCGCTTTTATGTTATGCTATTTTATTTTGTTACGTTATTCCCCTTTTTCCCTCTCTTCCCATTATTTCCCTTCTAGGCCTCGGCAAGGTAAGGTAATTTACCCTTTTTACCGGGTAAAAGGGTAAAGGTAAAGGGTAAAGGTGTCGACATGCCAAGGGGTAAGGTAAAGGGTAGGGTAAAGGTAGCTCGGAAGAATTACCCGGTAGGGTAAAGGTAGCGCAAAGTATTACCCGGTAAATACGGTACCTTGTTTACTGCTAAAAGCTCAGTGGCGCAGTCCATGGCCTCCACTTAACAAGTAATATAAAACAAATTTAAAACACACTTTTATGAAATGTACGAGTAATGGCAGAACTCCACGACTCCAGGAAGTGGCCCCGAAAGCTTGCCATAACGTTAGGGACCGTGGCCAATTACAGCCAACGTCAGTTAACCATGGACAATTAGACCCAAGCCGAAACATAACATATAAAAAAGAATGTTTAAATATATTTTATTTTATTTTTTATGATAAAATATAGTATTGTCACCAGTATGACATAAGTATACCAAGTTTGCAGTCGATACCACATTGGAAAGTGGGTTAAAATTGAGTTACAATATTTGAGAATAAAACGACAACAGAGTGAGTTAAAAGAAAGTGTGTAAAATTGGAATCATCGAGAGTATTCTATATGAATAAAACGCTCTACTTAGCATTTACCTGTTATAAACCTTTTTCATGTGTAGTACCCCAGTAATTACCCTGTAATCGGGTAATTTGTATGGGGTAAGGGTAAAAGGTAGGGTAAAGGTAGGCTCGTTGTTTTTACCTTTTGCTTTACCTTGCCGAGGCCTATGCCCTTCCCCGTTAATCTGCTGCTCCCCATCGTTGTCATCACTGTGGTAGGGTGATGAACCCACGTGTCCTTAACTCACCTCCATTTGGAGTTCTGTTCTGATTTCGTTATAACACGTGCAAACTGTTACGATTATTTTTTGGGTTTCTGAAGTTAATAAAACATGTAAATAAAAAAAATAACTGTAAGAGGTTATAAGCTACATATTATAGATTCTATCCTATAAGTTATAATTAGGATGTTACTGTAAAGAAAGTGCGTAAAAAAGTAAACAACACCAGAGGTATCTCACTACTGGTGTCGTTCGAATAAGCTGTGTTTATTTCTTCTACTTACTGGAAACCCAATAAATAATGAACCAATTAAAACGAGCTACATCTTAAAAAATCTTGGTGAGTGGCCTTGTGAATGGACAAATGATATGGCGACACGCAACCGATAAGACGATTTACAACACATTGACTAAGCTGCTTGACAACAACTCCGACTACCACCTGCTGTGGAAGCTGCCTCTGGAGCCGAGAAAGCAAACAGAAAAGGTAGACCTCTCCTGTCCAACAAATTCGTAATGCACTTGATGCTCTCAGGGTGGCAGTAATTGCATGGAAGGGTTTTGATTCTTCGTCCTTTTTAATTTGTAGAGTCCAACTAAGTCGCAGACGTTGTTCCTTTTAGAGGCAACACATTTATTGTAACACTTTAACACAAAGAGGTAACTGCCTCTTTACCAGATACAGCTTAGGGTGGGGACCTCCCAGCTCACTACCCTATACAGAGGAGTTACTGCTACGAAGGGTCGGACCCTCACTCGGGTCTCCGACCACATGGTTGCCTCGTAGGATGAAGAGCTTCAGCTTGAGACGTAGATCTTCCCGCTTCTAGATGTTGAGCTTCCATCTTGTAGAATGCAGCGACCCCGGTCCCTCCCAGGGATCCGCCTTTTATCCCCTTACGGTCGGGGCCGCTCTGCCCTCGGCCCCGCCCACCTTCTCGAGCATTCTCGTTCCCTCTCGATCCTTCTCAAGAGCTCTCCCCAGACACGTGATGACCCACTAGCCCCCCAACCTGGAGCCCCCTGTGTGGACACTCTGGATCAGGTGTCTACGGGGTCAACCAGAGTGCCATGGCCCGGGGCAACCCTGCCCATGGGCTGATGCTCATTCTCTCCCCCTCGTGGGAGCCCCCACCACATGCTGTGCGTGGTGCCCGCACTATCCCAGTGCTCACCAAGCCCCGCTAGGGCCGGTATTACAGCCACTTTACACGGTGCTGTCCACGATGTAGGAACATCGAACGGCACGGCTCTTCCGGGCCGGCACCATACAGTGACATCCCTGATGTCACTACATCACCCCCCCCCCCCCTTCGTAGCATCCAGCCGTCCCCACTGTCAACTCTCCCTTTAAACGAACAATAAGTGAAATTCAACTGTGCCTCAACAATAACAAGAACAGAAATAAATACCCCAACCCACCTGTACAAAAATTACACTATATATAAATGTACAAACCAACAGGGAGAAGGGTGGCAACCAACGAACCAATAATAACCACACCATCTCAACAACAATATAAAAGAACCATGTAACCCATGGGATCCCCCATTACCATCACACTTCCCACCTTCATCGTGTAACGACGGACTCGAGCACAATGGCGGCAAGGATCAACCAATAACCGCCGGGACTCAGCTAGCATGACAGGAAAGCAACAGCGTGGGAGCTGTGAAAGGGAATCATGAAAACAACACCATTCCAACAATAATATATTAAAAAAACGCGTAACCCACGGGATCCCCCATACCATTGCACTTCCTACCTTCACTGTGTAACAACACTCATGAGATTCAATGGCAGCCAGGTTCAGCCAATGACCGCCACGACTCAGCGATCGTGACAAGCAAGCGACAGCGTGGAAGCGTGTGCCAGAGGATCACGAAAACGAGTCTTAGAGCGAGTCCTTGATGTCGGGCCCCCTCAGGGGATGTGGGCTCGCTCACCCTGGAGGACCCGTAGGGAATGTGCTAATGTCCTGCCAAACCCGGCTCCTCATGAGCAGTGGGCCGGGCCGACGGATCGAAGCCCACGAAACCGGCATGCGTGGCCTGGGGCGGAACAGAATCACCTCACCCGGGAGCAACCGAAGCGGCCACCCACCCTGGGTCGTCGGATGCACTCGACACTCGACCCCAGCGATATGGAGATGAGATGAATTCTCGTGGGGCGATAACCGGTTCAAGGCAAGAGGGGCGGACAGCACAGCAATTATCCACATCCCAGGATTGTCGCGTGCAAGGCTCAGCACATGCATTCCTGATAATGCCCCCTACCAGACGTGCCGGAGCTGCATGAGCCAATTCCGTACCCTCCTGAATGACCGTGGTGTCCGACCCAGCATTTAGAACCTGAACACAAGGCTCCTGGTCATCGGACACCAACGTCTGAGCTTTAGCTTCGTACCCCGCAGTACCCAAATCGAGCGGCTCCCTCAAACGGACGTGAATAGGCATTCGCGTGCCGGGCGGGATTTCCCCCGTTCGGCGCGCGGACACCTGGACCGTAGCGTTAGCTGCACACAACTGGGTAGGGGAAGGCAAAAATGCCACACGGCATCCGGATGGCAATTCTAAACAGCCGCGGTCAATGCAGATTTCGAATGGCATCCTACCAAGGAAATAGGTTCCGATTAAACATGGAGCAGTCAGGGATGTGGAGACAAAAATGTGTCCCGACAAGCTAACATCAGCAATGCATACCTTGGCCATGATCCGACCGATGATACCCAATGAGTTGCCGTCAGCAGCAACACGGCACATCGACAAGGTCGAGAACCCGACACTTAGGGGGCAGAATGTAAAAAATGAGGACCGAAATGATAGTTGCCGACGCACCCGTGTCGATTAGCATCCTTAATCCCACACCCTCGATAGACCCAAGCACTGTAGATGAACCCTCGGTCGTAGCCACCACTCGATGGGCCAGCTCCGACCACTGACCCGGTCGGAGCTGACACATCTCATGATTACGCGTAGGACTTTCCCGTACTGACACACGATCGGGCCGCAAACCAAATTGCCTAGATGGGTGAAGTGAGGCCAGGGATCGAGTGTGGAGTGCATTGCGACTTGCCTCAGGGTGTAGAGAAGAGCAGGATGGCGGTGATGCCGGAAGGCGCCGACGTGGGACGCGGCAGCCCGAAGCCACGTGGCCTGACAGGCCGCACTGATAGCAGGTAACACGGCCGCCTCTGGAAGGAGAAAACGACCTCGACCGCCCCTGCTTGTCCGTTCGCCGCATGCCACCATCACCCCGGTCGCCACCATTCCGAGTCGACGCGCCTTCCGTAAGGGGCCCTGCTCCATGCGGTGGCCCCGGCTCCGTGCGGGACACGGCACAAGTCCCCAGCGCCCTGTACTGATGCAAAAGTTGCTGGGCTCGGACGCACTTGGCGAATTTTTGGTACGTGTCCGCCGGAGACTCGTAGATGGACGGCAACTGGTCGAAGGCTTGCATAAGGGTGGATCTCTCCAGCAGCAGGATTGCTAGAAACACTGCAAGGGCGCCTTTGTCAAGGGAGGCAGGTACTGCCCACAGCGCCTCCTTCTCCGATCACCCTGCCAAGCCGGCTTTCGCGAAGATCCGCCACTTGAAGGCCACCCAGTCGCCCTTGGTAGCCATGAAGCCTTCAACAAAGGGAAGCCGACATTGGAGAGCCAGGCTTTCCCTCGGCGCCAACAGCGCATCTTCAATTTTGGCGGCCGATCGCGCGGGCTGCGTCACCAA
The DNA here is from genome assembly GCA_014621495.2 of Entosphenus tridentatus. Lineage (NCBI taxonomy): Eukaryota > Metazoa > Chordata > Hyperoartia > Petromyzontiformes > Petromyzontidae > Entosphenus > Entosphenus tridentatus. The sequence continues at coordinate 545,862 of CM025657.2, forward strand.
GTTTGCCCGCCTGTCGTGGAATGGCGGCAGAGTCGCCAACCATGAGCGATATCGCCGCTCCTTCCATCGCCGGCGAGACTGCGAGGCTAAACTCCGCAAGGAGCGAAGTCGCCGTGTGGAGGAGCTCCGCGAGACGCTCGTGCGCCTCCCGGAGGGTCGCCACCGCCAACGGCGAAGCATCGAGCGCTTGGATAGCGCCCGGCTCAGTTGGCAGTGTCTCCCCTGCATCCTCCGGAGCTGTAAGCTGCACGAAGTCCTCGTCCTTGTCGTCTGACGTCCAGATACTTGGTCTGTGACATATAGACATAGTCTTCAGCTAGTTGAATAACTCGCGTGTTTCCCACTTCCGACAACAGTTGTAGTGAATCCAACTGAGTCACAGATGTTGTTCCTTTTAGAGGCAACACATTTATTGTAACGCCGTAACACAAAGGGGTAACTGCCCCTTTACCAGATACAGTTTAGGGTAAGGACCCCCAGCTAACTACCCTATAGAGAGGAGTTACTGCTACGAAGGGTCGGACCCTCACTCGGGTCTCCGACCACAAGGTTGCCTCGTAGGATGAAGAGCTTCAGCTTGAGACGTAGAGCTTCCCGCTTGTAGATGTTGAGCTTACAGCTTGTAGAATGCAGCGACCCCAGTCCCTCCCAGGGAACCGCCTTATATCCATTTACGGTCTGGGCCGCTCCGCCCTCGGCCCCGCCCGCCTTCTCGAGCATTCTCGTTCCCTCTCGATCCTTCTCAAGGGCTCTCCCCGGACACGTGATTACCCACTATCCCCCCCCTCCCCCACCTGGGGCCCCTTGTGTGGACACTCCGGATCACGTGTCTACGGGGTCAACCAGAGTTCCATGGCCCGGGACAACCCTGCCCCTGGGCTTACGCTCACCCACTCCCCCTCGTGGTAGCCCCCACCACACGCTGTGCGTGGTGCCCGCACTATCCCAGTGCTCACCAAGGCCCGTTAGGGCTGGTATTACACACAGCTACCCACACGGTGCTGTCCACAATGGAGGAACATCGAACGGCACGGCCCTTCCGGGCCGGCACCATACAGTGACATCCCCAATGCCTCTACAAATTTATCAACATAGCAGTTCTCTCTGTCTCCTGTGTTTATCATCAGTATGTTTCGGCTGCCAGCAGTCAACTTAAACACAATACAATATATATTGAATACAGAACTCTAAATCAGCTGCATATTGAGCATTAAAAATTTTTTTTTATTGTGTATGACATTTTACTTTAATGTATAATATGTCTATTAAGTTGTATGCATAACTTGCATACCATTAAAAACAGAGCATCGGAAAGGAGCTGTCTTGTGATCCTAGGGGCCCACGATGAGTCTTTCTGTCAAGTCGACTGCTCAACTACACTATGAAGTTTTATGGTTAAAAAAAAATATATATGTAAAATTAGTACACTTTGTAAATAATAATGGGCATTTGAACGATTCTCACTGAGACAGAATTTCGGGTTTGTAAGACCAAGATTTGTACAATAGATCAGTAACATTGTAGGTATAATGTGAGGTTGTAGTCATTGCTTACCCGATAAGTTAGCATTAAAGATTGTAACTATTTATCAAAATTACGGTTGCACGTGTCAAAATTGGTGAGTAAATTACTAAAATAAAAATCTTCAGGAATTTTATCTAATCATATGTTTTAAAGTGGTAACGTATTGAAACAGTAAAGCAATGCACGATGAAAACACAGTCAGCCACCATCAAACTTTACATTCCAAAGTTACAAAAATTCTAACCTTCAAAAGTAGGTGCTGGTATCATAGTGGTTCCAATCCCGAGTGTCGATGCCGATGTAGGGACGATTGTAGATATTGTTGACGTGCCATTTGTTGATGCTGGCAGAGCTTCCGTTAATGGTACCTTGATAGTGGTTGATGCAGCAGTACTTGATTGAGCGGAATATGATGGTACTGTAGTTGGTGGTGCTAAAGTTGCGGTGGGTGAGGTTGCTGTGCCAGGAACTGCAGATGTAGTGGGCAACACCGACGCATTTGGAACTGTTGTGGTAGATGCTGAATTTGGTGGTTCTGAATTTGTAGATGCTTCAATTGTTAATGCAGAATTTGTGGGAGTAACAGTTACGAGTGCAGCACTCGTGGTTTCAGCTATTGTTAGTAAAGGACCTGAAGTTGTGCTTGGAGCAGATGGGTTAGATGAAGCAGTTGTT
>CM025657.2:578060-593601 GCA_014621495.2 Entosphenus tridentatus
GATTCAGTTGTTGTTTCCACAGTTGATGAGGATTCAGTTGTTGCTTCTGAAGTTGTTGAGGATTCAGTTGTTGTTGGTTCTGCAGTTGTTGCTAGGGATGCAGTTGTTGGTTCTGCAGTTGTTGGGGATTCAGTTGTTGCTTCCGAAGTTGTTGGGGATTCAGTTGTTGCTTCTGCAGTTGTTGGGGATTCACCTGTTGTTGCTTCTGAAGTTGTTGGGGTTTCAGTTGTTGTTTGCTCTGTAGTCGGGGATTCAGTTGTTGTTGGGGATTCACTTGTTGTTTCCACAGTTGTTGACGATTCAGTTGTTGCTTCTGAAGTTGTTGAGGATTCACTTGTTGTTGGTTCTGCAGTTGTTGCTAGGGATGCAGTTGTTGTTTCTGCAGTTGTTGGGGATTCAGTTGTTGTTTCCACAGTTGATGAGGATTCAGTTGTTGCTTCTGAAGTTGTTGAGGATTCAGTTGTTGTTGGTTCTGCAGTTGTTGCTAGGGATGCAGTTGTTGTTTCTGCAGTTGTTGGGGATTCGGTTGTTGTTTGCTCTGTAGTCGGGGATTCAGTTGTTGTTGGGGATTCACCTGTTGTTAGTTCTGCAGTTGTTGGAAATATAGTTGTTGGAGAGTCAGTTGTAGTTAGTTCTGTTGTTGTTGTAGGGGATTCAGTAGTTGGTTCTGCAGTTGTTGGGGATTCACTTGTTGTTTGCTCTGTAGTCAGGGATTCACTTGTTGGTTCTGTAGTTGTTGTAGGAGATTCAGTTGTAGTGGATTCCGTTGTTGGTTCTGAAGTTGCTGTGGATTCAGTTATTTGGGATTTACTTGCTGTTGGTTCTGAAGTTATTGTTAGAGCTTCAGTTTTTGTTGTATCTACTGTTGTCCAATAATCAGTTGTTGTTAGGTATTCAGTGGTTGACACTTCACTTGTTGACATATCTGTTGCTGTTGATAAAGCATAAATACAAATGTTAATTTTGCATGTATACCTGTAATTCAGATTTTTTTTTTTATCAATCTACATCTCCATTCATCATCACGAGCTAAGATCTATGTATTGCTGGATAGAGACCTCCCAATGTTTTTACCATTCTTAACGTTATTGCATAGCCACATCGTTCCATCTCCACGCCATTAAATCTCGATGTCCTTGGTGTTTCCTCTCCCTTAACTACCATTCTTTCACTATTCTCGTCCATTGCTCATCAACTTTTCACGTGATTTCACCTGCTCTAGATCACTTGCTTTTCTGGATAGCTTATATTTTGTATTGAATATAATGCAGTCTACCTTTCACCATTTGTTCAATGTTATTTGTTACTGTCCATGCTTCTGATTATTGCCATAGCATTAGGTGAAAACTAAATTTTTGAGTAGGTTGGTATGTTGCTTTTAATTATAAAAAAAAATATTTTTTCAAAATTACTCTAACCTGCTCTCACTCACCTTTTTGATCTGTCTTCAATAACTTCCCTAGATGTATATCCTTTTTTTGTACTCCACATCACCACAATCATCACCCTGACTTGAAGACTAATAGCCGTTTGCAGGCCAGATGCTGAGTGAGTCACTTTCAAAAGTGGTAAGATGACAAGTGATATAGTGTTCTGATCCACCCTGGCACATGGGGCACTACATCATAATAAATCATTCTCATATAATTCATATGGCTTGTGTCCTTCTGACTATTATTATCTTTTGTTCAGTGAACTTGTTATATGTGACTTTTGTTTTGGTCATATTTATCTTTATCTTAACTTTTCAGCTTTCCATGTTATATGTACACTTTCACAAATATTCTGATTCATAATTAGTTTATTTTGGGTTCGGTGGTGTAGGTGGTATAAGGTCAATTTTAACTATAACCCTTCATCAGCAAAACTGGGGGAATGTTGAGAGATAAGTGGAAATGTTTACTTACAATGTTTCAGATGAGACTATGTCCAGCATCATCAGATGTTAACAAAAGCCCAGCTCTCAGCTTTCCTTGATTAGGTCTTCAGTCATTTATATTGTTAATTTCCATTGGTTGTTAAAATAACTACGTCATCACTGAACTTATGCAAAGCTAGATTATGCAAAGCTTACAAATACGAATAACAAAACCCTAACACAGTGGTCAATAATACTGTGGCGTTAAAAGGAAAAATAAATAAACACCGTTTCGAGCAATGGCCTCTTCATGCCATAGAGATAGAGAAGCCAGAGAGATATATTGGATGAGAGTTGGAGACTTTACTTTACATCATGCACAGTCAAGTTTATTAAACAAATGCTGCTGAAATTACAAGGAATTATTGGAAACAGCACCCCATTTGTAGAGATAAATGGATCTCATTAAACCATCTCTTATCATCAGTGCATGTGTAATATGAGAATGCACCCGAGGGTAACTAGGCGATGGTGATAGGCTCAGCCGGCCTCAGCCCGCAGCCAATGGGACGTCGAGCCAAGGGCGTAGCCCTGGGGCTGTATAGCAACATCGAGGTTTCATGGGAGAGGCTTATGATTGGCTGCGTGGCATCACGTGAGCTAGGTGATATAAGGGGTGGAGAGAGACAGTTAGGGGTCAGTGTGAAGAGCTTGAAGGAGAGACTACGTCTTGTGCCTCCGGCATGCCAGCGGCCACGTGGCAGGCCGGAGGCTGTCTCCCGAACGCCATTAGCCAGCGGTGTGAGGGGGCGAGGAAAGCGAGCAAACGCCACGCTCGGAAGGGAGTAACGGGAGTAACGGGAAAAGGATCCCAGTGTGAGAGAGAGCTGTGAACGGGGAAAAGAACGAATAAAGACAAGAAAAGAGAATACTATATCGTCCGGAGTGGGTTTATTACACATGTATACCGTCAGTGACTACATCTCCCCTTTTCCCCACCTCTCCGCAATAGGAATAAAGCCGACTGCTCGAGTCACTATTATTTGTGGATTGGGGAAAATATTCTTCTCTTAAAGACCCAGACTTGGGTGTACATTCCATGAGCAGAGTAACATTACACTCATAAAGACAACAACCCTTTCCTAATATAAAAATCTAATATAGACATAAAATCTAAGAATAGGCTTTCCCCTTTTTGTTTTGTTGCCAGAAAAAATGGGAAACCTATTCCTTATAGATATAAAATATATATAAACATAATATTTTTACAATATCATATTTTTATATTATGTATTCAGAGCTACCAAAGCCAGTAGCTTCCTGCTCAAATGAGCATCGAGGCATTAGTGCTCATCTCCCATTTACAGTTCTGAGAAAGTGGTAGAAATTCCTTATTCCATCGCAGAGCCCAGTCTGGCTATAGGACAGCCAGTGTCGACTTCCCCTTTAGAATGGTACTGATTTTATTGACCCCGGAGGGATGATGGCCCCAGTCAACAAAACTAGAATTTTAACACCCAACCTTCCCATTATCATCCACTCACTCTACCACTGATTTAATTATTATAAGTGTCAACTTACTGGATTCTGTATTGATGTGAATACAAAAAAACCTATTTATAAAGCGAAAGGACAGGACGGTGTTCACTAATTTTGGAAAAAAATCTGAAGGGAAGGTCCCTTTTAGCAAAGTTACAATAACTTACTGGATTCTGAATTGATGTGAATTTAAAAAAAAGTTACTATAGTATTTATTATTGATCAGAAGGGGAGAGGGTGGTGTTCACTAATTGTTACTATAAGTGCGAGCAAATGTCATTAAAGTAAAACTGCACTGAGTTCAAATTAAAAGTGATTCTGCTTCTTTATTTCAATTTCTATTCGATGTAAAAAAAATAAAAACCGTCACACAAATTAACTGAATAGAGTATGTATTGGCATTCTGTAATGGTGTGCAAAACGAAAAGATAAAATACAAAAAGAGGGGTGCACAGCTTTTATCAAACTAATAATTAGTTATGATCTTAGTAAGCCTTTCATGAAAAAAAAACGTAACATTTCATGCAAATCTATGTAACCTTCTCAGGAGTTAGGCACAGATCACCAAAACTATACGTGTAATGTAGCTCTAAGAAACACCATCTTCTTCTTTGATATATAGTATGAATAAAGTCCGCTGATAACGAGTAACCGCGAGTGACTATATACACTTGGGTAATTTATACAACTCTATTCTGAGACAACGTAACTCCAGCCTTTCAAGACTACACGTCGCCTACTCCGGGATGATGAGGATGACCTGCTCCAAGGCGACGATGGCGACGACGATTCCCCACAGCAAAAGCCGCGAGGTCCGGTTCGCGCCGGCTCTTATCCCTCTCACGACGCGGCCACGCCCCTAGTCCCGAACTCTCGCTCGCCGCACCTGGCCTTGTCAATCTCTGCCCTTATTACACTTTACGACCGTTGGGTCCCGTGCTTCGCCTCATGAGAGCCTGTCAACGCTTGTCCCATCATTCAACATTAACAACCAATTTTAGCAACCACTTAGGTCCCACATTTCCCTAACATGACCCTGTCTGTTTCTATTACGTTAATTAGTAACCATGGTCCCGGGGAGCCGTACTGTCCCTACATCACCCCGTACTGTCCTTACATCACCCCCCCTCTCCTAAAAATATAGCCGTCCCGGCTAACACAATTTTAAACCTGTCTCAGGCCGAACCATACACTTAACACAATGCAACGCAGAACCAATGTTTTAGGACTGAAGAGCAGGAAAAGGAACAAACTTACTCTTCAAAAGAACAATGCGGACAATCACAACAACAGCAACGCCACAATCCATACAACGTGTGCAACACAATCCCTGCAATCGTCACGACAAGCAACGGACATTTCGAACATCCGGTTGCTCATCAACACACAACTCAAAAACACAATTTCACAGGCGATCCGTCACCGAAATGTCCAGTTATTGACGTCGGTCCTTCCCCCGGGCAGACTTGTGGCGATCACTGGCCAAGAGGGATTGCACTCAAGCCCAGGGGGGGCTTAGAGGTCTTCGGGGCCCCCGACGCCAAATCTGGGGGGTGAGTAACATTCTGGAAGGGCTGTAAAGCTGAAATTCAGCAACAATGTTGTACGAGTCCGGTACTAGACAATGGAGGGGAAGGAAGACCTAACATAGACTTGAAACAAAGTGGCTGCCATTTGGGCTCGCCAAATTTTTAGGGGTAGCTAGTGAAATTGCACGACTAGAAGGGCTAGAAAGCTAACATTAGACACTGACATACAGAACTCTTATCTGTAAGCCGATTACCCAAGACCCTGTTATTATCGCCATCGTCCATGGATTTTCCCATGGATGGTGCGGAACGGCTTCAAATGACTCGCAAATGTTTTTTTTGTGGTGAAGAGAGGAGTCACTGCAAATCACTCCAATTGTTGTGGCTTGTCTGCAAAATTCTTGTATTTAAAGTAGAAAAAAGTCATAGAGAAAGAGAGAGACACTGAGCACGGTGTGATCAAAGACCATGCCGCGGGCTGGACGTGCATAGCTCCCAAACGCAAGGCAGCATGCGCAGAGAGACACTCGCAGAGACACGGAGACAAGAGATACACTCAGGGACATGGAGCCATATGCACACACACAAAGGCAGAGATCCCCCGAATAGCCTTAAAAAATGTTTTTTATAAAGGCCAGCACGGCACACGAGGGAGTGGGTGGCCAGCATCACTCCCGGCCGCCTTTGTCTCCCGAGTGGTGATCTTTACACACCACACCAGATACTCGTTTTTGGCTAAGTCGACCTAGGTGAATCCCAGTACTTGTTGAGATCATTGGTGTTGGTCGTGAATAGAAATCGAACTCGGGTCACAGGGTTAGAAGCGCAGTGCGCTGACCTCTACACGACCGCACAGGGAAGTATAGACATCGAGAGACAAACACTCAACTTTGAACTAGGAATGAAAGCAGCACATCAATATTCCCAAAGAAGAACGCGTGCAATGAGTGTGCACTGCTGCTATAAAGATATATGAACGCGATTTCAGAAGATGGTTTCATGTAGGAGTGTAGGAGTCCAGTACAAGAATGGATATTTCTGCTCTGCCCTCTGCTGCCCACCACGTAGCCCCACAGTGGCCTCTAACAATCTGTGATGATGACACCTCGCCATTTCTTGCTAAGGATGTAAATTCACGTGCTCCGCTGAAGATAAGTGTGAGACAAGTGCAAACTGACAATGAAGGAAACGGCAAATCAAAAGTGGAACGCTGACAACGCAAGATGCCTTTTCTCGTGTCTGCGCCTGCCAGTTGAGCTGCTCTACCCTCGAGGTCTGGCATTCTGACCGCACAAACTCTCTAAGATGACATTCTGTGCGAATGCTCCTGCGCCTCTGGATGATCTCTCCGTTCCTTCTCCTGAGTGGACGTCTCTGTCGGACCATTCACAACCGGTGCTGGCATTCTGTCCTCAGTCTCGCCCACCGACCGTTCGATTGAAGAAGAATCAATAGCAAATTATTGTTTATGATAACTGACCGATGTTTAACACTCTACAAAACGCACTGCATGCATTCCTTCTGGACGTGTCTGTATAAATACAAACTGCGCGTTAAAATAAGTGGAAAGGCCCATGGGGGCCTCCTGTAGCCCATCAGAGAGCAAGGTGTTTAAATATTCACGCGAGGCTCCCATGGGAAGAATCCATGTATTTCCACTGCTGCATTAGTCACTCCTCGCGATTGGCTATAGCCAGGCCGCTAATGTATTTTTCAGTTACGAATGCATTGGTTTCCTCCACTCGGCCCTCCTCGGTGGGGAGTCGCATGCGCCCCGAACTGGATCTGGTCGATGTGGTGAAATAAAGAGGCACATGGCAGCAGCTTGGAGTGCTTTATGAAAATGTACCGATGGAAGGCAGCATACCAATATGCGTGAAAAAGGATTTGTTAAATCAATGTATACGACCCGCTGTGATATATGGATCAGGGACGGTGACAATTGCATTGGAACAAAATCTGAAAAGTGTGTAAAGAAGCGTGGAGAGGTACGTGCTTGGAATTACATTAAGATGGGAAGAGGAAGAAATTAAATTAGAGAACACACGCAAGCTAGAGGCGTCGCCTTGACGATTGATTAGATACCAAAAGTCGTGAGGCCTGGTGGTTAGAAGCCGTGATGGCCGATGTCGAGACTAACGATGGAGTGACAGCCTAGGGAGGGATCATGCCGGAGAGTATGTCCGCTGTGCGGGCGGACCGATGGAATCAACTCGTGCGCAGTCACCACGCGGATTGTTGCCGGTCAACCGATGCCGTCTAGTGTTAAGTTGATGTATTGAATAACAATTCTTAACGGTTATTCATGACCATGCATGTGCGGTGGGGTAGTGCTACATGCATGTGGGGTAGTGCTACATACATGTGCGGTGGGGTAGTGCTACATGCATGTGGGGTAGTGCTACATACATGTGGGGTAGTGCTACATGTGGGGTGAGGTAGTGCTACATGCATGTGCGGTGGGGTAGTGTTACATGCATGTGGGATAGTGCTACATGTGGGGTGAGGTAGTGCTACATGCATGTGGGGTAGTGCTACATACATGTGGGGTAGTACTACATGTGGGGTGAGGTAGTGCTACATGCATGTGCGGTGGGGTAGTGCTACATGCATGTGGGGTAGTGCTACATACATGTGCGGTGGGGTAGTGCTACATGCATGTGGGGTAGTGCTACATGCATGTGGGGTAGTGCTACATGCATGTGGGGTGGGGTAGTGCTACATGCATGTGGGGTGGGGTAGTGCTACATGCATGTGGTGCAGAGCTACATGCATGCACTTCATTTTGTTTTCTTTTATGATTATTTTAGTTTGTTTACTCAAGATAACCTCGCCAAGTGTTAGGGCTCTTTTTCAGGAGGCTCCTGCCAAGTTTGTCGCAGTGGAGAGGAGATGCGGCTGCTGCTGCTGCTGCTGCGGCTGTGTGTGACGCCAACCGAGTAGACTGCAGGTGAATCTTCAGCATTGGGAAGTGTGGCGAGTAGCAGTCACATTGTGCGTAGGGTTTGATTTAATTTGTTGAACTGTAACGATGCAGCTATTAACACTGCAGCTGAACTATTGATAATAATGTATTTTGCATATAGCGTCGTTGATGCTCACAAAGCTCAACAAGCCAGCAACAATACAACAAGAAAAATTTTGCCCCTCGCAAGACACATAGCACACCCAAAGCAAGATGAATGCAGCAAAGGGTATCGCTGATTAAATAACTCGGTGATGGACAGGCAGCGGGCGGCATCCCATTCCATCAGTGAAAGGGAATCATCCCCTGTCCTGCAGTCAAGTGCCCTGTCAAAGAACCTGGTACCACATCAGAGTAGTGGTGGTTCAGGACTCTGGGTTGAGGATCTACAAAATCCGCCTCGAGTCTTGAAGTCGCTGGCGATGATGCATGCGGGTGGATTAATTGAGAAACTAATACACTGGCAGCGGCTTGCTACAGAAACACATAGATTCACACAGAGAGGGCCACAGTCTTGCATGGATACCCACATACTCGCATAGAGACCCACATACTCACATGAAGACCCACAAATTCACTTACAGACTCACAGATTCGCATAGAGACCCAGACTCAAAAAGAGACCCACAGACTTGCGTAGAGACCCACAATCTCGCCTAGAGACACAGTCTCGTCTGGAGAGGCCCTCTACGCAGAGCTACCACTGGTATTGGTGCAGAGGCTCCAGTTAGTGCAGAATTCAGCTACCTGGATGATCCGGCGGATGATCCGATCTGAACTCATTACGCCCGCACTCCGCAGCGTGCACTGGCTACCGGTCCGCTTCAGCATCCTGTTCAAGGTTGCGCTCCGAACCAACACAGCACTGCATGGCTTGGCCCCGGTCTACATGCAAACCCGCATCTCCCTCCAATCCTCAGGCACATTCTGTACACTCCGTTCCACGGGAATGGCGAGACTCTCCCAGCCCGGGATTGTTCACCCGACGCTGAGGGGACGAAGTCTTCTCGAGCACAGCCCTACAATCTGGAACTCCCCGCTGCCTGCCACCGGACATCCAAAATGCGCCGAGTGTCTGTGCAAGACACAGTTACTCACACTCGCCTTCCCATATCTCAAATTTAAGAAGGGAAAGAAATCAAACTCAGTTTCCTTATTTATTTTATTGACTACTTTTGTTATGCTATTTGTTGCACGCGGTTAACTTTATTTTGACTCTGCTAAGTGGGTGTTAGCCGCTGAGGCCGTGATGGGTTTCTTTTCTCATTCCTGTGCCTCCATGCCCCCCCCCCGTACCATTCCCGCTCCGTTGTAATGTGTACTGATGCCCGCTTTATTGAGGGCGATATCGCACGCAAATAAAGATCGATTGGTCGATTGCAGAGATCCACGATGTCACATGGAGACCAATAGACAAACATTGAGCCCTACAGACTCGAGTAGATACCCAGAGACCCGCAGTGAGACCCATTGAGAAGCTGAAATGATCACAGGTCGCTTTTGTGATCAAATGATCAATTGGTCCACCTGCTTGAGTCATCACCTGGGACTGAAAAATCCACGGAGGAATCCCGTTCCTCATGACCCTGGAGCCGAGAGCCGCTGCTATAGTCTACCAAACCTGCGTATCGATGTTGGTATGAAAGCAGACTTTCATGAAGCTATAAAGAAACTGTTATAGTCAACAATACTGCGGACTATATTAATCAAATCGAAGCATCAGCATTTTTGTAACCATAGCGTGCAAAACAAGCTCGACATTTCAAAATAAAAACGTGAACGCAAGGAACAATATATTCTCATCTACGAGTAATTACATTGGGCGTGCAACGTGAGAAGAAAGCGGTCTTACATATCAATGGGGCTGTGCAGAGACACAGGAGAACGGCGCGGAAAAGCGAAGATGTCGGAGTCTCCATTGTGGATTCGTCTCAGCAGCCCCCTGTCTTCTCACGCAGTCGTTGGTCTCTCTGCCTCTGTCTGGTCTCCCTTGCCGACACGAAATAAGCCCACATACCGCGGCGTGTGCACTCTTGTGCCCGCGGCTCTCCAAACTCGAAAGCTCACACTGGTCAAGGGAATATCTGTCACACCCTTCGATACAAGGACCGTTCACGTCACCTACAGAATATGCCGGTCACTCGAACTGGTACGGAGTCTCAAGGACATTCTTTCAGTTGTCCTGCAGAGACAGGTCCTGCCGTGGGATTTGTGAATTTCCACCGCGAGAGACGAGGATATTCCCAAGTTCGACTGCCACGGTAGTTGACGGTGGTTTGAGTAACTAAGACGAGCGCTGCGACCACGCCGCGACTTCCATTGTGCATTGTGATCATCACAATACCCACCCACCTGATTAAGCACTGTATCCTGCTGCATACAATTGTTATTAGTCTTCTCGCTTTATTTCCGTAGTTTTTTTACCACTCCGAAATTAAAGCTGACAAGCTGGCGAGTTAATGTTGCCTGTTCCATCTGCCCGATCTGTCTGCCTTCGGATAATGGTGTGTTTACGCACTAGGTTGTGATTGTATAGCAATGATAGTTCCAATATGATGGTTATATAATGACCATTTATTTAAAAAAAAACTTGTTGTGCTGGTTGATGTATACAAATGTAATTAATATTACAATTACAGCTCTTTGTCAATAGAATGCTGGATGAAGCCCTTCCCATGCCGTGTAGGTCAAGGGGGTTGATTTACCATACTTCACCGCGCTGGTCAGCGTGGGCTGGTGAAAGGGAGGCCCTGGACCAGTTCAGATGTCACTCACCACGGCTGCTAGCCATGGCCAGGAACCGAACTCAGGTTGCGGTTCATAGTGCAGTGTCGACATCGCTACGCTGCCGCTCCTGCGTAATTAACATATCAAATCTTCCAACCGATGTCACACGTTGGTCAAAGCTTCTGAAACGAGTCACATGACCTCTGATTGTCGGTTGGTTATGTACGATGCGAAGGAAGTTCAACATCTATTCATCATAATGTGGTCATGGTATTGTGTCCAAATTGCTCTTCCAACGTTGAAAGGGGAACTTTAATCAAACGTTGGTACGACGCTCTCGTCACGAGGAGTTGTTGGCGGCCCATCATCACGACAGTCGACGTGTGATGTGTCGCAGAGTAGCTATGTAGTGACTGTGTAGACAGTCAGTTCTTACGCTCGTGTCAAATGCTGCACGCACAAACGAGATCAATAATATACCTTGTGAACGAAAAGCTGATATAAATAATCAGGCCTTGAATTGACAAAAAAAACACTCAACACATTCGTCAACAGCGCTGCGTGGTCTTAAAAGAAAACGATCAAGTAGGTGACGCTTTAGGCAATTGCTTGTTTTTCATAGTAAATAAAGGGCCATTGCCTGAAACGTCACCAATTATTGTTTTTCTTTTTATCTTTAAAGGCCACGGTGTTATTAACGAACGTGGCAAGGTGTTTACTGTGCACACTGCCAACGCAGCAGCAAGCAGCAGCAGCATCACGGGATAATGAGGCCCTGAGTGGAATCTTGGCTGGGGGCATCATTGGCGCTGGCGCACGCGTCTCGTGCTGGGGTTGGCTCTCTCGACTCGCAGAGCGGGTTCACGGCTCTCAGGTTGGGGCGCAGCGACCCACATCCCCGCCCCTCCCCTCCTCCGCAAACCAACAATGAAGCGGGGGCGAAGAAAATAACAACACGGAATACATTTTTAAAGTGTGCGGCTTTATTTACAGTGAGATGTATTTTGGCAGACGTATATTTGAGCAGCTACTCATCTTCAGCCTTTTAAATCCATCATCTCACATCGCACAGACTTTATAAAGCTTAAACCAGTTACCTCCCAAGTACAAAAAACATTTCAAAATCTCGCTAAAATATAAAAATCATTATTCAACCAATCTCCAGCGTTCATCACAACCCTCCGACAGATCAATCAAACCAACAGATGTATTTGCTCTCAACCCACACTGCTCCAACAAAACGCACATTTCTCCACGCTGGACTTCAACCATGAAGCTACAACCACTTTTCTCACGTGAGGATGGTCGCGGGGCGAGACGGTGGTGGCGATGGTGGTTGGGAATTGATTTAGGAACTGTGTTTCGTGCTTTTAAATATATTAAAAAAATTGATTTAATACTTTTTATGCAATTATTTTGTGCCGTGTTCTGTTTATGCGTTCCATGTAACAGCACCGTGGATGGCCGATTTATGCCAGCGAGGTGCTACAGATCAATGCAAAATGAACATTCACTTGACTTGGAATCGTGTTAGGGTCCAAATGCAATTACCGGCCATACTCCCACGCCCCTAATGCAGTTGTGCATTAAACAGTTACATTAAAGAAAACGTTTAAAACATCAGAGCTGTAAAGTTATTCAGTGTATGATGAGCACCATGTAATAGTGGCTGTCCTACGGTTATACTGTCTCCCGTCATAGGAATGTGGAATTTCCACGACTGGCTCAGGATCGCCAAAGGAAATGAGCGTGGCTCGATACCGATAGGAGCAGGGAGCAACCGCTGCGATTGAGCGAACAGCGGTCGCCGTTTGTTGTCCACGTTTCAGCGAGCAACGATGAGTGATTTATCCACGTGGAAATGGCGAGCGTTGCGAGCCGAAGGGGGAAGGCCCACGTGCTCGCCGCTGGCTCGAGACGTCCCACGGCCGGGTTCGACGTCACCGCTCGACGCCGTTTCGCTCAGGATGGAGAGGGCTGCACTGGCAGACTCGGCGCTCCAAGTACTCGACCAGTCCGCTCCACCATCCCTCCGGAGATGTTGTAAACGCTCGTCACGATAATTAATCGGACGACATTGCGCTCTGATGGGTCAGGGTCGTGTACATCTTCAGCTAAAATAATATCACCATCAGAATATGTATTTATACTGGAGGAATTCCGAGGATCTTTGAAGCTCTCTTTCATAGATGTCCAGGAGGTTCACAGATGTCCAGTTAGACCGTCCAGTAGGACATCTGCGAACCTAATGATGATAAAACGAAAGGCCAGTAAAAAAAAAGATCTCGAATTGCGTGACTTGCAGAGTCTTTTTACGAGAGCAACTCAGCGGTTTCCGACACAAACGCGGAGGATTTGTGGCAGGTTCGGTTTAAAGGAGGTGGCCATCCCCATCAGCTTCAGGATTGTCCCTCAAGAGGTTGCGATCGTGTGGACCACCGTGGGAATCAAATCTGTAAATGACGAGAAACACAATCGTAACAGACAAATAGTGCAGGCCGGAAAACCTCGCGTCTCGCAACAACAACAACACGACGACGACGTGAGCGACGCGCACTCGGCCTTTGTGCATTCAGCATTCGAGAAGTTACTTGGCCCCATCGTGCCAATGTGTGGCAGTGTGGGCACTCCACACACACGGCTCCCAGAGTCTGCAGCTGTGAGCATTGGTGACTGTACTGCGCTGATGAATCCTAATGAAGACGGGCCCAATCTACCGTTGGATATCTCTCTATCATTTCTGCTGCTGCTGCAAGTCGATCACATTTGCGCAGACATATATATTGTTATAGTCACCTCTGGCAAGAGGACCACAATGCACTGCTTCAGGGACTGCTGATGGCCTTTTGTGCAGTATGCACAAAGGCGCCGTGTATTCTGTACGGACGATTCTGTGTCGTAGTTATGCAAACCAGTGAACAGGGCATATACATTTCAAACATTCGAGGAAATATATTTTTCAGAGATACATTGGAGCACTAGATTCTTGTTACACGTATTCTTGTTTTTTCCGGTAAAGTCACGTATTCACCTGTAACCATATACTCTTGCCGAGACACAGGGGAGGGATCTAGCCAGGGGCAATTTATGCCTTTAACCAATCCTGGGCACACAAAGACAAAAATTCCCCGGATAGCCTTACAGACTGTTGGGGCAAGTGCTATTAGCGAGCACCTATGAAGGCCGGCACGGTGGCACACGATGTGGTGGGTGGCAAAACTGCTTTGTCTCCCCAGTGGAGGCCCATGACCTGTTCAGATAATCGCCACTGATGTTGGCCATGAGCGTGAATCGAATTCCAGTTGCCGGGTTCGTAGCGCAGCGCGCTAACCGCTCCACTACCGCTCCCCACATCCACCCACACACACACTGGCCCGCAAGGTGAAGTATGGTTAAAAACAACCCCTTGGTCCACCACGACGGATTAGCTGCTTGATAGCGACCAAATACATTTCCCCGTGCGCGTCACGACACACCGACGGCCAGAAAATCATTCTTGCTTTCGGGAACCGTGCGCCGATTGAGCTGTCGCTGAAGATGTTGTCCAATCGCCGCCGTTCGCGAGGGACACGAACGGCGGCCGGAGCTGGGAGCGCGCGGCCATCGCTCGCGGGTTCACAGCGGCGAGCAGCGCGGGGGCTGGGGGCGAGACGCGGCGCTCAGAGGCCATTTGGCAGTCACCAACGCCGGACGGTGGCTTGACCGTCTCATTGGAGGCGGCAGCGAGGCCGGGCCAGCCCTGTGTGGAGCAGTGGCGGGCGAGTCGGTGGAAAAGTACAAGGGGCCCTCCTTCACCTCCGTGGGCCGCAAGCTCTTCACGGCGCCTGTGCACTCATCACGAGCTCACGTGTCACCCCCAGAGACGCAGCGACCAGGCCGCCGCCGCCACCACAGAGGGCTCCACGGGACGCATGGCTGCGCTGCTGTAGGGTGACCTCCACAAAAGGCCGTGCGGCTGATGGGATGTGTAAAATATTCCCGTTATATTTTATCCGGAGGGACAGATATGGCGAGGAGGCTCGTTGTCCACTTATTACTTTGGGCCTCATTTAAAGGAGGGCAGACAGATTCAGGGGCGGCACGACATTCAATGTGAAACAAACGTGCATAACTAGTAAACGCTGGAGAGAGTAACTGCGCAATCCGCCCGAGCCGCTCGTGAGCCCTGCTCTCAGCCCCTGTGTGCGCGCGAGGAAAGTCTGCGACGCCCATTACTCGATTGTACTATTTTCGTTTTTCCATTTTGTCTGGCCCCATCTCTGAACTTTGAAACGTATTTTTCGCAACACGTTTCACCTGCTTAGAAACATTGAGAAGGGGGTGGGGGCATCCCACCCATTCCTCTCCAGCCACCCCCCTTTCCTCCTTTCCCGCTGACGCGATGTTGAGGCAGGCGATGGAATCCCTTCGTCACGTCTGGCGCGGTTTCAGCGGCGGCCGCAGGAATCCGTCCACAGCGCGGACATTTCATCACCCGGGGGCGGGCGACTGGCGTTGCGTGTTGCTTGCCTCTCACCTGCGTGCGTCACGCCAGGCCCGATTGAGTAACAAGCACATTGCCGTCCAAAAATAAACTCAAAATTGGCTCCCAGCGTTGGTACTTTTCTCCACTCAGAGCCCCTGGTGGGGTTTCCACATTGCTGTGGTGGGTGCCAGTCCAACCATACAACAACCACGCGTTCATCCGTTTCCATTGGCAAAGAGCCTCCTGTATTTGTCTTCTCAACGATTCAACGTGTATCGTCAACAGCACCGTGCGCCGAAGAGGAAACGCATACCACAGGTGGCGTCTTCTCCTTGGACAGCGGCCGTTCTTCCCAGCAGCCAGAGGGGCAACGCATAGGCACAGAGGGACAACTCATAGGCACAGAGGGATAACTCATAGGCACAGAGGGACAACTCATAGGCACAGAGGGACAACTC
>CM025657.2:597265-614484 GCA_014621495.2 Entosphenus tridentatus
TATGTTTTATTATTTTAATTATTTTATTACTTCCCTTCTACGTGACTTTACCGAAAAAACCAAGAAGACGCTTGGCAAAGGTTGAATTCTGCACTTGTGGCTGCAGGCTTGTACCTTGCAATGCAACAGAAAACTAATTCGAACAAATTCTTTAAATTACAAAGTTGAATGTTTTATTTTTATTACTGTTAGGCCTGTTTAGCCAGCAAAGTCTCACCGAGGCTCACGAGTCTTTTCCAGGAGGGTCTTTCCAAATGTTCGCTGTTGGAGGCGATGCCTGCTTTTGTGTGATCCCAACTGGGCCAATTGTGGGTAAAAAATTTTTATTTCGGATTTTTTTTAAACGTCACAAATTAAAATCACAAGATTTGCAGACGCAATCTTTAAAACCGAAAGATAAAATTAACCTGTGGTTGATATTTTAATGTGTGTGCGAGACATCCGCGATCTGGGCGAGGAGGTGTCAAGTCGAGGACAATACAGCAAATGTGAAACAGAATCAACTTCTGGCTTGTACGTCCACTTACAAATAAATAATCATTGTCGTCCATGCACTACGTCCTATACACTTTTACATCAGTAGGTTTAAACTGGACCGGGTTCACCCTTCTGGGTCTCATCAGCAGAGCTCGTGTTTAAGTGCCGCTTTGTAGCGACGCTGGTGCAGAACCTGTACGGTAATCATGATTACTACCCTAGAATGATTCGCTTTTATATTACGTCAGAAAGATTCGTAATGTGCATCTGCGCCAAAAGCATTCTTTTACACAGAAACTAAATGTCAACCAGTTAAGCCTGAGGCTTTTTGGTTAAGAGAACCAAAGCCTTTTCAAGCGTCCGTTTCCAAAACATCATTCTCTGACAAGTTTGTATTTTAAAGATCATCCAATCAGCGGTATCGTGGGTTGATCTTTGACGACAATGAAGAGAATAACTCTTGTCAAAAAATACTTAAAAGTTTGCCGGGAATGGCTGAGTCCGCGTTGCGAAATGTTCCAACGCGGTCCTAAAATAGGAAGTCGGCGAGCACGGCAATTCACGCGACGCTGCAGTTGCTCCAGCGAGCTCGACAACCCGTGAGCGAACTTCAACCGTTCAACATCACCTGGCCCTTCTCACATCAGCAGTCTACCAACATGAACACTCTCATCCATTCACATCAACACTCTGTATTATGGATTACCACTATTCAAATCGTGGCTATTCAGCATCCATTCTCTGCTGGGGAATCTGAATGCCTGCGGAGTTGGCCAAACATCCCAACAATATAGGACCACAGAGCTTGGGCGATTGTTGGCGCCAGTTATGTCTGCCTTCCCTCCCGCTCGCATGTGGTCTCCCGCGGCTTGCTGGGAACAAAACCCGCGCACGGAGTCAAAACTGAGACGTGGATCTGAGCTGAAAATTGCACGAGCGACGCTGCAAAACAACAATGCACCATGACATCCTTTCGTCAATCCACTGCTGCATGGAGGCCTCCCCAATGTCGTGCAACTCGTGAGGGATACTTGACTATACTTCACCACGTTGGTTGGTGCGGGGTTGCACGACGATTCCCGTATCCCGAGTTCGATTCCTACTCGTGGCCAACACCAGTGACTCAATGTCTCAACCGCTTCTGAGTCTCCCCTAGGTCGACTCAGCGTCAAGTGAGAACCAGGTGCGGTGTGTAAAACATCAGCATTGGGGAGACAAAGTCGGCCTGGCGTGGTGCTGGCCACCCACCCTCTTGTGTGCCGTGCCGGCCATCATAGGTGCTACTCGCTAACAGCGCTTGCCCCAACAGTCTGTCAAGGCTATACGGGGTATCGTTGTCTACGTGTCATGTAGGTTGGGGCTCACAGACATTACTTGCACAGCTGCGTGAAGAGTTTTTTTTAAACCAAGTAGGGATGATTGCGATGATGGTCATAACACACCGATTACACGGCAGCTCAACTTGTTAAATTTACGTTTATTCAGTGACTATTCGCAGCGCCTTTCTCTGGTGTAAACAGACAATTTTGAAATGATTAAATATGAGTACTTGAATGTCATGCAAAGGAAAAGGTTAAATTTTTTTAAAATTGTTTCATGTTTTGTTTAAAGGCTCTCTGGCCAACTTGACATATATTAATGTGTTCAGTTATTTGTTTCACTCCCTGATGTTCAGTGCAAGTTCAAGAGCGATGGTGCGAGAGTGACCACCCCACTGCCCTCTGACCCCGGCTGGGACTGCCGGCCACGGCTGACGTCAGCAACCACCGCCTGGGCTCCGCGGTCACCAACACGACGTGGGCAGCGACGGTGTCGCGTGGTCAAACAACCCCGATGACTGACAATGCGTGGGCAGGTCTTCATCCAGGTCTTACTTGGGGTTTCCACCTCCACCACAACCACTACAACCAACAAAAACTGCAACAACCACCACCACCACCACCACAACCAAAAACTGCAACAACCACCAAAACGCTTCGCTTTCTACCCGCATGGCTCCACTTTGTTATTTCCTCCTCCCGTCGACGTTTCTTTCCCACCAAGCTCTGACAACAATAAGTTCACTCAACTCCTGAACCGCGTTGCTCCACTCTCATCTGTCACTATTTTGATTGGTGCTGTTTGTTGCTGGTCGCTTGACGATTTGGAGTTTAAATCAAACCAAGGAAGTGGTGTTTGGAGACATGCCTCTGTTTGCGGAAGACAGGAAAACACCGTGCCTCATTGTTCTCTGTTACTATTTGTCTTGGGACACATCGTTCCGATTAATTCGTGCGCCCCTCAGGGGCAGTTGTGCATGACTCAGTATTGTCATCACCACCGGCACCATCATCATCATCATAAATCACACGTCCTGGGCGTTACCGTTCGGGAGTCCGACGAGCAGAGGATCAGGCCCAGTGGGGAACGGCCCCGCAAGTGGCACAACCTCACACCCTGCACGTGGCAAGTGGCACAACCTCCCACCCTGCACGCGGCAAGTGCCACAACCTCACAGCCTGCACGTGCCAAGTGGCACAACCTCACACCCTGCACGTGGCAAGTGGCACAACCTCCCACCCTGCACGTGGCAAGTGGCTGCCAGGTGGTGCAGTGGATCCGTGCGGCAGGCTGTGCAGAGCTGCGAGTGCCCCCCCACTCCCACCACGTCGTGAGTGTGCGGGTTCTCCAGCTTGCTTCTGTGCCTCCCCCCCCTTCCCCACAGGCCAAATGGTCATTCGTGGAATTTGCCAAATATTCCAATGTGGGACCCCCCCCCCTTGACGGAGGTTTGAGACTCTAAGGACACTTTCCTGGATAAGTAAAGGGCATTGACGTCGAGGTGACATTGGGAAGCAATTGAAGAGGCATCTCGACCATCACTACTCAGTGGCGCCCCTTTAGCTCCCTGCCAACCTCCGGTTAGCACGGTTGGCGACGTACGGCGTAAAAGAAGTTCAACATCCATATAAAGACAAATATACCCCTATAGCCTGAATAGACTGTTGGGGCAAGTGCTGTTAGCGAGCACCTATGAAGGCTGGCATGGTACACGAGGGGCTGGATGGCCAGTACCACGCCCGACCGCCTTTGTCTCCCCAGTGGTGATGTTTACACACCGCACCAGGTACTAATTTGAGGTTGAGTCGACCTAATGGAGGAGGTCCAGGACCGGTTCAGATAATCGTCACCGGCGTTGGCCGTGAGCGGGAATCGAACTCGGGTCTTCGGGTTCGTAGCGCAGCATAGCGCTGACCGCGACACTACCGCTAGCCAGACACGCACGCACCCCACGTCACTCGCTCTCCATTGATCGCTGTCGATCCTCGATGTGGATTCAAGCCAAACGACCGCCTCGTGTCCATGGCCCGTGGGAGCCGTGCTGGCGTCTTCGCCAGGTCAGGTCGAAGTGGCCTGGCCACACTCATCCTGGTCAGTCCCCAAGGCTGGGCCACAGAGGCCTCCGTCAGGGCACGAGAATGTCGGCAGCCTGCGGCCACGTGTCGCGCCTCGCCCGTCACCTCCACAGGTGTCCACTTCTCCCCACGACTACTGCGGCTGACTTACTGACTCTATTGTACGTGGGTTGTGTAGGTATAGATGTGTAGGTATATAGATGTGTAGGTCTCTATGTGTAGGTATAGATGTGTAGGTGTCGATGTGTAGGTATATAGATGTGTAGGTCTCTATGTGTAGGTATAGATGTGTATATACGTACACATTTTATTTGGCGGGAGGGGGCTCGACAATTGTTGTAAACCTGTTGGATAAACTTTTTACCCACACATCTGGGAGGGTGGTTCACTTTCTATAACTTTTTGATTCAGGCCTTCTGAAAGGTAATTTAGTTGCCGGACAAACGGCACGCCGGGATTTTATAGTAGAAGCCAGCGGCACGCTGGATTGGTGGCTCTTGAAGCAGAGCAGGCCATAGGTCAACGGGCTCTCCTCGGTAAATCAAATTCTAAATCTGATCGGAGAGCTGGGTCGACAGAAAGAATGCTGCGCAACATTACACACTCATCGCTCACTCGTAAATGCCACCACGATCTCGCAAGCACAACAGGTTTGAACCTGGCGGTGTGCAGCTGTATGGGTGACCACCACCGCCGGGGCTTGCCAGGTGTTGTAGTCACGAGGCTGCGAGGGGCGGCCGGGAGACGGCTGTGCCGAGGGTCTCTCCCTCGTGTGCTCGGTTGTCTCCGCATTGCTCACACGCGGAGCCACGCTCCCATTTGTGGAATTGACCGAATTCGGGACCCTCTTGAAAAGAGTCTGGAGCCTCGGTGAGGATCATTCCGGTTGATTGGACCGGCCCTGTTTCTGTTACGGGAACCCACGGCAGTCACTGCGGGGCCTGGCACTCCACTGTCGTGTCCGTCTATCCGCCCGAGGACACGACTCTTTTTCTCTCTCTCTCATTAAAACTACAAACGACTTCCCGACACAAATGCCCAGATCTGTGTGGCTCTTGAGCAAAGCTGGCAACCGAATACTTAAATAAATAAATATAACTCGTAACATCACACCGCGTAGCAGCTGAATCCTGCTGCTCTACTAACAAAGGGTTCCCAAGATATGCACACTGACAGTATTAAGCAAAGTGTTATTGTGCTGACCGGGTCTATATTTTCAAACCACAAATGTGACACCGCAAAAGTGAAAATCGAGGTTGCTGAGAGCAGGGGTCCCCAACCCCCAGACCACGGACCGATAGCGGTCCGTGGCCTGTTAGGAACCGGGCCGCACAGCAGCAGGAGGTGAGCGGTGAGTCCGACCGTGGCCCGCCCCATTATTTTATTATTGACCACTTCCGCCCGCGCCTCTCTCCCGCACTGCGCACTTGTCTCAGTCACAGTGTTGGTAAGCCCACAAGCTCTAACCCCTAGTAGCCACAATGAGTAAAACACAAACGTCGCTGGAAAGCTTCTTTGAAAAGGGGGAAAGATGACCCCAGTTCGTGAAAAAATTGTCTTCCACGAAACCGGTCCCTGATGCCAAAAAGGTTTGGGACCGCTGGTTTAGAGCACCCGCCCTCGACTTCCTGCGACGTGAAACAGTTGAGTTTGTTTTATGTTTACACCTGCGATGAAGTTAGTAGCGAGGAAGCGGAGCTTCGACACTGCCCTGCCCCCTTCCAGGGGTCACGCTCAGGTCCCCTTCTCCTTTTAACCGTCAAGGATCCCGGGTGCGCGTCTCTATCGGCGCTGCGTTCCGGCTGGACCGGTTCCGTTTGCTGTAATTGCCTCCACTTTTCGCGACTCGCACACTGCCTTCCAGAGCCCCCTGGGTGCCGGAGATGGCGGGAATTGTCCGGGGTTGTGTCTGGGTGGGGATGGATGGATGGGTGGGGGGGTTCCTTCCTGCCTGGCGCGATCCTCACGATGCCTCCAAACATTCCATCCAAACATTCCAATGCACATCGCCCCTTTGCGTTGTTTCCCGATAAGGTGGTGGAGCGGCCACATCTCCCGAGATGAGGCGTACGTGAGGGACGTGAGGGACGTGAGGGGCGCGGGTGTTGGCTGCGAGGGGACGGGAGGGCTGCCACCTTACAGACCAAAACAACAAACAAACAGCGCGAACAGCCCGCGGGGCACCTTGAATGCTAAAACCACGTGGATTTAAATCGTTGGAAATAATCCACAACCTCAAACTCGTAACCACATTCATCCTCGAAGGCCTCACCGAGTCTCAGGATTCTGTTTCAGGAGAGTCCTGCAACATACAGATGTTGGGCCACCTGTTTTATATGGAGACGGGGCATCAGGAGGAGAGACGGGACCGTGTAAGAAGATGGGGCACGTGTGGTGGGAAAAAGGAGACCTGGAGAGAAAAACAAACAGCTAGACGATGTAACGTGCCAGACGCAGAGGAATAATGGCATCTCTGTCGTGAGAAATCCGAGACAGCAACACATTCGACAAACCTATTCTCTACGATGCATCACTGACTTTTGCGTTGGGCCACGTAGTAGCGATCTGGCAAAATTATGTCGTTAAGACCCTCCACCACCCGACGCAGCCAAACTAGTTAAATTGTGGAGGATCTTAACAACACAGATTTGGCCAGATCGTGAAACGGCCTACCCCTAACTCCACCCCAAAACTGTGAAACCCAAATTTAAACCCGCAATCTCGGCACTGCTCGCTCAACGATTCTAACTACTAAGCCACTCAGTCATGGCATGATCATCATCACCAGCCAGAATCTATCCACTGCTGCTGAATTAAGGCCTTTCGCCATCTTTCATTGTCCTTCAATGCAACCACCCTTCCAGCTCCTGCGCGCGCACTTGCTGAATGTATAGCTCCATCTCTGCAGGGGACGACCTCTCAGCCCAAACCTCCCATTGGGTAACAAACACGGAGGTAAACAATTTCCAAGTTGCGCAATTTGCTCGTCGCTATTTCTGCGGGACCGCCGGGGGAAGGGCGTATGGATGGACACGGGTGCGGCTCGCGATCCCTGACCCCCACGGGAGCCTGCGGGGTTTAGGTGTGGGCGAGAGAAACAAAACAACCGGACCGAAAAAGAAATGCGACGAATCGCGGTGAATCTCCATTTACATTCCTAACTTTGTGGGGGATCCCAGCGTTCATTTCCACCGGCGAGAGAACGCAGCTCGCCCACCCTACCGCTCGCGATTCCCATAACCCACGCGTGCACAGGGGTAGGTGGGTGCGTGGGTGGAGTTCACGGGATCGCGCAGCTCTCAGTCCCGCCGGGCCGCAAGGATGACCAGGAGATGGTAGCACAGCAAGCGGGATCATGACCCCCATCTGTACGGAGCTGGCATGTGAAGGCTTTCTGCGGGTTTGCCAGCTTCCGCCTCCCACCTGCCAAACACTCACGGTCCGTGGAATTGGAGGGAAAAAACATTCCAATGCAGGACCCTGCTCAAAAGGAGTCTTGATCCGATGTAAGTTTTTCCCAGAAAAAGGGCATTATATACACTGGGCATCCCACGGCATGGAATGGAAATTCCTGCTAATTATACGAGTAACAAATAAACATCATAAAGGTACTTAAGTAATTCGGATATGGAAATATGGTATATTTTATCCGGTTTGATGTAAGATACATCTGGCAAAGGAGGATTCCTGTAATTTTTCAAAGGAGGTAGTCTGTCATTTGTTATAGCTCGCATAGATATTTCACAACCATTTGCGAAGATAACGCCAACAAATCACGCGAAGAATTAACGTTTTGAAACGCAACGAGAAGCCCGTCGACAACGTCGTGCAGCTCGCGCGGCACGCGGTCTCCCGGGCGACCCCGGGTGTTGTGGCGTCCCCGCCGCTCCCTGCCCGACGGCGGTGCGGCGTTTTTGTGAGCAACCGGCAGAGCTCACCGGAGGCGTCGCTACCGTTGTTGGGCGGCCGATTGACGGCGACCCAGGGGGCGTGGGGAGCGAGTGAGGCTCGGTGAATCGGCGCGTTTTCCCCAAGGCCCGGGTACCGCAGAGTTCAGACCGGGCCAGTGGGACTGCCGCCTGGGCATTTCCCCGTCTGTTCTCCGACCCGCGTGTTCCTCTCTCCCCGTCTCTCCCGGCACGCACCTCTATCTCTCTCTCTCCGCGCTCTCCGCGAGGAGGGAACATCTCGGGAGCGCGCTCCCTCCTCTGGCTGCCACGCGGTCGTCAGTCTCGACCACTCGACCACCGGCCCCTCTGGCGACGCGTCGAGTCGAGGCCCCACCACCGACGTTCAGCGAAGCCCAATGCGCGCTGCATCCAACGCTCGCGCTCTCGTCCACGCCGCCCTCCCGCTTCCGCCGCCGTCTTCACCCCACGCATGCGCCTCTCCGCAGCTTGTGTTGCTGTAGCACCTCTTCAGCCTGCGTGCTAATTGTTGTTTTGGTTTTTCCAACGGTTCACATTGTCTGGAGAGGTTCTGCAGTCGTTAGCGCACTGCACAACGAAGCCAGCCACCCCAGTTTGATTCCCGAACACGGCTGACCGTTCAGATACCGCTCGTCCACGGCGAGCGGTATCTGAACACTTCATGCCCCCCCCTTCAAAGAGCCGCACTGAGCAGCGTGGTGAAGTTTGGTCAGACAAACCCCACGTGAGTTTGACACGTGGCAGGCTTTCGCGACCAATATCATCCATAACACAGATTTTATTAGTGTTAGATCGCGTCAACATACATGTGTTGTTAAAGCCGCCACCACCAGACATAGCCAATTAGTAATTAATGATTAATTAATCCTTCCCCCCCCCCACTTCGCACGAGAAGTGCTCACAAGTGACGTCATAACATCTACGCCTCTATTTAAGGAACGAAACAGGAGGATTTCTCCACAAATCTGGCTGCCGCCTGATGAAGCTAGTTGTAATTACTGGCGAAACGTCGTACTCAGATTGTAAATGTTGTGGCTTTGCTCTCCAACACACCGGTGGTGCTGTACTAGTGACGAATTGGCACGTTCTGTTTACGTGACAACCCTTACTCGTTGGCTGTGTCGGGTGGTGGCGGGTTTAACGACACATTTATATTTTTACGCGATCTAACCCGAAATAACCCCCCTGTATTATGAAAACCCACGTGACCAGCACGGGCAGCGTGGTGGATGCCCACGTGGTCAGCAGTGGACTCGCGACGTGGCTGTAGATGGTAAACTGGTGTTGTTATTAGTATTGTGATGAATCCAGGGATACAATGCGAATTGTCGTAGCACGCGTGGAGAGAACGGGGCACACTGCGTGGGTGCCGGGTGGGGGCTCCTTCTCCCGGGACGCCGCGGCAGCGCGGGGTGTCAGCGCGTTGTTCGGGGACAGAGAGAGAGAGACGCGTCAGAGCCAACAGAATTTAGGCCCCAGGGCTCTGGTGCTGCAGTGATAATAACAATAATAATAATAACAACACTCTTGCCTCAAAGCAACAAGCGCCTGGGTTCGATTCCCGACTTTCTGTGCGGAGTTTGTATATTCTCTCTCCCCCCGCCCATTCTCCCCCTCCGTTCTTCGGCGTCTCCGGATTCCTCCCATGTTTGAAACAAACGCGGCGTCGGCGATTATAAACTACTTCAATAGAATCACTGATAGCGCCGTCACGCTCCCTGGAAGCCACGAAACGAGAAGGAAGTTTACGAACTTCCAGGATGTGTGGCTCCCGTGTACATAGAACTCACCATCACACCTGTCCCCAAAGATCCCCCGTGTAGGCTTAACGGAATGTAGGGGCAAGTGCTGTTAGCGAGCTGCACCAATGAAAGCAGGAACGGCACACGAGGGGGTGGGTCGCCAGCAACACGCCGGGTCGCTTTTTATCCCGAGTGTCGATATTTACACACCGCACCAGGTACACAGTTTGAGTCTGAGTCAACCTAGGGGAGGCCCAGGACAGGTTCAGATAATTGTTAGTGGCGTTGGCCGTGAGCGGGAATCGAACTGTGGTGGCCGGGCCCGCAGCGCAGCGCTCCCCGCACACCTGAGCCCTCGACCGCGACACCTGCCGCGACGCCGCAGGCGCCGGTGACGAGGCGGAACGAGACGACCGCGTGCAGCTGGGATTGGGGGTGTTGGCGGAACATGGCGATGCTGGAAGATTGCTTGCAAGTGACTCAAGCCGGGGACGCACGCAGCATCACCTCCCACTGGGAGCACTGACAGGACCCGCCTCGAGAGAGTCCTGAGACTCACGTGGGGATTTGCTGCTCGAGCCAGCGTCACGACAATAGGAAGAAGCGTTCGTGGTGGGTCCTCTTGGCATTTAAGAGGAAGCTTTGATAGCCACGACGCCTGCTCGTCCATTGTTCGTCGTGTCAGATATAATCTGCAGCGCCTTTGTCAATCCACTGCTGGATGAAGGCCTCCCCACTCTGTGGTGCTCTCGGCTGGTTCGTGCGGATTGGTGACGAATGGGCTCAAGGATGGCGTCGAGGATCGATTCGGACGTCACTCGCCACTGATGTTCGCCGTGGCGGTTACACACCAACTGAGCGTTCCGGGTTTGGAGTGCAGTGCACTTCTAACCATTGTTCCACCACTCCCCTCCCGAATCGAACGTGTTAGGGACCACTCTGATCTCTGTTGTCCAAGCAGCCATGGAAATTCCACATTCCTATGGCGAGCGCCAGTATGACGAGGACAACCACATGGTAGAGTACAGTAAAACTCCTCAGATAAGCATTGAAGCATCGGTGCTCATTCTCTGTTTATAATCCTGAGGTAGTGGTGGAAACTACACATTCCCATGGCGGGGGCAAGTCTACCCATAGGACAACCGCCGTTGACGTCCCGGCGCGAAGTGGTTCTAATTCTATGGAGCAGAGTCAGCGCCCAAGCGGGATGTGAGCCACTGGCTCGAGGTAGCCGGGACAGTAGCGGGGAGCCGCGCTCTGGCGCGATGGAAAGTCGGGCTCACTGCGAATCCTTCGAGTGAATGGTGACAAGAACAATAATGGGGAGCAATTATCTTTAAATTCAACTGAACAAAGACAACGTCCCCATGTGACCTGCGCGTGTGTTCTGTGTGTGTACCGGACAGCGGGCACGCGTGTGCAGTGCACGTGAGAGCACGGAGCGACACGCAACTCGGCCTCACTGTGCACGTTGCGCTGCGCGCAGTCGCTGGGGACCCTCCCGGGGCCGCTCTCCCCGCGTGTCGGCCTCGTCCCCTGGCGGCCATTCACACCACCAAAGTGGAAACACCATCAGCTCGGATCTCCGAGTGGAGTTCGCACGATCGCCACCGGCTCGGTCAAGGTCCCACTACGCACAGGATCCCGGGCATCGATTTCCCACCGGGAAGCCTCTGGGCCAGAGTCCCTCAACCGCACCCACCGCACAAACTATGGAAGCGGCAGCAGCAGCCTCAGATGATGCGGACACTGGGTGATGATGATGATGATGATGCACACATGGGAAATGATCAACTTTCTGGCAGTGTGCGGAGACTGGTGACCACCCAGAACAGAACCATGGGACACGTAACGACTCAACTCGCAAGGAGGAGGCATCGTCGCAGCAGCGATGCACCACTCCGCCGCTACTCCTGCCGCAACCACGTGGATCATCGTCAACCACCTCGATGTGCAATGATAGGCGATGATCTCCATCAATATGAGAAGTACCAAGTAGAAGTCACGTGCCCGTCGGTAGATGAATGCGCGACATGAGAGAGGTGTTTGAGTGATAGAGCGATTACCACCGCAATTCTATTCCTATTCTTTGGGTCTCTCGGTGAAGCCACGTAGATAGAACAAATAATAAAAATACTAACGTGGCTTTCAAAGCTTCCTGTTATTTTTATTACTTTTTATAATTTTTTCTATCTACGTGGATTTACCGAAAGATCCAAAGAATATGAATTCCTGCAGTCACGAAAGCTTTAGGTCAAGATCTAATTCTATTCGTGTTGTGCGTGATGACCACAGCGCTGCGTCCAGGAGCTCGATGTTGGTGTCGATGACTTCTGCTGGCCACAACGAGAGGGCTTCAGCAGGCAGAGTTCGCGTGGTTTTGCCGTTCCTCATGCGTCGAAGGAGCGGATACCACGGTGGTTTATGACAGCAATCGGTGTTTTTGTCTCTTCTTCTTGTTGTTGTTGTCGCTGCTGTTGCTGTGCTTACACACCACGGATCTCCCGTGTAAAATATCCGACAGACTGGCTCAGCGGGACCATCCGTGCACGAAATAAAATCAACTTACACCGCCGCAACAGCTCTTCTGTACGCTAGGCGGCAGCGTAAACACTCCGACCCAACCCTAACGATCATGGCTCTTAAACGTTAAACGTTTTCAGAATCGATTACCGGTTACCGGTTTGGGACGTCGGGAAATATTTTGCCGTGGATGTTACCCGCGAGCAGGCGGTGCGACAGAAGTGAGGCGGGGGGTCAACTTCACCGCTGCGCGTCCGCTGCTTCAGCCGCGGCGCTGTTCGTGTTGAGTCGCGCGCCCCCCGCTCCGCCAGAGGGCAGTGTGGTCATTTAGCCCGGGTCGCCTCCACCTCCCTTCCTCGTGAACATCTCTCTGCGCTGAAGAAGGGCCATTGCCCGAAACGTCGCCTATTATATATAGTTTCCCGTTCAGGGCCACGGTGTTGTTATTGACGGATTTGTTGCGGTTTTAATTTTTTACATTTTTAGTGCGCAACTGACAACGCAGTGCCATACATCGTTCCGTCCGTCCAGAGCGAAGTGCGACATCGAGAAGAACACAGCCCGAATGCACCCGAGTGTCGGTCACGTGATTCCCTGACCACACTTCACCATGCGGGTTTAGTGAAGACGGGGAGCATAGAAGTGCAGTACAGCAACAGTTGTTGTTGTTCTACTGCCGTCTGGTGTCCGCCACCAAACCGCGCAGTCATCACGCAGAGCGCGGCTCGACCGCCCCCACGCGCGCGCGCTGCGCGGGCTCGAGGCTGCTGAGCTCGCGGGTGGTGGGTGAGACGCGAGCACGGCGCAGTTCCCCGCGATCGTGACAGTTGAGGCCCGCCGCGCGATACTCAACACGCAGAGTCCAGCAGAACGCACGGACGGCATCGTGGGAGTGGCGACTTCGCTCGAGCACGCACGGAGCATTCGCTCTTTTTCCTAAAGTTCAAGACACAGCCGCAGTGGTGCAACTATGGCCATGCAACCAAAACGATGAACAATAAAGTCCCATAGAGATACAGATATATATACATAGAGACACGGAGCGATACATCGAGACCCATTGATATAAACACTTGACTTAAATCTTTCGTGACTGCAATAATTAATATTCTTTGGATCTTTCGGCAAAGTCACGTAGATAGGTTCAAAGAAAAAACATTTTATTTGAACCTATCTACGTGACTTTTACCGAAAGACCCATTGGTATACATTAAAAACAACCTCAGTCGTGTGATTGTGGCTATACAACTCACACTGTGGACCCCTGAGATAGATAATGTTACTTAAGTTGCAATCGGTTCTTTATCGCTCACGCGGGGTGTCTCATTGGGCAATGTATCCACTTCAAACTTCCCAACAATCAGACGTGGAGTGCCATGGGCAACGTGGAGACGTTCTGAGCGCAGCGATCTCACGCGGCGAGCCGCTCTCGCGCGGCATCGCATAGCAGACGGTGCGGGTAGTGAGTGGACCCCACCACTCACTCACTCCCCACTATAATCACCGTAACGGGACTCGAACCCCGGCTCGCTGCCCTGCAGCCCCCACGCGCCAGTCATGTATTATACATGCACGCACTGCGTACCCGGGCAGGGGGAAATTGTGCCGATCGATTTATCGACTGCGTTTTAACTTTTATCCTCAATCCCTTTTGGCACGGCACCCGGCCGCCACCTACAAAGTGGCGTCAGGATTATGGAGCCGAATGTCTCCCCCCCCCTCCTCCTGCTCCTCCTCGCGGCCCGCATCGCCCCCGTTGTTATCCGGCCACAAACTCTGCACAGTCGCCGCTAGCAACGTGGCCACTCAGAGGTGGACACGAGGCGACGTCTCGAGCAATGACCCTTCCGAGCAGTAGTGACCTTTCATCGCAGGTCTGGGCAATGTCCCTGCTTCCTCTGATGTGAAGACGGTTCAGTGCCCGAAACGTCACATATTGCCATTAAAGGCCACTGCTATGAAGAAGGATAACGCCCGAAACGTCGCCAATGAGATATATATATTTTAGGACCAGGTTGTTATTGAGGAGAGCTTGGAGTTTGTGTTGTATTTGTGCACCACTGCCAACGCATGTGCCAGGCTGACGACTGGCGAAAGGGGCTGGCGTGGACAGGATTCAGCACTGACAGTAGAACAGAGATACGTACACTCCACGACAATTTATGTTGACAGTGTATGTTGACAGTATATGTTGACAGTATATGTTGACAGTGTATATTGACAGTATATGTTGACAGTGTATATTGACAGTATATATTGACAATGTATGTTGACAGTATATGTTGGACCGCTGGCCACGTGTTTAGTTGACTGCAGGTGGCTGCCATTGCGGGAAGGAGGCCGAGTCCTGTGGGCCGGCGTGCTTCACTGCGAGGCCCGCGAGCCACTGGCGCGCCTGGTGGCCTTGAGTGGCGACCCTGACGCACCCCGTCGTCCTGATGCTGTCAAACCCCCAATGGTTCCCAACGTGTGGCGGCCCTCACGCTGGTGATGTCTTATCGGCGACAGTGCCCCCCTCTGAAAGTGAGTGACGAACGCTGCTCTGCGCCAATTTCGCTTCGTTGGCCCGGCCTGGATTCATCCCGACACAAGGTTCAGACTAGGCGGGCAAAACTTCACCAAACATCCACAACACCTCTCAATATCCCGATCGCTAAACGGAAACCGCCAAACCGGTAACCGATTTCAGAATCCATTGCCGATTGTGTGTATTTGTGTATGTGCGGCAAACAGGTGAACGGTATTTTTAAAAACCTGTAATGCATACCACTGTTGAATAATGAACACATGCATCACACGTTAGACTCATAAAGTTGTAGGTGGCAGGGACAGACACGATATCAGAGTTAGTTTTGTCAGCAACGTGGCCTTCACCATTTTACTCCCAAGTATGCGCGAGTGTTCACTGTCAAGTATCGTCGTTTGTGGAGAGATCTGCACATCTCGCAATGTCTCTGGGGCAACGCGGAGTCTCGTGGAGAGAGGCTTCTTTGATCGTCGCCTCGAGTTCCCGTTCAGCGCGAGTTCAGGCCACCTGGTGTCGTCTCGAGTGGGCCGACCACGCAAGCGACTTACACGTCCCCTAATCTACTCACAAGACTCCAAACGATTCAGAATGGCCCCGGTCAGACTTCCCAATCGCACCCGCGGACGATATCACACCTCGCTAATCCTCACAATCTGCCATCAGCCGCGAGATCATCCTCACTGCCTTAGGGCCCCGCGTCGGCCCTGAGGCAGCCTCCGCCTCTCCCCGCCCGTGCTGCCGGGACTGCCCCATTCCTGCTGCTCTCTGCTCCCAGCGGCCAGAGAGGAGGAGGAGGTCGCTGCTTCTCTTCTGCTGCCCCTGGGGTTTGGAATTCCCCTCCACCCCCCCCCCTCTTTGAGTGAAGATGTCATGTCTCCCCTTTCTCTCATGCCTCTCACGGTCTCTTCACTTGGACTTTTGTACGACTGAATTTGAACACGAAGAGCAACATTACCAATGGGTCTACAGAAGAAAGTGTGTAACCAGGGTATAATATCTGTAATAGAAGTAGTGATGGTGGGAAAGTTGTGGTGGTGATGGTGGTAGTAGTGGTGGTCGTGATGGTAGCAGTGATGCTTGTGATGACGGGAGTGTTATTATGGTCGTAGCGATGGTCGTGGTATTTATGGGATGGTGCTCGCAATAGTGACGGTAGTCGTGATGGTGTTGATGGTGAAATGGTTGTGATGGTGATGGAGGTGGTAGAAGTGGCGGCATTGGTGATAATGGTAGGATGCTGGAGTTGGAGAAGGATGGGGATGGAGGAGGATGGGGAGGAGGATGCAGAAGGAGATGGAGGGTGGTAAATAGGATGATGAGGAAGAGAATGGGGAGGGTGATTGGAAGGAGGATGTAGGAGGAGGATGGGGGATAAAGGGGAGGAGGATGGTGGGGCAGAGGATGGAGGATGATGTGGAGGAGGATGGCGGGGAGGAGGCTGGAGGAGAAGGTCACACCTGTGATTCCGCGTTTAAATGCGCGCAGATTTATCGCGTCTCGCAATGCGTGGCCGGCGGATTATGTGGATGGATTGACGCGAACCGTGACAGGCAATTTAGCGATCGCGCGAGCAAGCAGCACCTCCCAACTTATTTATACCCATGCCGCACACACACACACACGCGCGCGCGCGTATACACATGTACACACACGTGTACATGTATACAAAGACAAAGATCCCGCTCACAGCCTAAACATATTATTGGGCTAAGTGCTCTTAGCGAGCACATATGAATGCCGGCACGGCACACGTATACCGTACACATCCACACGTGTATGACGATGCTGATTAGACACACCGTGTCAAAAGCGGGCTAGAGTTTGCTTGTGTTGACCCAATGCTGCTGAAATGATGCGTTCCCCCCAGAAGGGCGTGTAGCTGATGAGATGGTGTAACAAACACACACATGGAGGAGCAGATCCGTGCAAGCCTGGTCGTTAATGTCTTCTTCATTCCGATGCCTGCTGCACCTTCACCCATCACGTGACCCCCCCCACCCGCTCCCGCACGCCGGACGGTGACGTTGCGTGTCATCCCCCAGCGCTCGTCTGCATCGGTCTATGACAAATGCCAGTTTACTTTAAACAAAACAAACAAAAACATGACGACCGACAAATTACTGGAAGAGAGAAGAGGGAGCTGGGTTACACGCGCATCTTCTGGAGTCGGGGGGAATGTCACCTCTGGGGACACCAAGCGAACGCGAGGAAGGTCATTTGCGAAAGAGGCACTGTTGGTGGGAGCCTTCCACAACATTGGTGCAGCTGGCATCTCCCGGACGAGGCTTCACGAAGCGCGCTCTCCTGCGTGACCACTTCACACGAAACAAATTGAGCCAAACGAACGGGCGGAGGCGATAATGTGTAAAGCCTTTATGTGAAACCGCAATTCTTTCTGAATCAGGCCAGCCGGCCGAAACGTCGAAACTTTTTATTTTCATCTCCGCGACAATAACCGACGTTTTATGAACCTCATTTGTGAGTCAACGATGGCAGTGAGGGCGTGCAACTCAACCCTGGCGCAGGTCACCTCCTGCCTGGGTCACGTGGCCTGCCACTCCCGCAAGTCGCCCTCTCTGGGGGGCGGGGCGGTGGTGGGGGGGGGCGGGGTGTTGATGGTGAGGGG
>CM025657.2:623408-637346 GCA_014621495.2 Entosphenus tridentatus
GTCTTGTAGCGGTGGCGCGCAGCGCTACGAACCCGGCGACCCGAGTTTGATTCCCCCTCACGGCCAACACCGGTGACAATGATATGATCCGACCTTAGACCTCCCCTAGGTCGACTCAGCCTAATATGAGTACCTGGTGCAGTGTGTAAAACATCAGCGCTGGGGAGACAAAGGCGGTCGGGCGTGGTGCTGGCCACAACACCCCCTCGTGTGTCGTTCCGACTTTCATAGGTGCTCGCTAACAGCACTTGTCCCAACATTATGTTGAAGTTATACGAGGGATCTTTGTCTTTTGTATCTGTGTACGTATCTGTGTGTATATATGCATGCGAGTCTTTCTGTGTGTCTGCGTAGCTTTCCATATGCGCACGTGTGTGTCTGTATTTGCACGTGTGTGTCTGTATTTGCACGTGGGTGCTTCTGTGTAGGTTTGTGTGTCTGTCTGAATACTGTGTGGGGAATGGTGGCGTAGCCGATCGCGCATCGTGCGACAAACCCCGGCGATAGAAGTTCTGTTCCTGAGAACGGTTATCGTCAGTGGCAAATGAAATCTGCACCGGTCATGGGCCTCCCGTAGGTCGACTTGGCCTTAAACGAGTATAAACATGAGCACTGGGCGTGCTTCTAGCCATACCAACGCTGTCGTGGGCCGTGCCAGACTTGAGTCTGCACTCACTGACAGAACTTGCCACAATACTATTTTCAGGCTATACGGGGGGTCTTTGTCTTTATTTGTGTGTGGGGAGCGGTAGTGCAGCGGTGAGCGCGCTGCGCTACGAACCCGGCGACCCGAGTTTAATTCTCACGGTCAATATTGGTGACGAAAATCTAAACCGGTCCTGGACCACACCTAGGTCGACTCAACCTCAAACAAGTACCTGGTGCGATGTGTAAAACAAAGCATTGGGGAGACAAAGGCGGAGTGATTCTGGCCACCCACCGCCTCGTGTGCTGTGCCGACCTTTATAGGTGCTCGCTAACAGCACTTACTCCAGCAGCCTGTTCAGCCTACACGGGGGATCTTTGTCCTTGTTGTCTGCTGGCATTGCCAGTCATCTCGGTCAGTCAACCCAGAACACCTGGGTCTGTCTCGTGGCCTCGTGCCAGCAGCGAGCCTTGACATTTGACGTGGCATCAAAGTGCACATAGCCTGGCACACGTGTTGTAGTGATGTCGCCGTCACGAAGGGAGCAGTTGGTGTCGTTGTGTCTGTTTCAGTATATGTGTATGCGTGTGCTTGTCCAGGTAGATGCAGGCGGGCGGGCGTGTCTGTGACAGCGCGTCTGCGCGTGTCGATGGTCGGGAGAGGTGGTGCAGTGGTTATCGCACTTCGCTTTGCCAGCGACCCGAGGTTCCACTCACGGCGAATATTTGAATTGGTCCCTGGGCCTCCCCTAAGTCGACTCAGCCTCAAATGTAGTGCCTGGTGTGATGTGCAAACATCAGCACTGGGGAGACCTACGTAGCCAGCCGTGCTAATCGGAAGTGCACCAATCGTCTGGTCCAGGCTGCATCGGGGTCTTTCCAACCCCAACGCAGCTCCCAGCGCCGCTGCTACGGGGCCCTACTTAAATATCACCGAACCACGGTGATATTTACGTACAGTTCGTCGGCAGTCGTACAAGCACGAGTCTCACCCGAAGATGACACGTTGTGTAGTAGGGGAGCGCTATTGAGTGGTGATGAGTAGATAAATATTTTTTTATTTTTCTAGAGCGATGCGGTGTTCTCTGAACCACGACACCTGTGTAAGACGACCTCACGGGATCTTTACGGCGCACTGCGAGGCAGATGGCGCGTGGTGATGTTGTTTCGGTTAACGCACCAGCGAAGTATTAACCAGGTCGGCCACCGAACTTTGAACCGCGAACTTCTGTAGCAATGAAAACAAGAACACGGCGCGCTGCACGTCTATTCGTGTGCGCGATGGCAGCAGCAGCAGCAACAGCAGCAGCAGCAACAGCAGCAACAGCAGCAGCTGTAGAAGCTGCAGCGAGTTCAGGGTTTGAGGAGGGCGATGCCAACCGATGTTGAGGTTCTGCTCGCCGCGGCGAGGGAGACGGCTCGAGGCGTTCTGCGATTCCTCATTGGGATCGACGGATGAGGCGCTCGCTCCTTGCTGATGTCAACGATGATGCGAGGAGACACGCGATGAGAACCACAACAACAAAACAGCCCAAGAGAGACTCCACTTGGTCGATGCTTAAGACTTGGTTTTTATTTGTGAACGCGGAGAGGGGTGGTGGACAGGGCGGGAGGGGGGCTTACAGAGAAACAGAGGCGTGGGGTGGGGGGAGGTCCCGGGGTGGAGCCCCCCCCCCACACCCCCCGTGATGTCGTCGCGAGAGCGGCGGCAGCAGCAGCCACCAGCGGCGAGGAGGAGGAGGGGGGGCAAGGCCGTGGGGGGCGCACGGACGGACGGCGGAGCCGGGATGCAAGTGCAGCTTGCTATACACACACCATCTAGCAACACGGAATAAATTACAGGGACATATATGTACAGGCACGGCGCAGGGGGAGGGGGGGGGATTATGGGGGGAGGGGGCAGTGGGGGGCACACGTGGAGCCGGGGTCGGTGAGATTCCGTTTGGATGGCGCCAAAGAGCGAGGCGGAATCACGGCTCTTGTGTCGCGGGGGGCACGGAGGGGGGGGCAAGGGGGGGGCACGGGGGACGGCGGTCTCACCTCGGTACAAACGGTCAAAGAAAAACACACAAATAATAACCGGCATGGTCCATGTCCATCGCAGCGGCAGTCACTAATCACTCTTAAATAAGCCCCCCCCAGAAATCACCCCCACACGGGCGTAGTAGGGTGGCCATCGGCACCCCCCTGTGGTGTGCCGAAAGACGTCACACGCCTGGAGTGTTTGTCTCTGTTTCATACAGTATATTTACTTACAACTTTTACAGTGTCACCAAGGTCGTTCGCCGAGTCTCGGGAGTGGACAATACGAGCAAAACAAATATAAAAGAAAAGCGCACACGCGCACACACACACACGTGCACGCGCGCACACACACACACGTGCACGCGCGCACACACACACGCGCGCACACACACACGTGCACGCGCGTACACTCTCACGCGCACGCACGCACGCGCGCACACGCGCGCGCGCACGCACGCGCGCACACACGAGCACACACACACGGGCACACGCACGGGCACACGCAGGCGCAGGCGGGACATCGGAGCCGTCACGGGCCGTGTGTCTCGCTACCGCACGCGGGACTGCGGCAGAGTTCGGATGGGGGAATTCACCCACCTCGCTCCTCCTGTGCGCAGCGTGTGGACACACCACCAAGTCCCACGGGACAACAACATTGTTGTACATTTGCAAAGTAACGCCTCTATACATTCTAAAAGCTGTTGCTAGCCGCATCAAAGGAACTTTTACAATAATAATATCATCATCCAAAATTGGTAATAATTTTGTAACAAATGGAAATACAGGTTCGCGTTGTCTCGCTGCGGTTTCGACAGCGGAACTCCCAAGGTTCCGTAAGGAATTAGAACCAGTGATGTTGTCTTTATTATTTATATATCTCACAAGAGGCGGTGGGTGCCACGAGGGAGGAGGGATGTCGCCGCTCCGAGACGCGAGGCTGGCGAAGTGGGGGCAGCTTCGCGGCGACTTCCAGCAGAGGAACGCGCACGCGTGTACGTACAGACACAGACAAAGATCCCCCGTGTGGCCTCAGTAGACTGTCGGGGCAAGTGCTGTTAGCGAGCAGCGCTTATGAATGCGGGCACGGCACACGAGGGGATGGGTTCCCGTTCACGGCCAACACCAGTGACGATTATCTGAACCGGTCCTGGTCCTCCCCTAGGTCGTCTCGGCCTCAAATGAGTACCTCGTGCAGTGTGTAAACGTCGCCACGAATGGAGACAAAGTAACTCGGGCGTGGTGTTGGCCACCCACCCCTTTGTGTACCGTGCCAGCCTTCAAAAGTTAGAAATTGCCCCAACAGTCTGCTAAGTCTATACGGGGGATCTTTGTCTCTGTGCACATACAAACGCTAACAAACAAAAACAACACGCTCCCCCATTCATCGAGGCAGAAGTCATTTTGGATCTCGTTCCGTTAAATGCCTCTGAACCCGAGCACACGACAACACGAGATGAGTCAGTAAACCAGACCCGGACCACGCTGGCCTCCGCCCTCCCCCCACTCCAGAATGGAACAGCGCGAATCTCCACGGGGTGGAGAGCAACTCCCTGGGATGCACCACGACAGTGGCGGTGGCGATGTTGGTCCACTCGGGGCCACGCCACCGAGGAGAAAAATTCGGATGATTTTTTTTGTGATTTTCTCAAACGACGTTTTTTGTTGTTGTTCCACCACCAATGTTTATACGTTCGGAACATACCACATTGGCACCTTGGCTATGCGCGCGTGTGTAGATATACTGTACACAGACGCACGTACACACGTACGCATATGCTGTATACATATGTACATACACATACATATATACGCACTGTGTATATACACGCGTGCTCACACGTACACACACACAGCGTATAAAATATTGGACGCTCGGTAAATGGAATGAAAAAAGATGAACAGCTCCACGTCTCACGCCCCGCCGGGCGATGCAGAGCGGAGCGCCCGGTTACAGGAGTCTCTCTCTCTCTCCCACCTCCACGCATTCCGACAGCCGGGCCGCCCGCTCGTCGTTATTTCGTTACCTCGTTAGGGTTAACGAGGGTTAACGAGGTAACGACGTGCCCACCGCTCTCTCCCGGTGAGCGAAACCTGCCCGCTGTGTGGCGCGGTCAGAATCGTGGCCAGAATAAAAAC
This sequence comes from Entosphenus tridentatus, assembly GCA_014621495.2. NCBI lineage: Eukaryota > Metazoa > Chordata > Hyperoartia > Petromyzontiformes > Petromyzontidae > Entosphenus > Entosphenus tridentatus. The sequence continues at coordinate 628,215 of CM025657.2, forward strand.
CCCCAAGCTCGCTCCCAAACGACACCCAAATTTGGTCGGCGATCGGGAAAGGGAACCGGTAGTGAGAAGATCGTGGACGCTGCGGGGAGGGCGTGAGCTCGGTCCGCCACCCATCCAGGCTCGACACGGACAACCCGCGGATTGGCACCGTGCGTCGGGCGGCAGGAAACTGATTTGTACCGACATGTGGTGCCGGTAACGCAACGTTGAACCTTGTTACGCGTTTAAGCAAGGGTACATTTTTTTGTTGTTGCAGCCAATACAGAATAAATGTTTGCACAAATTCGTGTCAAAAGGCCCTCCGCCACCCGACACGGCCAAACACATGACATCGGCACGTGCGCGCAAGCGATTAGCGACGCGAGCGGAAGAACAACTCTCAACCAAATTGGCCGGCGTGTGACGAGGCTGGCTGAGAAGTTAGTCCAGAGCTTGGTCCGCGGGAGAGGCGGCGCACGCCGTGAGCGCCGACTGCAGGCCGGCCGCGACGCGACGTGGCGAAGGCGGTCTGTGGCCGCTCGCCGAAAGTTCCATTTCCAGGCGACGCTCGCTCGACAGGCGTTCAGTATTTCAGACGTGGTGTGTGCGCGCCCGCCCGCCCGCCCGATGGCGCAGAAGCGATAAGAGGAGGTGTGTAATGGGAATTATTCTGATGAGGCTCCTCCTCTGGCGACGCGGTGCAGCCGCCTCGGCGACTATTTCACGCCGATTCACGCGGTGGCGCCTTCAGCTATGTTCGTCTAAAAAAAACATTTCTTCTCAAGGCCCTCTTTCATTCTCAAACTGTTGATGCAAATCTCCAACTGCGTTGAGCCATCATATCGAGCAACTTTTTGTTAAAATTTATTTTTTTTCGTAAATGTTTGCTTCTGTTTTTCTTTTGCTATTCGGTAACACGGATAGCATCTCGCCCTCTCGGCACGGAGCGTCGGCTGTTCCTGTCATTATTTGTCCAACGAGCCAACACCATCATCATCATCATCATCACAGGTGGTAGTGGCAGGGTGGGCCCCGTGGGTTCTCTACGCCAGCAGGCGCGTCACCGAGTTCCCCCGGGGTGGCGTGCGGTCGACCGAGCGCCGCGGGGGGAGAGGTTCGCAGCGCCCGGCGTCGGTCGGCCACGTTTGGTCCGGCAGTTTCCGGGGACTGCTCGGGGGAAAAGAAGCTGCGTTATGTTCTGCATTGATTTTGTGGGAAGTGAATAATTGGTCACCATTTCGATAGACCGGGACCTGCCCCGAGAATCTGGAATTTCCACCAACGGCTCAAAGCCATCAGCAGAGAAGAGCACACTGCCCCACGCTCACTGGAGTGAGGAGACACCGTGGCTGGGAATGTCTGAATTTTTCAAAACTGCACACGGCTTGTGAACTGGAATAGGCACCTGTGTGCCGCCGAGACGATGTCGTCACTCGGGAGCTTCGGGGAGGGCGGCCCACGCCGGCGCCTCTGCTACACGTTGCCCGGTGACACGGCAGGAATGGACGAATCAAAAACACCGACGACGAAAAGAACCGAGGAACTCGGAGGGAGCAGCCCGGAGCGGCGTCCTCGCGCGTGGCTCTCCGGCGGACGAGTTACGGGCGAGCGGCACGGAGGCGTGCGGGGGCCGGGCGAGCGAGCGAGCGAACGAGCGAGCGAGCGAGGGAGCGAGGAGGAGCGGGTTGGGGCGGACGAGGTGCCGGCGGGGGGTGGCGGCGCATGGCCCCGTCTAGTAGGCCTGCCCCGTCTCCGCCACCTGCAGCAGCCCCAGCACGGCCGAGTGCTCGCCGAGCTTGAGCCGCCTCTGGCTGCCCAGGCCCACGTTCTTGGCCAAGTAGTCAGCGGCAGCTGCGGAACAGAAGCCAGGGAGGTGGGGGGGTGTGGGGAGAGAGGGGAAAAATATTTTAATAAAACGGACCCCGCGTAAATGAATTTACAAAACTATGAAACATTACCCGCGCATTAGTCTCGAGGAGAAATGCGTGGGGGATTTTGGGGTAAAGATGAACGCGGGGACGGCATTTGTGGCTAAAAGGTTCACCGCTGTTTCGAGTCCTTGTGACCAAGGAAATTAAATGTGAAACACAGGAATGCAAAATAAGTTTTGAGAGCTGTGGTTTCTTTAAAAAAAAACCACGAGGTGGCCGGTGGGGGCGGTGGGGGCGGCGGTCTCGTCATGAAGCCGGGCCGCACGTCCGCCGCGGCGGGCGCGCACAGATGCCGGGATTTCGCAGTCCCGAGCGCCGAGCCTTTCAAAAACAAACTCGACGCTCGGCTATTTAAGGAATTACTGCAGAAGGAGCTCTTTGAGGTCGGGAATTAAGCAGAGAGACGGCGGGGGCAGAGAGGAACGAGCCCGTGAACTTAGCCGCGAAAAGAGTAAAGCTCTATATTTCTTTCTCTTTTTGTTGATAAAAAATGTTTACCTAACTGTGAAGAAAGAAAAGTTAAGCCAGTTTAAACCCCACGAGGAGGCCAATTATTAATTGACCTGTGGCGCGGCGGGCACAATGCATCAGTAGGAAGCGGCGGCTCCTGTGGCGCTCCGTTAGGCCTGATAAACTACTCCTCCAAGAGTTCATTAAACACGCCCCCTCCCGTGGCCTCCACCTCGGCCCACGCTCCGCAGGGGGCCGCCCCCTTTTCAGGGCCTTTGTGCGTCCCACGCGACCCCCTGACCTCGGCTCCCCGGGCTGCCCGGGGGTCGCGAGGGGGTGAGTGACATCACTGGGCGAGCGAGGGGAGAGGAGGGGAGAGGAGAGGCCCACGCTGCCGGGGTTGGAAGTGATCTTATAGGACGGGTTCACAAGGTTACAGGGCCTGAAAAATAGCCGTCTTAACAAAACCTTTCTTCTTTATCGGGAGAAAGGAGAGGTTTTTGTTGCGCTTTTATTATTCGTATTATTACAACTGTCGCTGCTATCGTCGGCGCTCGGGAACGAAATGTATTTATTTTGTCAAATCATTTAAAATATATTTATCGGTTTGTTTATGCGACTTTTTTCGTCAAAATGTTTTATTCACAGCTTGGTTCATTGCAAGCGAATCAGCGAGTAAGCAGAGTTCTGAAGCCAAAAACGTTCTTATTCATGATGATAGTTGCAGGGCCAAATTGCCGCTGGTTGCACCGAGGTGCCTGTGGGATGAAGAGGTGAGGCTACGAATTCGCGTCCGAGCAAAACAATATCATCGACGCTCAGAGATAAAGGGGCCTGAGTTAAGCCCTTTTTGTATCCTGTTGGGGCAAAGCATTGTTAGCGAGCGCCCCTTAAGGCTGGCAAAATACACGGGGGCTAAGTGGGGGCAGCGCAGACACACGCCTGGTCCCTTTGTCTCCACGGTCCGACCGTTGAGGCCGAGCCGCTGGAGAAAAGGCCGAGGGGGTGGCCACGGCATGCCCCTGGCCACGGAATCGGTGCGGGAACCACATTGGCCGCTCCCCACACACGCAGCCACCCCCTCTTTACGGCACGTGCTGTTAGCGAGCACCTACGAGATGGTGGTGTGGGTAGCACCGTGTCCCGTCACCTTCGTCACCCTTGTGCTAATGTTTACACAGCACAGCAGGTATTCATTTAAGGCTCAGTTTACCCAAGGGAGACTCAGAACTGGTTAAGATTTCACTTGCAACTGATGTTAGCCGTGGCCGAATCTCAAACCCACATCGGAGACTCAGCTCATACACACATTTCTCTACTCACCTACACAAAGACAAATGTCCCCCATATAACCCCTTTAACAGACTCTTGGGGCAAGTGCTCTTAGCGAGCACATATGAAGGCCGGCATGGCAAATGGGGGGATGGGGTGCCCAGCGCCACGCCCGACCGCCTTTGTCTCCCCAGTGACGATGTTTACACACCGCACCAGGTACTCATTTGAGGCTGAGTCGTGTTGTCCATGAGCGGGAATTGAACCCGGGTCGCCGGGTTCGCAGCACAACGCGCTAACCCCTGCACGACCACTCCCCACACACACACACACACACAGACAGACACACACATACACAGACACACACACACATAGACACACACATAGACACACACACAGATACAGACAGACACACACACACACACGCGACACACACAGACAGACACACACACATAGACACACACATAGACACACACACAGATACAGACAGACACACACAGACACACCCACGCTGCCGCCGCCGCCGCCCTCCTCATGGGCGGCAGCGTCCAGCGGTGGCAGTGACAGCGGTGGTGGTAGTGGTGGCAGTACCTACTCTGTCCGTACTGGCTGTACTGGTAGGCGGCGGGCATGGGTTCGAGCCCGTATCCGGCCGCGGCGTAGGTGGCGGGGCAGTAGGCCTGGGAGGGCGGTAGGCCGCCGCCGTCGTGCTTCATGCCGTCGCCGCCGCGCTGGCTGCAGCTGGCGGAGAGGCCCGAGGAGTGGTCGACGAGGCCGGAGGAGGGCAGCGGGGACAGCGAGTACTCCTGCCCGTGCTGCGGGGGCATGGCCGACGGGTTGCCCAGGATTCCCATCATCTGCCGAGGTGTTCAGGGGGGGGGGGGGTTGGGATCCGTGCGGATGTCGGGGGGATCAACGAGGTGTGGTGTCACCGTGGATCGCACCGCACCGCCCGCTGCTGGCAGCGTAGCCACGCAGGAGCCTATAGCGCCCGTTACACAAAGTGGTCACTCGTTCAGGTGCTATCCAGGCTCAACACCTGCTTGGCTTGCGAGACCTGAGATTCTCATCTTAACCTTGGCAGCGCCTCGAGCGGCCTGCTGATGAGAACAGACCAGCCTCGACCCGAGGCTCGCGACTCGACGCGTGTACCCGCGAGCCGCCGACCCTGCGATGTATAACGTCGTAGATATACTCTCGTTGCGCAACGATTCAACCTCAAGTTGAAGCAATAATCACATTCGAGTGTTGCCACTGTGGCGAGTGTAGCGCCTCCAGTGGCCGCAGGGCTTCCACAGTGCAGCGTGAACACAATTCACGACGCGCCGCACACCCCCACCGCTCGCGCCCCGAGCCCCCTGCCGAGCCGAATGTTCCGGACAAACGCACGCATGCACACACACACATATACACAGACGCATGCACACACACACACATATACACAGACGCACGCACGCACACACGTACACAACAACAACAACCGCCATTCGCCACTAAGTGGCGGTAACGTTACCACGACGCTTGTGCCAGGCTAAGTGCACGTTGAGGCCACGTGAAGTGTCGAATGCCTGCTGGCAGGAGGTCACGGGGCAGACCCAGGTGCCACGGGTCGACTGAGATGACTGGCTGATGCACCATCTGTGCCCCCTACTGTGCCAACTTGCTGTGCTTTAGCCACTCGGCGCTCCGCTCGTTGTTGTGATCGTTGCTCCAACTGCCCAGTAGCGTCCTTCACGAGCCTCCTCCACAGAGGCCGATCTTGACACCGCTGGTACCAGTTATCGGCAAGTCCACTCAGCTCCACACCCTCCTGTACCACATCACTCCATCTCTTCTCTAGCCCGTGCCGCCCCCGTTTAGCCCCCTCGATCCGGCCGAACAAAATCTGTTTAGGCATGCGGTGGCTGTGCATGCGGGCTACATGACCCAGCCAACGCAGCCTTGCCTGCCGGAGGAGGCTCACCGATGGGACTTTGTCCAGATCTTTCAAGGGTATGTGAGCTCCTCACACAATCCAGCCTGCTTAAACCCAAGATGGATCGTAGGGAGGCCAGCCTAAATGTTTCTAACCTGCGAAAATGTTCCACTAGGGGAGTCCACGTTTTGCAAGCGTAAAGAAGGGAGGGAATGACTGTGGCCGAGAAGACCTGAAGCTTCGTGCGTGCGGATAGACAGACCAGGTAGCTTCCACACAGCATTACGCAACCAAAGAAAAGATAATGCCGCTCGACGGATTCGGAGTGAGACCTCTGCTGTCAGAGGGGGGTGGAGCGTCCGATGGTACAAAATACCCAGGCAGGTGCTTAGTTTTTGGTGGGGCTGATGGTAAGTCCCCACCTCCTAGTGGCACACTCTAGGTTCAGCAACAGCGCCGCCAACTCCTCCTCTGAGTGAGCAGCAATTACCAGCTCATCAGCATACATAGCATGGTTGAGCAATAGGGAGCCATCCATTGACCGCACCCGGGCATCGATCAGCCTCCCATTGTATCTGTACCAGATGGACATTCCTCCGGTACAGTTATTGAAGGCTTCACGAACTACGTGGTCTAAATAGATGTTAAACAATGTGGGAGCCAGAGGACATCCCTGTTGCACTCCAAAGTGAACAGGGAATGGCTCCGACTCCCTGCCACGTAGTTTTACCCGGGCCCGCTCACCATCATGAAGGTCCTTAATGATCGTGAGCAGTGGGTCAGGGACTCCGAAAGCACGAAGAACAACCCAGAGCCCAGGCCTACTGAAGGTATCATAGGCCTTGACCAGGTCAATAACGTACACACGCACGCACACACACACACACACGCACACACACAAACACATGCACACACACACACACACACGCACGCACACACACGCACGCACACACTGGGGAGCGTGGTAACGGCCCACGGTTGCGATCGCCGCTCAGGCGACGCGCAGAGCGCGGACAAATCAGCTCCACATGGGTCCTCCACTTAGCAGCCTTCAGGACCCATTTCCTGCCCTGCCCTCTGCGCCTCCCTCCTCCCGAGTTCGCATTCCCGTCGCGGCTGCACGCTCCACCCCCTCGTCCCGTGCCCTCGCCCGCACGCCCCTCGCTCGCTAGCCCGGCCGCTTTGAACGCCCCCCCCCCTCGCTTCACCCCCACAAAACCCTTCACCTTCCCCCAGTCGCCCTCCGACTCTGAACACGCTCCCAAAAATAACTCTGAGCGCCGAGCAAGTGGCCCGGTGGTGAGCTGGCGACTCCGTGGCGAAGGGACGGAGAGAGCCCTCTCGTGACGAGCAACGGACAGCGAGCGTCGTTATGCCAGGTCACCTGCTGGTCACCTACTGGTCACCTGCTGCCTAGTCGCCTGTGGCCTGGTTACCTACTGGCAGGGGTCGCAACCGGGTACCCGATACCCGTACCCTACCCGATACCCGGCTACCCGTACCCGGCCGGGTACGGGTACGGGTAGGCGTTTGCGATCCTGGTGCGGCCGGGTACGGGTAGACCGTGAGTCACTGGTGAGTAACTGTTTGTCACTCATTTCGGGTAGGGTATGGGTACGGGTAGGGAACGGGTACCCGTACCCGGCCGGGTACCCATTTGCGACCCTGGTGCGGCAGGGTACGGGTACGGGTAAGGAATCAAAACCCGTTTGCGACCTCTGCCTGCTGGTCACCTGCTGCCTAGTCGCCTGTGGCCTGGTCGCCTGCAACCGGGCAGGGCCGACCCACCCCCCTTCATGCTGGAGAGCGGCCCGCGGACATCAGTGAGCTGTCCCTGAGATGCCTTCGAGTGACCTCTGGTCCACACGCACCCAAGGCGCAGGCAGCACTGCCCCCACCGGCCTCGCCAAACACAACCGAGCTGAAATGTAACGAGATTAACAACGGGATCACATTTCTCGTGATGGATTGTATTTGTGCAGTCGTCGGTGACCAGGCTGAGACCATCAACTCGCTGAACTTGAGAACCCGGTTCGATCACAGGCAGCGGCCGGTGCCCAGGGTCTCAACGGTGCCCGCTGGCTCGGACGTCTGCTCCCATCTTCACCAACGTAGAGCCTCACCTGACCCTCACCCCTCACCCTGACCCAGGGCTACTCATCAGCTGGGGGAACACACGAGCGTGTGTTGTTTACACGGAGTCGGAGGCTTCGTCAATGACAAAAAGGACTTACGGTCACGTGTGCGGTTGTACCGCGCTCTGGGGGCGACAATGCGGCCTCAGGGCCACCGCAGAAGCGGCGGCACCGCTGGCGTGGGACGGTGCCTTGGAAGGGCGCGGAGACGTCCCCGTGGAGTCGTCTCGCGACAAGGGCCTGGGGCGTCACCCCCTCGCCTCCTCCCCCCTCTGACGATTCCAAGAATTGCAATGATTCAAGGTCACGATTCAAGAATCGTTAGTGGATTCGTCCCGCTCCCCCCACCTTGCACTCCGCACGCTGCACCCCACACTCACCACCCCACACCCTTTCACTGTGCACCTTCCTGTCCCCATGTGCGGCTTTAGTGCCTGGGCTGGTTGGCAGACGACGACGAGGAGGAGAGAGGAGGAGGAGGGGAGAGGAGGAGGGGGGAGGAGCGGGTGATGGGGTCAGCTACCCAGCAGCTCTTGAGCCATTACCGAGCTTTTAATTGACTTGAAAGGAGGGAAAGTCAGCGAGTGAGCGAGTGAGAGGTAGGGTGGGTGGGTGAGCGAGTGAGCGAGGGAGCGAGTGAGAGGTAGGGTGGGCGGGTGAGCGAGTGAGAGGTTGGGTGGGTGGGTGAGTGAGCGAAGGAGCGAGGGAGAGTGCCATGAGAGGCGATACGTGTGCGCGCTGATTTCAGCTCTCCGCTGTCAGCTCCGGTCAGTGCAGAGCCGCCGAACGCGAGCGTGGGCAAGGTCCAGCCCCCATCACACGCCTGACACCTCGCGCGTAATTAGGGGCAGGAATGCGGCAGCTCACATTCTGACGTTCCTCACAGCCCCCTCCCCACCAGCGCTCCACCTCCCCCCACCACCACCCCCACACCCCCCACGAGCTGCTGGACGCACGAGCGGCGTGGCGTGGCGTGCGTAGCGTAGTGTGCGTGGCGTGGAGTGCGTAGCGTAGTGTGCGTAGCGTGGCGTGCATAGCGTGGCGTGGCGTGCGTAGCGTAGTGTGCGTAGCGTGGCGTGCATAGCGTGGCGTGGTGTGCGTAGCGTAGTGTGCGTAGCGTGGTGTGCGTAGCGTGGCGTGCGTAGCGTAGTGTGCGTAGCGCAGCGTGGTGTGCGTAGCGTGCGTAGCGTAGCGTGGCGTGCGTGGCGTGGCGTGCGTAGCGTAGTGTGCGTGGCGTAGCGTGGCGTGCGTGGCGTAGCGTGGCGTGCGTAGCGTAGCGTGCGTGGCGTAGCGTGGCGTGCGTGGCGTGGCGTGGTGTGCGTAGCGTGGCGTGGCGTGGCGTAGCGTGGCGTGCGTGGCGTAGCGTGGCGTGCGTGGCGTGGCGTGCGTAGCGTAGTGTGCGTAGCGTAGCGTGCGTAGCGTGGTGTGAGTAGCGTAGTGTGCGTAGCGT
>CM025657.2:638079-668751 GCA_014621495.2 Entosphenus tridentatus
CCCCCCCTCACCGCTCCCCCCCTCACCGCTCCCCCCCTCACCGCTCCCCCCCTCAACGCTCCCCCCTCACCGCTCCCCCCCTCACCGCTCCCCCCCTCACCGCTCCGCACAACAAGAAGCTATTTCATGCGCCGTGGAGAGCGAGGAGGAGGAGGCGGCCCCTCGCTCCTCGTGCCCGCCCCCAGCCAAACCCCGAGCAGCGGAAACTTAAACGAAGCACGAGGAGCGGGGGGGTAGGCGGTGGAGGGGGTAGGAGGGGGGAGAAGAGGGGGGGCATGGAGGGGGAGGGAGCCAGCGAGCGGGTTATTGCAAAGGGCCAGCAGGAAATTGGTGTCTTTTTTTGTCGAGTTCTCGTTCTCGGTAGGAACGTGAATGTCCAGCTGCAGGGGGGGGGGGCTGTAAGCCGGGGGGGGGGGGGGGGGGGGGGGGGGGGGGGGGGCTCCCGTCAAGCTGCGTGGTGCGCACGCGCCTCTCGCTCTGTCACCGCTCACCACTCGAGGGTTTGCGCGTAACCTGAAAACGACGCCGCCCCCGGCGCGGGCCGACGAGATGTCGAGCGGCGATCACAAGCTCCGGCGCGTTTCCCTCAAGCGACTCGCGGGGGGAGGCCTCCCCCACGCCGGGTTGGGTTATCGCTGGCCACCGGCGGCAGTCGCGACCTGGAATCGAACTCGGGGTCGCGGGGCTCAGGGCCCCCGCCCGGCTGAGATGTATTTCCGTGGAAACGAGAACGGGGCCGGGCAATTTGTCTCAAGCGTCGGAGACGCTGAAAACGTTCACATCGTCCGCACGTGCAGCCCCCCCTCCCCACGCTCGGGCCCGCGCTGCCAAGCCAGCTCGCGCTGACAATATAATTTCTGGATCATTGACTCGCGCTACGTGCCCTGTCCGTCAGCCAGCGCTCGTTGGGTCGCTCGTTCGATCTCGCAGCGCGAGAACGCCACCTCCGACAATCGCAAATTGGACCCCGAAGGCTCCGTGTCAACGTTGGATGCACGTAGCATCTCATCGCCGCCGGCGGATTATTACGACGTGGGAACCGAGCTGGGAATTTCCAGGTCCGCGAGTGTCCAAGCGTCGAGAGCGGCTGCGACGCGTTCCGTTCCGAGGGGCGCGTTTCGGCCGTGATTAGAGGCCTGGAGAGGGCTGGGCGGCGGGCGAATGACTCAATCACTTAGGGTGGGCCAGCAAAACATCTCCCAAACGTGTTAACAACCCAAAGCCATTAGGCGAGAAGTTTTGGCACTTTCCTTTTTTCAAAGAAAATACTGAGATCGATTCTCATTAGGGGGCGCGGCGAGCAGCACATTAAAGCCCACGACAGTAACACGAGGAACCATAATATTGCCAACACGTGTAACGGAGGTAATCCGAGCCGGGCCGCGAATGAATTCCGTGTTCCTCGTGCCGCTGCTGACTGACAGCGCCGCGCTACAAAACTGTTGGCGTCGATTTTCAGGCACGGCCAAAAAATTTCCCCGTCTCAAAAAAATATATAAAATATAAAATAAAAGATTTTAATACGAGCTGTCGGGTCTGCAGCGGCGGCTCGCGGAAGGCTTCTCTGCGCCGACTTCTCTCACTTTTGTTCTTTCAACACGTGTTCCTGTAACAGGGCAGGGCGCTTATTTATTTATTTACAAACACCGTATATTTCTGCGGGGATTTGTTACATCCATTCCTGGACACGTGAGACCGAGCAGAATGCGAGTCGCCGTGCGAGCGCGAGCGGTGGTTAGAACACCACCTCCCAATCCAGCGCCGCACGTCTGCCACGGACCTCCCCCCCCCCTCGCCCCACCACTCCTTGACCATTTTTACTTTTACACAAATGTATTCTAACTGGGCTCTCGGCATCACGTCACGAGATAAAGAATCCATCTGGAAATCTTGCACGGTCGTGTAAACCACCCCCGCCCCCCTCACAAAACGTTAGAGAACAGCCCACGGAAGCAGACATCACAGAGCTACTTTTTGAGGTCCTTTCAAGTGACTTGTGTTCCACACAGTAGGGGGCAGAACTTCCCCACCGGCCCACCAGGGTACCGTGTGTAGCACGGCAGACAAACCATTATTTATAATTCTCGGAGATGGAGTTTTTGTGCAGTCATCGGTGACCGGGCTGAGAACATGAACTCGCCGCGTGAGAGGGGGCGGTCGTTAAAACCCGGACTGGAACCGGGAACCAGCGGCCCTGGTTTCGTGCCTCCGGCCTCTGAGCCACCCGGTTCTCCTCCCTCGCGTCCCAACCTCAAATTCACCGCGCTCCGTCAGCCCTCGGTTCACGAGAGCCCAGCACCCCTCCCTCCCTGCCTCCCCCACCTCCCTCCGCACTCTCCTCCCCCTCCCTGTACCGCCGCCCCCAAAGAAAAATCACCCCTGGCCGTTAATTGAATCCAACACAGTCGAACAGAGTTAGTCTTTGTCCGGGCCCCCTGGCAGCGGCGGTGGGCCTCTCTCGCTGCCACTCGGCGCGTTCTCTCGCTCGGCACTTCACAAGAGGTGCGCTGCGAGGAGCGCTGGTGCGACTGCTATTATCAGCGCTCCATTGTGCGGGGCCTTGTTTGCTGTAATAACACGGTCTGTTCTGCACGGCGAGAGGAGCGCATTTGTTCAAGGGCCGGACAGGAAATTGTTTAAATAAATCCGAAACAGTTGGCTTACCAGTTTTAATTTCCGTACCGATTATCGCGAGCTTACGCGACGAGATCAATCCCCCACCCACCCTCCGCCCCAAGAAATTAAAGTGAGGCAATTTTCGGGCGCACTGACGAATCATGGAGGCACCTTGCGTGCTCACCGGGGGGAGTTAAACCAACGACAACAACGACAACGACAACAACAACAACTGCAGTGACGACAGCGACGCGAGGCCGTGCGAGTCGGGGCACGTGAACCCTCGCGTGCCGGCCATCGCTGCGCGGACACGACGCCGGCAGCGTTCGCGCCGATCGCCGCCAGTTTTAAAACAAATGAAGAAAATGGGAAGCTCGTGACAAAACGCGCGGGGGCTCAGCACCGGGTAACGAGCGGAGGGGGCGGAGGGGCGATGCCTGCGACGAGGCGCAGTGGCGCTGGCGGCAGCGGCGTGGCAGCACGGCGCGCCGCTCGGCGCGGCGCTCGTGGGGTCGGGCAGCGTGGTGCTTCGGCATCGCCGACGATCCGCGCTCGCGCCGTGGCCACGGCCGCGATTCTCGCGATGCTCGGCGTGGCTCAGGCGCCTAACGGGTTGTGACAATCCGGGATATGAAAAAAAATTAAAGGTTGCAGAAAGAAAGGGGAAAAAAATGCCAACACATCAAACTACGTCTTAAAATGGGATTTTACATTTATTGTTTTTACCGTAGAAATTGGGAAAAAAATCTGTCAGGTCTCAGGAAGTGTAATTAAGGCTGAAGCGGCTTTGGGTTTTCTTTGGCGGAGCTCCAGCGGCGCGCGCAGCGAGCACAGGAACGCTTACCCAGGGCGTGACAGCCGTCAGCGGCGCGCTTGTTGTGCTTGGACACATCCACAAAATCTTGCCTCTACCTCCCCTGCTGCTGCTGCCCCCCACCACCCACCCGCCACCACCGCCACCACCGCCACCCCATCTTTTCTTTTTAGCGAGGGAGCGAGCGAGCGAGCGGGTGCGAGCGGCCCGATATCTCGGCCTTCTGTGGCGCGGAGATAGCGATTGGGATTGGTGCCTTCTGCCAGTGGCCCTGGGGCAAGGCGTAATGGGCTGCAGATTTACCGTTACCCCTCCTTAACGAGATTTAGCGAGCTCTTTGAGGGCTCCACGCGGCTCAATTCACAGAGAGGGAGGGAGGTCGCGGGCGTGGGGCGGGGGGCGAAGAGGGAGGGAGGGATGGAGGGAGAAAGACAAAGAGGGGGAGAAACAGGGGGACAGATATTCGGAGGGGGAGAGGGACGGAAGATGAAATGGAGAGCGGCAATGAGAGGAGCGAGAGGTAAGGAGGGACGAGGGCGGAGGGCAAGTGGGAACGCTTGCCCCCGTATCGAGTGTTCGGGAGCAGCGAGCCCTACAGCGATGACCTGGCCTGTGGGGTCGATGTGAGGTCACCCTCGGTCTGTTCTCAGATCGGACCGACCTCCATATCGCCCCCTCCCCCCCTCCCAAGCGCATGTCCAGCGAAATCAATTAACCTGAAAAAACATTCCTGGGACTGTGGCAGGGAGGCCGCCGAGTTGTTGCCGCGGCGCTGCCCACGAGGGTGGAGCGCCTGGCGCTGCCCACCCGCTTCCCATTCCCCGCGCGTGTCGACCGAGCGTCAACACGGGGCTCTCGCCGCCCCGCGGCTGCCAACGGGGGGCCCCGGCGCGCGAGTCGCGCTCCCCCCACGACGATCCGCTCAGGCGCGCGAATCAGAGATGCGGACGAGTTGAGGAACAAAATCGGAAAAGCGGCGCGGGAAAGTTCTCAAAGAAGTGTGGAGAGGCGCACGCTGGGGAGTACGCCACGAGGCAGCGAGAGGAACGCGACGCGGATTAGGGAACGCGAGTCAGAGGCGTCACGCTGGCCGCGTGCGGAGAACGTGAGCGGGCGGGGCACGTGGACGGGGGGGACAGGGGGGGGACCGGAGGGACCGCGGAGTGTCACCCGCCGCGGAGACGGAACGCTCCGTCGCGCTCCTGCGCGGGGCTTCATCGAGCAGTGGGCAGCTGCTGCTGCTGCTGCTGCAGCTACTGCTGCTGCAGCTACTGCTGCTGCTGCTCGTGACGATGAGTAGCCCTGGTAGCCGTCGCGTGCCCCTCTTACTTGTGAGAGCACGTCAGAGGGACACGTGCCGCAGAGACGGTGAGAAAGAAGAGGTATCGAGGCGGGCGGGTGGCGAGGTTGGTACATGGGAGGGGGGGGCTGGTGGGGATACATGGGAGGGGGGGGTGCTGGTGGGGGGTACATGGGAGGGGGGGCTGGTGGGGGTACATGGGAGGGGGGGGCTGGTGGAGGGTACATGGGAGGGAGGTGGGGGGCTGGGTGCGCATCGGGCACGGGGCGGGCGGTGCCCGTCACTGGGCGAGTTCACGTGCCTCTGCCCAGGGCTGCGAGCAGCAGCAGAACAAGGGCGCCAGTGAGAGGCGGGGAGAGCACGCGCTAAGATTCCCCGGCAGCTCTCACGGAGAACGGAATACAAATAGAAGCCAGCGAGCAGTCACACTGCTCGCTCCGGGGCACAGCGTTTTGAATTATGGGCATTTCTTTAAAAAATATATAAAATTGTCTATTGTTTCCCTCCCGCTTTAATAATGCTGCCAACCTATTTCGGGATTGGCTGTGTGACCGCCGTTTAATTATTTATTGTGTTATTAATTTTTTTTTTATCCCGCAAGCAGAAATGGGGTTTCTTTCATCACCGCGCCGAATAAAAGATTCTCTCTCTGTGTGTTTTGACAGCGGAGAGATGGTGGCATGGGGGCTAGCAACGTGACGGGGAAATCTCCCAAACGTCTCCTGCTGTGTGACTTAAACCCGTAGATCATCATCAGCCTCACCATCGTCGTCGTCGTCGCCGTGATACCCACCACCGCGCCTGCACTTGCACCACAAGCAAAAGCTGCCGAGGAATTCAACGGGAAAAGATGAAGAAAGGAAAATGAAGATAACAATTCCACTTGCAGCACCGGGAATCAAACGGTCGCCCCGGCACAAACGGGGCTCAACAGGGAGACGATGCTCGGCAGGTGAGGCCCGCAGGACATGGCAGGTGAGGCCCGCAGGTGAGGCCCGCAGTGAGGCCCACAGTGAGGCCCGCAAGACCGGCCACAGAAGTGGCTCCCACGAGGCGCGGTGCTCTCCACGGGAGCGCGGCCCGCGACACCGTAATGAACATATTGCCACTTTCTCGCGCGTTCATTTTAGTCTCCACATCGGCGGCTGCTGCCAGCGTTCGGCGCGTTCGCCCGGAGAACAATTTAATGTCTCGCTGACTGGCGGGACCCTTAATCGCGCGGAGCAATCTGTCTCGTTAATTAGCCCGGCGGAGGTAATTAAAAGTGATAACTGCGGCGGCGCTCGGAAGCACAGGGTGAACCGGTGTGGGTGGGGGGGGGGGGGACCCCGGGGGGGGGCGGGGGGGCGCTGCCCGGCGGGGCCCGGCCCCGGGAGGCCGTCGGGTAATGAGAGTTGACGCTTCGCTCCACCGCCCCCCTCCGGACAGATGGAGCCGGGCCGCACGGCGGCCGTCACGGACGAGGGCAGCGGCGGGGTCGGCCGTGGAGAAACCGCGCGAGAAACGTTCTTTCCCTCTGCCGTTCCCGCGGCCGCCATCCTGAACAACGACGGGGACGACGCTAAACCGCCGCTCCCCCCACTGCCCGAGCCCCCCCCACCCACCCACCCACACCGCCACCCCGGGTGTGGAGTGAAGAGTTCCGTGTAATCGCTGTCGCCAATCGGTGCGAGTGGCAGCGCCACTCCTGCATAATGAACCAATTTATTCATTTGCGTTCTGTATTAATTACGCAACGTGGGAGATTAAATGAAATTGGCACGTTTTAAATATTAATAATTTCCACCCTTTTGTCAATCGCCTGCTGAATGAAGGCCTCAACGGTGACGTGTCGGTCACGGGGGTTGTTTGACCATACTTCACCACTCTGGTCAGTTCCGGTTTGCGAAGGGGGGCGAGAGACACGGGACCAGCATTCGAACCCGGGTCGCCAGGTTCACAGGGCAGGACCCACAGCACCGCTCATCTATACCAACACCAGCGCGGCGAGACAGTGAAATGTGCCGTAACCACTGGGCGTTGGGTTTTTTTTCCCCCGACTGCCGAAAATCGGTTTTAATTTGAAGCAACTAAATATTACGGCGACCTCGCAGGCTGCACCTGGCGGGGTGGACCTGGTGGGGTGGACCTGGTGGGGTTGACCTGGCGGGGTGGACCTGGCGGGGTGGACCTGGTGGGGTTGACCTGGTGGGGTTGACCTGGTGGGGTTAGCCTGGCAGGGTGGACTGTGTGGGGTGGACCTGGTGGGGTTAGCCTGGCAGGGTGGACTGTGTGGGGTGGAACGAACCTCCCTTGATTCAGACTTGTTTAAGGGGCTCTGACCGGCGCGACGCGGTCCGTTTTAAAACCGTTCCGCACAAAGTGCCCAAATCTCAACGGCAAATTCCGGGCGAGCCGGCCCTGCACGCCGCCTCCTCCTCCTCCTCCTCCGCCTCCTCCTTCTCGATGTGACCCTAGAAAGTCACCCTACACGTGTACCGCGCGGCATCTGTTACCGCTAAATTGCAAAGAGATTGTTTTTCCCACCAAGCACAAAATAACATGGAAATGGAAAAATGTCATATATATGCTTATTTACTTTTTCACGCTGCTGGCAGCATTACCATAGCGGAGCGCCGAGCGGCAGCAGGAGGTGTGACCTGAATACTGTCGCTGGGTCTCGGCCGCATATTCAGTGCGCATCGCGGGCTAACCAGAGGTTAGCACCCTCATTAGGGGGTAAATCTAAACGGTTAAATATCCCCCTTGCAGCATCTCCTTCGTCGCTAAATAAGAGGAAGGAGCGAGAGAGAAACGAAAGATCCCGGCACATTAAAGGTGAACCGTGTGATTAGCGTCATCCTTGCGGAGCTCCTACCCCCCCCGCCGCCCACAAAGGGAAAGCGGAATTCAATTCGGAGCGTTAATCATCGGGAAGGGGAAAACCGTCGAATGGAACAAATTAGGCGGCGCCGTGACCACGTGACGGCGGGGCTGGGCGCGTCGGGGTGCCGCAGGAAGGTGTGTCACAGCAAATCGGTCCTGACACCCGCTAATGGGCTGGCTTCATCACAATAATTGGATGCAAATGGAGAGTGAAGTATCTCTCAGCTGGGCTCCGCAGGCCCGGCAGCCCGCGCCCACGCCTGGCCACGCTGCGACGGGCACCGCGGCGGAGGAGGAGAGAGGCACACAGCTGGCGGGGCAAGGGAGAGAGAGAGAGAGAGAGCGGGAGGGAGGGAGCGGCGTGCTCGCTCGCTCGCTTAAGAGACAGCGAGAGAGAGAGAGGGCCTCTCCATGAATAATAATAATGAGGCGGCTCGTGATTGGCTGACGGACATATGGTGGTGGAGGACTCGCGCTCGGAAGCCTTCCTTCTGAATTAAACATTATTGTCCCTTCCGTGGCGATCGGTGTCACAACCGCACTAAGCTGTCAGGACTGATTTACATCAAGATCTAATCGGTAATAAGACGACGAAGACGAATAATAATAATAAAATGCACCTATGAATAACTCTCCAGGGCTGTGCTCCTCTCGAGTGTATTTGCATCTTTTAATTTGCAGAGCAGAGGTCACGGAGCAAAACTTTTCTTTGATCATCTCCCAATTCCTACAGTGCACCGGTGCACACCCACTCGCTCGCAACACCGCTGGCTCGCAACACCGCTCGCTCGCAACACCTGCTCACGATGAAATTGTCGCGATTCCATCCAAGAACCGAGTGTTTTGTATTCACCGCGGTGAGTGGTACGGCCTCTCGTGAACTCATTACGAGCAGCACGAGGAAGAGGACATCCCCTGCACCCCCCCCGCCCCCACTTCTCCAGCAAGCACGGACTAGTGTGGTGAAGTATGGTCAAACAACCCGAACGACTGGCACAGTCAGGCGAGGCCTACATCCAGCAGTGGATTGACAAAGGGCGATCAATTTAGATGATTAAAAATGTCTAACAAACCTGACAATACATTTACTATTTGAATGCCACTAAATGGTAAATGGCATGTTTTATCTTATAGACGAATCACGCACTTAACCAGGTCAGGTAAAAGAAGAGTAAGTTTAGTTCAACATTTTGGACCATGTTCCTGTTCTGCAATGAACGGGCCCCGCGGTGCCAGTGGGAGGGATCTTCCCTGCGACATCGGGCAGCCTGGCAGCGTTGGCTTAACTGCCCACATTCCGCTGCCCAGGCCCAGAGAAATCTAAACCAGCCTGGAGTTTTCCTTCCCGGTCAAAACACCGCCGGGAAGCGTTGCTCCCGTGGGACCGTTGTGCCACTCGGCTCGCAAGGTGAGTTTTCCAATCTAGAGTGAGTTTGTTTGTTCGCACGGTGAGGGCGCCCTCGTCACGCTGGGAGAGCCGCGGTCGACTGACGGCCACCGCTGCACCACCGCGGCACGGATCCCCCCTCTTTGCGAGCGGCGTCGGGCTGCCTGTTGGGTCCACTTCACGACGCTTCGGTAATCCCGCGAACAAATCGGCGGGCAGCTGCAGATATGGTATCGTGCGTGTACGAGCGAAAACATCTTTAATGTTTCGTAGTAAATTCCTTCTGTGGAGTTTCTTCCCCTCCCACCGTTAAACTTCTGGCTCAGGCCCAGTCCCATCTGGAACGGCTATAGGGACGCCGGCTCTCCGATGTCACAGAAATATGGAATGTATAAGCGCTACACGGCAATGTCAGTATCACATTGCACATCTGGTTGACTTTAGACGTCGATACACAGATTTTCCTGTGATATGCCAATAATTCAGATTTATTGAAGCTAAATATTGCCCTTCAGATTGCACGTCACGGGAGGCTACGGTGTTGGCGTGTTGGGTTTTTCTCTGTGGGGGTGTGGGTGACCTGCCCCCCCCTCCCCCTGGCAAAGCGGCAGCCAAAAAACACCAAATCGATATTTTTGAACCGGGTAATGTTTCTCGCTCTCCACACCCAAGGAGCGCCACGCGTGCGAGCTCCGAGCCCAACGCAGCGAATTTAGCGCAAATGGGCTTAAAACGAAAAACAAGAACGGGAGGTGGAAAGGGCTAGAAAATATAAAATAAATATTTCACTCAAACCCCGGAAAAAATCCGCACCTAATTCCAAAAGCCGGGGCGAGGGCAGGAGGCGCGGTTTGTCCCAGCGTGAAGGCCGGGCTGGACGACTCACATCGTCCGCCCGGCGGCGGCAGCAGTGGCGGCGGCGGCGTGAGTGGCAATGCGGGCGACGATGTATGCGACGATGCAGCGATGATGCGAGCGACGATGCGAGCGATGGCGGTGGGGGCGACGGCGGCGGCAATGACGGTGCCGATGATCTCTCCTCGTCACACCTGCCAGCGTGGCATGTGTGACCAAGCCGATTCCGATGCCGACCCACGCCCTCTGACCCCGGCACCTTGGCACGCGGCGGCACGGCGCTTTCGCACCAGCTGGGCTTTGAGGTGTCGGCACGGGGGTGGGGGTGCGGGCGAGTGGATCAGCGGATGAGCGAGTTGGCGGTGGTGGTGGGGGGTGGGTGGTTGGTGAGCCCCAGGCATTTGTCAGATGGCCCGTTTGGCACGGACGGGAGCGTCGGGGGAGCTGGGAAGCAGCTTGAAATCCCGGGCGACGTGTGGGCGCGAGAGATTGTGTGGGAATGTGGGCGAAAGCCAGCGAACAGGTGCAGGCGCAAGGACGGTTCCGTGCTGACCGAGCGATTCTCGCGAACATAGCGGCGTTCGCCGGTTCTTACGACGCCCGCTCAGTGTCAAGGTGGACGATGTAAATTGAGATGGCCCGTGACCCGTCGACCTTTGCTACTGCGTTAATTGTGTCATGTGGTCAATGGTGAGACAAACACATCGATGTTTTTGTTTCTATGTCCGTTGACATCGTTGTCAATCAGCCTACGTAGCTCCTACCACACATCTACATTTCTCGCACAGAACACCGTTGCCTGCAACACCAGGCATCGCAGTGGCATTTGATAAATACAGGCCGCAACTTGCTGATGAGCTTCGGAGAAGTCTAAACCAGTCTGGAATTTGCCCCGCTTAAACAAAGTGTCACTGGAGAGCCTTGGTGCAGAATGGCCTGCAGGCTGGCAGATTCAATAAAAATAATGTGATTCTTATTCACTTTTGCAGAGCCTCGACTGCTCGTTAAACACGATCCGAATGTGCGTTCCGGCACGCACCCGCACGGTGACGAAGCGAGATGCGCAGAGGACGAAGCGACCCAGGTGAAGTGCCGGCCGTTCCCACGTCGCCCCCGCGTCGCCCCCGCATCACACCGCGAGAGCGCCCTGTCGCGCCGCGGCCGGGACGAGCCAAGCAGCGTTACGCGCCACGTGAAGCGCCGTACAAAGCGGAGGCCGGCACCGGGGATCAAGTGGGCTCTGGGCGAGGCCGCTTCCCGGCAGAGGCGAACGCGGGCGCGTATCCGCGGATCGAGTGGCACGGCGCGGCACGGCGAGGAGTCGGGGGCGGCCGGGTGGCCCCCGCCATGAGAAACGAGCGACCGCACGGGCGAGCGCAAATCCACCGCTAAATCCGTGCCAGATGAGGCACGCCGGCACGTCCCGCGAGACGGAGCCCATCGCCCCGTCTCCACGGAGACGGACGTGTTTGGAAGGGGCGTGTGGGTGCGTGCGTGTGCGTGCGTGTGCGTGCGTGTGAGTGCGCCTGGTGCGTGTGTGTGGGTGCGTATGGGTGCGTGTGTGTGAGTGCGTGTGGGTGCGTGCGTGTGAGTGCGTGTGGGTGCGTGTGCATGCGTGCGGGTGCGTGCGTGTGGGTGCGTGCGTGTGGGTGCGTGCGTGCGTGTGAGTGCGTGCGTGTATGCGTGTGCATGCGTGTGAGTGCGTCTGGGTGCGTGTGTGTGAGTGCGTGTGGGTGCGTGTGCATGCATGCGTGTGCATGCATGCGTGTGCATGCATGCGTGTGCATGCGTGTGGGTGCGTTTGTGCGTGTGAGTTGCGTGTGTGTGCGTGCGTGTGAATGCGTCTGGGTACGTGTGTGTGAGTGCGTGTGGGTGCGTGTGGGTGCGTGTGAGTGCGGGTTTGGCGCTGCGGGGAGGGACGAGTCGAGGGGTGCGCTGCTCCCCAACAGAGAGGAGATCACGGAACCGACATCACCTGGGATTCCCAGGCAGCCTCATGTGTGTAAATAGGCTCAAACTGCTCATCTTACTCCCTTGCTCTGTGGAATTCTATAGCAAATCTTATCGGGAATGCTGCCGTAATAATATCTTTTAAATTGAACGTAAAAACATATTTGTTTGAGTTTTCTTATTGTCAATCAGGACTGACAGATTTTTGTTGTGTTTATTGTTACTCGCCGCAGGATGGAGCGGCATTGCTGACCGCCGCGAATCAGAACCCGTGTCCGTCACGTTCAGGGTGGGGTACACGTCGCTTCACCGGCACACGCCGCTTTATCCGGGCGAGAACTCAAGAGGCAGGAATAGAGCGATTCAATTGCACAAGCGAGTGGACCGAGTCACCAAAGTGACATCAAAACGAGGGCCGCGTGAGTTCGCCGAATCCCGCGCGCTCGCCGGTCGGCAACGCAGCCCGTCCCGCACGGCGCTCTCCACTCTCCCAGCCCCGCCGTCTCCGCCCACCCCGCGCCCACCTCCCTCCATCCCCCGCCCCTCGCCGGCAGCCGGCCGTGAAATGTTTAGTAAATATTATTCCCCGCCGCCGCACGGGGCCGCCGCTTACACGGGGTCAGCCGCCGCACCGAGCTCGTCGCCCGCGTCGCTCCCGCACGGCGGGCGGGCGGGCGATGTGATGCGACGCCGGTAATTGGGGGGGGGGGGGGAGGCTGCGGGGGACACGTGTCCACGCCGTCGATGATCCCCACGTCCGTGCGGTTGTTTGTTTTGGGACCACCGGGACGCGGCGGCGATTCCTGCAGCGCTTAACAACGCGGCCGCTTCTCCAGAAGCCGAACGGAGAGCGAGGGGGGGGTGGCGGGGGCTGTTTGTTTACGAGGAGAGGCAGTCAGTCACAGTCCAAGGAGAAGGGCCTCGTGTGTGGAGCTGAACCAGGAGTAGGGAGAGTTGACAGCACGGGCAGCGGGCGGAGCGTAGTGGGGACAGCTGAGGAGGAGGACGTGGGCGAGGAACACAATGCAGAGAAAAGCCACGCACGTGACCAGGGGCTAAAACTCGAACCTCCGTGTGGATGAATTCAAGAATCCATTCCTCTACGGCCATCCGTTGACCACCATGCAGCCCAGCCTCAGATGTTTTTGCATCTCGTGTCGTTATTATTTTTATTATTACAAAAGAAGCGAGGATAAAGTCCCCTCTGACGACTGGTCTCACAAAGGAAGTAAATTACCCCCTTTAGACGCACTATTTACACCCTTTGGCTGAGCTTTGATAGAGGCCTGGGAATTGACACTGATTGCCTTAGCAGATACTTTATAAAAACGGCAGTGATTTTTTTTCTTCTTTAGAGCAAAGAAAGACAAGATGAAGATGGGGGGGGGGGGGGGGGAGTCGGAAAAAAAAAGTTCCCTCGCTCAGATCAAGAGCGAATTCCTGGCGTGAGAAGCTGTGAAGGATGGCGGTGGATCAGACCCGAGGAGCGACCCATCCATCACGAGGCACAGCCGCGCTGCCTGACAGGAGGAGCAGGAGGAAGAAGATGAGGAGGTGGTAGAGGAGGAGGAGGAGGAGGAGGCGATGTTTACACACCGAACCAGGTATTCAATTGAGGCCCAGGACCAGACCAAATAATCGTCATTGGTGGTGGCCGTGAGCTGCAATCGAACTTGAGTCGCCTGGGTGCGTAGCGCAAAGCACTAACCGCTGCACGACCGCTCCCCACAGACAGGTACACGTGCACACATGCACGGTCACACATGCACGGTTACACACGCACACACACGCACGGTCACACACGCACACACACGCACGGTCACACACGCGCAGCAAGGGGGTAGGACCGCGTGCGGGGCCGTCACGGCAGAATTTACTCCAAGAAAATGAAAAAAGAAGAAATTGAGCGCACGCGGGCGAGCGAGCGAGTGAGCGAGTGAGCGAGCGCGATGGAGCCCAACGACGTTCGCAGATGTACGCCCGTGGGAGCGCGGGCGCGGCGCTTCCATCCAACGGCAGATTCCCACACGAGCCATCGCCGCCGCCGCCGCCACGCAGATGCGCGCGGAGCCTTTAAGGGGCCCCCCGGGAGGGTCGGGGTTCTCAAAACACTGGGCGGATGAAAGGAGCGAGGAAGAGCCGGAGCCCGCGCGGAAACCTCGGCCAGCCCAAAGCGCGCGGCGCGTAAACGAGCCGCTGGGAGCCATCACACTCGGGGCTTCGTGTACAAGACGCACTACCAACTCAAGTTATAAATAACAAAGCAGCGCGTCTATCATTTGCCGTTTGATGACGCTGCCATGTTCACCATCTACCTTGCCCAGCACACCGCGTGTGTCCTGCCGATCGACTCACTGTGGCATCACGAGCGGTGGGGTAAAGTGTGGGTGGCTCCCACCTCTTCCCAGACGCCTGGCCACACACCCTCTCGAGGAGTCGCTCTGGAGCTCCCTCTAGTGGAGGCCCTTCCACCAGAGGTGGGGTGAGCGAGCAATTGCGGGGCTGCGCCTTTACCCTCTGACAAACGTAGAGGTGGCGCAGCGGTCCGCTCACCGCGCCGCCGACGTGGCTACCACAGTTGTATTCCCGGGCCACGGCTAACATCGGTGGCGAGCGACATCGCCGGACCACTCCCGGGGGCAGCGCGCTCAGCGATCTCGCGCTGACCGGCGTGGCGAGATCGACGCGGTGTGCGGGGAGGCAAAGGTTGTTGTTGTTGCCGTTGTTGCTGTTGTTGCTGTTGAAGGGCATTGATCTGTGGGTAATGAGGCCGTTCCGTCAGTCGCGAGCTTGGCGCTCCGGCCCAGGTGGCGGCGGGAGGGAATGTGAGGAATCCCCAGCTGGCTGACGCGTTGATCGCTGGTCAGGTCAAAGGTTAAGTGCCTCCCCGCTCAAACAAGCGCCGCGGGGTAGGGGCCAGCGGTGCTCATCTCTCCCGGTGGCCTTGAGACGGTGATGGAGATTCCACATTCTTATGGCAGGGGGCCATTCCCTTCATGGTACAACCGCTGGTGGACTTTCAAGAGCCCGTAAGAGATATCTGTGTGTGTAACTTAACTAATATCTATAAATATGAACTAAGAGAGAGATACATGATCTATTCACATATAAGTGAGCTAACATATCTTGTAATATCCATAACAGAGGTGTTTTGGGTTAGATTGTGTAAATATATAAATGTGTCGTTAAACCCGCCACCACCCGACACAGCCAACTAGTAAGGGCTGTCACGTAAACAGAACGTGCCAATTCGTCACTAGTACAGCACTACACCGGTGTGTTGGAGAGCCAAGCCACAACATTTACAATCTTAGTACGACGTTTCGCCAGTTATTACAACTAGCTTCATCAGGCGACAGCCAGATTTATGCAGAAGTCCACCTGTTTCGTTCCTTATCTAGAGGCGTAGATGTGGTGACCACCCTTCTGCGCTCTTGCACAATTGTGGGGGGGCGGGATTACTGAGGCAACGTACATGATGCATGTGCATTATCAGAGCCCTTTGAACTTGTCCTTCTGGCGAATTGGCACGTTCTGTTTACGCGACAACCCTTACTAGTTGGCTGTGTTGGGTGGTGGTGGGTTTTAACGGCACATTTATATATTTACGCGATCTAACCCAAAAAACCTCTTACGGATGATATTGGTCGCGAAAGCCTTCGTTTTGAACATATATTGCAATATATATTTACAATGATTTAGTAGATATCCATTTCTGTACTGTGTATATATGCACCACTGGTGGTGCGCGAGGCAGTGGGAAGCGGCGCGCTACGACGTGGAGTCGCTTCACTGTCGTTGAGCGCTTCCTTGGTGCGGGGCGAGCTGCTGGGAGCGCGAGCGAGCGAGCGACGCGGCATTGTGTCCACGTCGGGCGCGGCCGAATTTGGGGTGAAAACGGCAACGTGTCCATGGGAACGTTCTCGTCGGCGCTGCCGCCCGTGCGCCCCTCCCTGCCGGCAGAAGGCGCTCGATCGCGGACGACGGCGGAGGAGCCGGGCAAGGGGACTTTGTTTTTCGCGTCGGCAGCCGCGAACTCGCCGCTCGCAGCCCCTCGTGACTGCGCCCCGGGTGGGACGGGGGGGGAAGGGGGCTCTGCGGTTTCCCGAACGCGCAGCGCCGCTACGGCCCCTCGATGAGTCACAAAAATTGCGGTTCCAGCAAATTCCAGCGCGCAGCAACGACGCTGCGGGCGGAGCGCGGAGCGGAGCGCACCGCACAGCGGCTGCTTTGTTCCCAGAGAGATAAACTCCCGCTTACGTGCCCCCCGTCACGCCGTCTTCCTTCAGGGTTATTTTTATTATCGTCGGAGGGGGGGAGACACCGCGCAACGGTCGGCGCGCCGTGCGATGAACGCGGCGACGAGAGTTCGATCCGGAGACGTGGCGAGCGTCGGTGGCGAGCGATGTTCTGGGCCTCCTCTCTCGCCGACCCCCACTGACCGGCGTGGTGAAGTATGGTCAAACGACCCCCATGACTGTGACACTGCTTGGGGAGGGGCCTTTATCCGCCAATGGTTTGACAAGAGGCTGTAAAATATTATTATTCTTGTTTTTGTTATTATTCACATTTGCGTTGGTTATATGTAACACAGTACAGACACTTGTTGAGCAGCAGGGCTCTGGACTCTGCCAAAACCGAGGGGTTGGGTGGGGAAGCGTGAGGGATGGGGTGAGACGGATGGAGGAGGCGAGGAAGGAGAGGGAAAAAAAGCCGGAATAAAAAAAAGTGCGAGAGAAACAATGAAACGAAAGCGTTTGGGTCATGTGGAATTTCACCGCAAAATTGGCGCTGAAAAGTTACACCAGAAAAACGTTCGCGAAATCCGCTTGAAGGGGGAGGCGGCGCTTTGCAATAAAACACGGGCGTGCAGAAGCGGCGCAAAATCGCAGACAAACGCGGCGCTGGAAATCATCTCCAGCGCTGTTTTATGCGCCATTGCAATCTTATTTTCTGCCTGTTAGCGGAGATCGTGTCGGGCCTTCCGAGTGCCAGGGCTGCGGCCTAATCGCTGTGTAATTGCTTGTAATTTACTTCTTACTCCGGATCGGCATCGGTTCTGCCGCAGGATTTAATGGCGGTTCACGGGATGAGGATAATTTGGGAGGGGGGGAAAGTAGTGGGTGGGAGGACGGGAAACGAGAGAAAGAGAAGCTCCTTTCAGCAGGTGGCGGCGGGGAGAGAGAGACGGTTTTAGCTGTCACTCACACACGCAATCCCTGCCAACCCGTCGCTAAAGACTTGCGTATGCAGCGCGGGGCGTGCGGGGGGGGGGGGGTGCGGGGGGGGGGTCGCAGGGCTCCGGGAAGCCCCGGCGGAGAACGCGATTTGGAATGCTTAACACTATTTGGCGCTACCTGGGCGCGCGAGGTTTAGCTAATCACTGCTAAGCTAAAATTTAAACACAAGCCGCCGCCGTGCCACGCCGCCTTCCACAAAGGCCGCCCTTTATTGTGGGCGGCGCGTCCTGCTGGGGAGGGCCAGTCGCAGGGTGACCGTCGCGACGGCACCGTAATTGCCGTGGCGTCGTCACGAACGAGGTCGCTGCCGGGTTTGTTCGGCGGTCGGGGTGGAGCGATGGAGCCGTGGTTCGATTCCTGGCCACGGCTAAGAGCAGTGGAGAATGAGATCTGAACTGGTCCTGGGACCTTCCCATCGCTTCGCCAAGCCGTGCTGACCCTGCGTGGCGAAGTATGGCCTAACAACTCTCATGACCGGTACGGAGTGGTGAGGACTTGATCCAGCAGAGCCGTCAAGTCTGATTCTTCACTCACTTCCTGCATTGTTCTCCACAGTCACCCCATCACCATCACCACGCCACCCCCACACACGCAGAGTTTTTGTCAACAATGAAAATGCATTTGATTCAGTGTAAATTGGCGCATCTTCCCAAGCTCTCGCAGAGCAAGGCCTTCATAGAACAGAGAAGTGATCAAAATAATTCGTCAAAATGGAACAGCTCCACTGAGATTGCACAGAGGAAGTAAAAGCACACAAATTGGAAGAGGAGTAAGGCAAAGAGATACGCTCTTACCACGGCTATTTCTCAGCGATAAGAGACACATAGACTCATAGAGTGACCCACAGTCTCACGGAGTGACCCACAGTCTCACAGAGTGACCCACAGTCTCACAGAGTGACCCACAGTCTCACAGAGTGACCCACAGACCCACAGAGTGACCCACAGACCCACAGAGTGACCCACAGACTCACAGAGTGACCCACAGACTCACAGAGTGACCCACAGACTCACAGAGTGACTTACAGACTCACAGAGTGACCCACAGACTCACAGAGTGACCCACAGACTCACAGAGTGACCCACAGACTCACAGAGTGACTTACAGATTCACAGACTGACCCGCAGACTCACAGAGTGACCCATAGGTTCGCACGGAGACATCTGTCCTGACAGTATCTTAGCAACTGATCTTAGGCCTTCTCTTCCCTTGGTCGCCAGACTCGTGAAGGCCACGCCCACTTAGCGCAGCTGCCGCGTTGTCTGCTGGGCTTCTGCGTTGTTTCTCCTGCCTCAGATCGAAGTTCTCAACATCCCTCCCTGTGCATTAACGCCAGCAGCAGCTTCTCTTCGAGCTGCACGGTTGGAGTGCGGCCCTCTGGTCCACACCGTCTTCTCTACGCGCACGCTCCACTCTCTTCTTCTCTTCTAAGGTGGTTTCCACAGCCCATCAAACACGCCCCCTGCTAAAGTGCTCGGCATCTTGACCTCCTCGCAGCCCCCTCCATAAAGGACATCGCCCGCCCCTGTCTCCACAAAACCCTCCGTCACCTCCACCATTTTCCTGCCGGCACAGCCGATCGGTCCGCGGGAGCCCCGTTTCTAACTTCCGTGACCTTATACCTGCAGACCGCGACCCCGCGCCCCCTCGACCCCGCGCGCCCTCACCTGCGGGGAGAGGCCGTTGGCCATGGGCGCCATGTGGTTGGACGGCGCCGACGCGGCCGACATGAAGCTGTCCGAGTAGAAGCCGGAGCGGTTCGAGGAGAGGCCATAGGCTCCGGCGCCGTCCCCGCCGGCCAGGCCGCCACCCTGGTGCATGGAGGAGGGCGGCAGGGGCTGCGGTCTGTGTACCGTCGTGCCCGTGTCCACTGTGGGAGGACGACCATGTGGGGGAGGAGGGGGAGGAGGAGAGAGGGTGTTTTTAAACGGGGTCGGCGAGCCAAGGCCCATCAGGTGTAGAGTTGCCGTAGTCTGGGAACGTTTTGTGGAAAGTTTGAATTGTGACTTTACATTTGAGTCAGATCAAACTCAAATTGGTTTGCCGAGAGACTAACCAACGAGGTATTTATGTAAAAACCAATATTGCGCGCTGTGCATTGCGCGATGGTCTAATGTGCGCACGACGATCAACATCAGAGATGCACGGAGAGGAACGTTGTTGACATGGGGTCCCTGCCCAGGGTTCGTGGCCTTACAAACTCCGTCTCTCCTCTCCAGTGAAGACGGCTGAGATTGGTGAACGTTGAAACTTGGCCTAAAAACACCCAAACGACTCCGAGTCACAATTCTAAACCCAAATCTCTAAAATGTTACAATTAAACCCCCACCGACCCTCACCGACCCCTTCCGCTGACCCCCCCCCCCCCCCCCACAGGGATGCTTGCCTTCAATAAATTACAATCAGCGCAAAAACACACCAGACAATAGCGTTTACTGTAACGCGCTCAGCGCACTAATGAATTAATTCCCACACACGCCAGCGCGTCATACACCCGCTCGCGTGCGCGAGCACAATGACGCACACCTGCAAGGCGCCCTCCGATGGAACCCTGCGCGGATTCTTTGCCGATTGCGTAAGTCAATTCATGTAGCTCATGGGCGCCGCCGGATCGTCTCCGGCGGTCAGCACGCTCGCGCGCCGCCGCTGCCGCAGGGTCCGTCCGTTCCCGTGGGGGGGCCCAAGCGGAGTGCGGCGGCGGTCTGTTCCAGAACGGACACTCGGGGCCCCTTGATGCCGAGGGAGGCAATGGGTGCCGTGGCGCGGCTCCGGAATGAGCTCGGCTGACGAGGGACCCACGATTTCAAGTGTGGCCAAAGGGCCCAGCTGGATCGAGTCGGATGGATTGAGGGCTCAGGGAGACC
Source organism: Entosphenus tridentatus (assembly GCA_014621495.2). Lineage (NCBI taxonomy): Eukaryota > Metazoa > Chordata > Hyperoartia > Petromyzontiformes > Petromyzontidae > Entosphenus > Entosphenus tridentatus. The sequence goes on from CM025657.2 coordinate 657,971, forward strand.
TCCACCCGGAAGTGGATTGATCCCAGCCACTGCCGACAATGATGACGATGACCATGACGATGACGATGACCGCGTAGCCGCGAGCGCCTCACCTTGTGGGATGCCGGAACCCGGGTAGGGCCCCTCAGGCAGCTGGTACGGCGGCAGGCCCGGCATGCTGGCCGGGGGGAAGCCGCCCGGTATGAGGTGGTTGAACGCCGCCAGTTGGTTGGCCCCGGCCTGCTTCCTCCAGCGGGCGCGCCGGTTGCTGAACCAGACCTGGGCGGGGGGTGCGGGTAGAGGGCAGCGCGAGTCAGGCGCCGCTGCCCGTCGCTCTCTCGCTCTCTCGCTCGCTCGCTGCCCACAAACGTCCTTTGTCCATTAAACAAAAAATAATTGCCGCGTTTCCGCGGATGTGAACGTCGCTCGTTGCGCAGCGCGCCGCTCGCCGTCCCTTGCTGCCCGCCTGTGATTTATTGCCCAATTAGAGGAATTCACGGCAGTTTATTTATTACTGGGTCAATGTTTCCCTAAATTATCGCTATTATTTTTTTTCACGTCCGCCTCAAAACAGCTGCAATTAGTGGAATTTGCGTTTCGCAATTTTTCGTTTTCAACCGCGCACGACGTGCACGACGCGCACGACGAACGCCCCCGGTCGCGCGCGCTTCTCATCCGCCGCTGCCGCCGCAGAGGCCGCTCGCTCTGCGGCCGCTTCTCTCTCCGTGCCACTGGCGCCAGGAGGGTCCATGCAGCCGCGTGACCACTAGGAGGAGGCATTGGACGGCGGAGCGTGGGATGGGACGGGCGGCACGGACGATGCCCGGGCTCGACGGCGCGGGAGAAGACGGCGAGATCCGCGTTTAAAAAGAATAAAAATAAGAAGAAGATAAATAATGAGAATAATGAGGCCGACAGCGGCGACGAAGCGTGGGGAAAGAGCGGCCGGAAGGAGGAGGACGCGGGGGGTGCGGTCGGCCGTTCCTGAGCGACTCGATCGGCGCTCGCCTGACGCCCAGGCGCAGCGCAAACAAATAAATAAATAATCGGCCGCCGTGACATCTCGACGGCGGTAGCGGTGATCGGCGATCGGGGAGGGGGGCGGGGGGGCGCGGTTTCTCCGGAGTCGAAAGTGCAGGGCTCCTGCGGGAGCTGCCCCCCCGCGCCCCCCTCTGCCTGCGGGTCAGGCAGCCCGTGGCCCCGTGCCACTCTCCCCAACGCTTTCATGTCGCTGCTGCACTTTGATTCGTGCGCCTTGGAAAGCGATTAGGGCCGCGCTGAGGCTGGGAGGCGCGAGGAGTTGTGTTACACGGGCGGCCCCCTCAACTCCGGGCATCGCGATCGCCGCGATTACTTATTTATTTATCCATCCACGTACATCCCCCCTTGACGCACACTCCCCACCGCCACCGCAAGCACCGATATCAGCACTACGACCATCAACTCCACCACCACCCCCACAATCACCATCCCCACCACCACCACCGTCCCGTTGTTTCTAAGCCATTGGGCGCCGACAACATTCTTTGTCGCCAGCTGCTTTGGTACCGCTCGCAATTCGCCCCGACATGGCTAGAGAGGGCGAGCGAGCCACTTGCTAACGCGTCTGCGATTGGCCCCCGATGAATTGTCGCAGCCCCGGGCCACGGGGCATTCGCAGTCTCATGATGGGAGCGCCGCCGCCGCCGCCACCCGCGGATCTCTAAATCCCATCGGCGGCGAGCGCCGTGAAAGCGGCGAGCCGGCGGCAAGGACCGCTAACATCACGGTGTAGCTTGTGGGAGAGACGCTGGGAAGGAGAGACGGAGAGAGACAGAGATGAAGATGGTGGCATGCAGAGATGAAGGGATGGAGATGGAGGGAAGGAGGAACAGAGGGATGCTGGGACGCTGATGCAGCTTAAGCCCACTCGGACAACGTAAACGAACGTTGTTTAATCGACCGGGCGAGCGACCCCGAGGTGCAGCGTCGTCTCCCACGCTATGGAGGCCAGGTCGGGTGGCGCAGTAGGCGGAGCACACGGCTCGCAAGCGGAAGGTTTCGAGTTAATTTCCCAGGTGGGGTCGAACTTGCCTCTTTATTCCTCTAGGGCCGATAAGGTGAGAAACATTTTGTGGGATGTGGACGGCGGTGGTCTCCTACGCGACGCGCCGCAGGCATAGGAATGTGGAACTTCCACAAGTGGCCGTGGAAATTGTAACGAGCGCCACGGCCCCAACCGCTGCGACGGTGGTGCCGCAAAGCGCTCCTCTTGCGAGCGGCGCCAAGGGGACCGCTCCCGCATCCCGCCGAGGGCACCACAACGAATGCCCGGGGGGGGGGGGGGGGGGGGGGGGGCCCGAGAGAGAGCGCCGGTCCGAGGGGACGCTCCGAGCCGACGGCGCAGGTGCGGTGCCGCGTCCGACGCCCGTGCTGCGGCTGGAATTCTGGGAGCGATAATGATTTTCCCAGCGCGGATTGCACATCGCTTAGGCTCGCTCCGCGCTCGCTCCCCGCTCCCCCGCCCGCTCACGCGGTCTCTACTAATTCCCCGTCTGGGAGCAATTACCGCCCCCCCCCCCCCCCCCACGTCTGCCACCCCCTCCCTCCCCCCAACCACCACCACCCCACACGGCTCCCGCTCGCCCCCTCGCCGCGCCGCCGCTCTCCACTTACTCGTCATTTGTCCGACACGATTGCGCCGCTGGCTGGGTGAGACGCGGAGTGCCGGCGGCGCCGACAGAGTTACGGAGACGGACAACGGCGGTGCGAGGCGCGAAAGTCGAGCGCGGTCGGCCCGGCCACCAGGGCCGCCGCCCATGTCACCTGGCTCCTCCTCATCATCATCATCACCTCCTCATTCCTCCAATCAACCCCCCAAGCTCCTCGTCACCTCCTTGCGCTCTCCCACTACTCCGCTCAATCGGCGGCGAGCACGTACCCCAGGGCATGCTGGGAGCGTGTACGTCGCTATGGGAGCCCCCGGGGGGCTCCCACCGCTCCGTGTTTGGGTTTGGAAGCGATGCTGCGTCTCCGCTCAGGGCCAGCTGTCTCCTTGCTCAGGGTGGGGACCGTGAGAGTCGTAGTTTTGGCATTCGGGGGGAAGCGGCGGAACCGCATGCCCACGATCCGCCGGGGGAGGGGGGGTTGGTGGGTCACGCGAAGATTTGTGAAAATCCCAAACCCGCTGAGCTGCGAGTCGGCAAGGAGATGGCAGTGCGGCAAGCGCGGACCATTGGGTTGTGCCCTCTCGTACGGCACGTGGGGTGTCCCCCCTGTGCCAATTGTTACCACAGTGCCCGTTCACCCAGGAAACCTCGCCGAGTCTCAAGACTCTTCTCCATGAGGGTCCTGCCAAGTTTCCGTAGGAGGGGGCGATGTTGTGTGATGCCAATTGAGTGACTTGAATGTAAATTTGCAGCATTGGAATGTTGGTCCAAGAACGTTGCATAATTTTTTTTTAGCTATGGCAGCAAATCCGAGAACCTGGAGGAGGAAACCCACGTCGGAGTCGGGGAGAGAATACAAACTCCACGCAGAGGGGCACCCGAGTCGGGAATCTAACCAATGGCGTTTGTGCTGCGAGGCGCGAGTGTCACCGCCACGGCGCAGCCCTGCCGACCGATGAGACTGCGCAACAGCTGAGGGGCCTGGCAGAAGGAAGGAAGCGATGGCGCTGATGGCAGGGGCCGCGATGTTCTCTTGACCCTGACGTGGAACCGGAGAGGCCGGAGAAACTCCACGTGGGGGAAAGGGGGAGGGGGGGTGACACTGAACACTGCCACCTCCTCGCAGAACCCCACCTACAACACCTGGCAAGCCCCAGTGGTGGCGGTCACCCACCTTAGCTCTAGCCGGGCTCAAGCCCGCTGAGACTGCGAGAACCGCGATGGGGGCATTTGGGGTAATTTGGCTGCAGGGGAATTAGGGGAGCGAAAAGGGGAAAATAAGGAATGGAAACAAATTTAATTTGATGTTGTTTAGTTAACCAGGTGAGAGTTATTTCACTTTTTTTTCCAGAAAGCAACCCGAGTCACAAAGGAGCGGTTATTATTTTAGAATTTAGCTGCGGGTAATTTTCACGTTTGAAATATGAGCTACGGACACCGGGCACACGGCAGCCTGCTCTTGAGAATTGCATCACGGGGTTCCCAAAACGGCCACGTTACAGCAGAGAGCACGTTCCGATCGATCGCCCACACCCCCGCTCACCCCCCCCCCCCCCCCCGCGACACAGACCGGGCACCAGAAGAAATGATCGTGACGACGGCGATGGTTACTTTCACGACGACGATGACGAAGGGTTATATTAACCGCTCGTCAAATTCAGTGACACTGAACACTCGTGAAATGTGAAGCTGAGCTGGGGGGTGTGGGGAGGTGAAGGACGGAGATGGGTGGGGCGGGGGCTGAGCTGTGAAAATGAGCCTGGGGTTTGATCTCGGCGCGGTGAGGATTCCGCGTATCTTTCTGTCAGGAAAAAAACCCCAAGGAGCGGAGACACTTGCAGAATCCTGCGCTCTGCATAAAGAGACCGAGTGCCGTGCGCCCGGGAAAGCCAAGGTAATCCAGCGGCATTACGGGCGAGCCGTGATGCCGGTGGCACGCGGCAGCGAGGAGGAGGAGGAGGAGGTGGGGCGAGTGGGGGAGACGGCACAACGCTGGCCGCCGGTGCAGTGTGGGGACGCACGCACGCACGGACACGCGCACACACGCACGCGGACGTTCACACGCACGTGCACGCATGCAGATATGAATGCACAGGCATGCGCACATGCACACTCTCACAATCGCACGTGCACACGTGTAGGTAGACACGCACAAAGACAAAGACGTGCGCGCGTGCGTGCACACACGTAAGCAGACGTGCAAGCAGAGGCATGCACGTGCGAGCGTACGAGCACATGCATGCACGTGCTCGCACGTGCGCAGGTAGACGTATGCGCACGTTCACGCATACACCCACAGACACGCGCGCACGTACAACAGTACACGCACACGCATTAGCACAAGCACGCGCACACACAAACGCTCGCATGCAAAAACGCTCCCGTGCGTACACGCGCACCTTTAAGCAAATGCACCCACACGCGCGCACCGCCCTCTCTCGCGCGCGTTCATTTTGCATTCCATTGAATGAAGTTTGTGCAAATGAACGTCCAGTGTGAGTGCTGATAACGCGGCTTAAAGCGAGAGAAGAAATGTGGAAATCGAGTGGGTGTCTGCGGAGAGGGAGAATTTCAAATGCCACTAATGCAGAATTAATTTTGCTTTCTGCTGCTTCTCCCTCTCCCCCGATCGTCCCCCTCCCCCCTCCACATCCAAGCGTAATAATTAAAAGCCGTTAAAACTTTTAATTCCGCACACTTCACCCAAGTTTAAGAAATCTAAAGTACTGGAATAATAATATAAAAAATGTTTTTAAACCATTACAGCTCATTAGGTTAAATTGAAAGCGTGAGCGATGAGTAATGACCGTTAACTGCTCGTGTAAAGATGCAGGGGGAAATAAATATATAATGGCGGTGATCCACAGCGCCCGTCCAAGAGGAGGCATCTGGGAGAGGAGGCGAGTTGGGGGGGGGGGGGGTAATGGGTGGGGGGGAGTCAGGGGGCCTGTGGAGCGGGTGGCTTCACGACTCCCCAAATCAACAGATCCGACAGATGTTGGCGCGGTCGTATCAAAGTGGAGGCAGACACCTGCCAGAGCAGGGGACGCCCCGGTCGGGTGTCCGGCAATCGGAGCTCTGGGGACGCCGCGCACCGTCGTGATGTAATCGCATCCGAGCGAACATTTACGATCCTCCATCCTCACCGCCCCTCCGCCGACGCCGCCGCCCCGGCTCTGCGACCGTCGGCTCTGCCCGGCCACGGCCACCGCTGCCGCCGCCGGGGGGCTGCGGGCAGTTGCGCTGGTGAGCTCGCTCCGACACGCGGCCGTGAATGTTCCCCGTAACCACGGCGGCACCCCGCCGCCAGGGATATTGCTTCGGTAATAAATCTGAAGCTGCATCAACCACCGGGCGCAGCGTAACGCCGCCCCGCAGATGGAATCGCCATTCTTTGAAGTGGAGGGGGGCTAACAAAAGACGGAGCTCCGGGTGGAGGCCGCCCCCGTGCCCAGCAGCTCCGGCATCGGCGTGCACCGGAAGGGCGAGACACGATCCCGAGTCTCGGCATCGGTACCGTCGTGATATCTGACACACGGCCGCTCAATGATTCACACGCCGGTGCAATGATTGCTCCAAATGTATTTGATGTTTTGTCACTTAATTTGGCTACGAATGGATTTTGAAAACCATTTGTCCGAGCCAACCTTTGTCACGGGATTAATGCTAAGTTCAATGTTGATTTTTGTGTGCGCACCGTATTCCCACATCCTCTGCAATGCTGCTGTTCTTGCTTTGCTTTCTATTTGCTTCACTGTCGTACTTGTGCTTTCACGTCACTGCTTTTGTTATTTTGGTAAAGAGACTCCCGCCATCCTGGCCTCCTGAGTTCTCTCACCTGGTTATGCAAAAATCAACGTGCAACTGGACACATCGCTGGCGCGACGACGCGTGCCCGCAGGCCGGCCACGCGCTAGCAGAGCGCCGGCGATGGGCTCACGTCACGGCGATGCTCTGTCAGCCGAGTTTGGTCCCAGGCCACGGCTCACGGCGGTGGTCTGGGATGTTAGAACCACGCCGTGGCCACCCCTTCACCAACCCGCACTGACCAGCGTGGGCTGATGTGAGGCCTTCGTGTTTTATTATTATTAAATATATTTATGTTTTAAAAGTGCTTTACAGTTTCTCTATTCTTCTGTGTACGTGTACACGCATGCTGCATATTACACGCAGCGAGTATTATCTATTTTTTTATTAACTCGTTGCCCGGGTTTTGAATCCGTCCTGCGCGCAGCAAGCCCAGATCTCCAGCGCTGCAGATGTACTGCAATAGCTGAATCCCCTTGACGGGCTCTCGACAAGAGGTCGGATAAAGGCCAGAGACTGAACAAACCAAACCGTGGCTCCACCACCTCCTCCTCCCCGTCTCCCACCAACCCCGCCGCGCCAACTTCTTTCCGAGTTGGCGCGAGAAACTTCCACGGAGGAACGTCAGGGTCAGCAAAACAAATGGCAGAGGACGAGCGGACGAGCGGACGAGCACGCGCGAGGAGTCGGTGGGGACAAGCGGCGATCGCCCCGGCGTGGCGAGCGAGCCGGCTAAGCCGGCGCTCCGCGGGGATCACGGGGACACGGCGAGGATTGCACTTCGTGATCGCCAGAGCCCGCGGAATCATTTAGTCACCGTGTTTAGTAAACGCTCGGGGCTTTTGCTCGCCTCTCTACCCCCCCCCTCCCCAACCTCCCGTGTTTGTTTAGGCTGTGGACAAATCTCTTCACGCTCGCAGGGAGCCTTCCGTGCGCGGAGAAAAACAAAATGAATAATGCAGCGGGCGCGGCGACGGCGCACTCGCCTCCGACCATTGTCAGTCAATTAGCGCACGCGGGCACTCGCCGGGGCTCCCTCTCCGCCTCGCCACAGAAAGGGGGCTTTGTTTCGGGGGTCTCGGCCTCGGGGGCCCACGGGGACTTGGAACGTCACGGCCGCGGCGAGCGGGGCTCAGGTGGAGCAAAACGCTTCTGCCACAAACGATCCCGATCACGCGCGGGGGCCAACAGGTGGCAGCCATCACCGTGGCGCTCCGCAAAAGCCGCTCCACTCCTCCTCCCAGCCGCTAGCTGCATGGCCGGGCCGAGCACTCTCCCTGCATCTCCTTCCCTCCCCCCATCTCCCTCCTCCCTCCCTGCATCTCCTTCCCTCTCTCCATATCCCTCCTCTCTCCCTGCATATCCTTCCCTCCCTCCATCTCCCTCCTCTCTCCCTCCATCTCCCTCCTCTCTCCTTGCATCCCCCTCCTCTCTCCTTGCATCCCACTCCTCTCTCCCTGCATCTGTTCCTCCATGCTTCTCTGCAGCTCTCTCCTCTCTCCATCTCTGTCATTCTCTCCCAATGTCACTCTCTCTCTCGCTCTCCTACACCCCCTCCACACAAACCTCAGGTTTTATATTAAAAAAGCACTCGAGGAAACTCGACGTGGCGTGAGAAGGAGACGCAAACGGTTTGAGCGCAGCGACCACGAGACGGAGAGGCGCGGAGTGGGGGGGGGGGGGGGGGGGGCACCATGTGTTGAGTCACCTGACATCACCGCTGAAACATTTAAGATGCTGCATCTCCCGCTATCCTATGCACTCTCACTTCTACCAGCCTTGTTTGCAATTTCCGCAGTGACCCAGTTATTTCGAAAAAGGTCATTATGAGCAGTTAACCGGACATTATAATGAGCTCCCTTTACTATAATGAATAGAATCCCCCAAAAAAACATTTTTTTAGCTCACCAAAACTTTATCCATTTCTATTTCTTAAAGAGCAAATTGGCTGAATAGACTTTCACCTGGTTAAATAAAGGTCATGGAATCAATCCTGGGTATCACCTCAGGCTAGACCAGATGAGACTGTATGAGGCCTAGCCGGGCTAGACACAGCCTGACAGGGCCTGCTGCTGCCTAGCCAGGCTAGACACAGTCTGTGTGGACCTGCTGCTGCCTAGCCGGGCTAGACACAGCCTGTGTCGACCTAGCAGGGCCAGACATGGTCTGACAGGCTCTGGCGGGTCGGGCAAGGCACCGGCGGGGTCTCGGCTCACCTGCACGCGCGCCTCCGTGAGCTTGGTGCGCTGGGCGAGCTCCTCGCGCGTGTAGATGTCCGGGTAGTGCGTGCGCTCAAACGCCTTCTCCAGCTCCTCCAGCTGCTCTGCCGTGAAGGTGGTGCGCGAGCGGCGCTGCTTGCGCTTCAGCGGCAGGTCCGGCTCGGAGTCCACGTCCGAGCTGTCCTCCACCGTGCTGCCTGCTGAACACACGGCGCGGGCACGCACGGCACGCACGGGCACCCGTCGTCATCCACCGCTCGGGCAGCACGGCCAGCGTGAATGCTGCGGCTGCCACCGCTCACACCTGAAGACCGACGCGGACATCAGCACTCGGCCAATCATCAAAGCTGCGCAGTGTCCTGTCGTAAAGTTCAACGCTGCGATACCGGTACCAGGCCTGGGTACAAATCAATATCCTGCTGCCACCCGAACACGGATGCCAATTCCTAGAGGGGGTCACTGACCTACCAATGGCAACGCGAGTCACCACCTTGGAATTTAACAACTTAGGGACAATGATCTCTCACACGTGCTTGATTCCGGGTCATACATCCTGGCGTATGGGACTTTGGTGGCAATAGCGTCCGATCACGTGAACTGGATATCCTGAACAAAGTTAATATATGCAAAACGATCACGTCACCGACTGCGATGGGACGGAAGACGTCACATGTGGTGCATTGCAATAAAATACGAATGAGATCATAATGTCCTCGCTGTTGACGAGCAGAAGCCGTTGCGTGTGGAATGTAACGTGCATTTGTATTCGTTCTGATGACGATCCAAATGACAAAAACAAAGTCAAGTGGGAATCCAATATGGCTAAGTGTATACGTTATTTCAAACAGCCCACAGATATTTTAGGATAAAAAGTGGAAATATTGTGAAAAACACTTTGGTCAATTAATAAAATACGATTCCAACTGTCATCGTTATTATCATCGTCGTAAGTCATCGTCACTATCGCGTGATTCACGAGTCGCGATGAACAGCATTTGAAGCGACGTGATGAGACAAATCCGCATTGAGATGATCGTCTCAAAGCCAACCTAACCACACGGGGCTCCGTTTGAGCACAAGAAAAAACAAACATTTACGACAGTCGGTTATTTATAAAAATAGAAACAAGTCAAGTTTGAAACAACGCACAATAGAAATTCATTCAGAGGACTCGATTTGTAACTAGCGCAGGTCTCCACAAATAATTTTGCCTTCGATGTTTTTTCGCTCGTTATCCAAACGAAAAAACATATATACGCTGTAAAAAGCATGCATAAAGAGCCCTTATCCTGGAGGCGCGCAATAAACGCACACGCAGCACAATTTCAAAATCGGCGAAGAAGCGTCTTTGTGTGCGAAGAATGGGAGCCGTCCACAGACACGTTTTAAATATTCACAAAATAATTTGCCACGCTTCGCATTAATTCAAGAGCAGCGTTCGCTCCGTTACTAATCCAGCCCATGAAACTCATCGCGGCCATTCTGGTAAAATTAGTCGGCGGCTGCGGCGGCGCTGGAACTCATGAAGCCGCCGCTTTGTGCCGATGCTGCACGTCGACGATGTGGACGAGGTGGATGATGTGGGTGATGTGTACAATGTGGACGAAGTGGATGATGTGGACGAGGTGGACGATGTGGACGAGGTGGACAATATCTACAACAAGGAGACAGGAGATCAAAAGCGTGGCCACTATCGTTGCAGTTTCAAATCAACGCCTCCGCTGGCCCGAATCGCTCGGGTCTAAGTTTTGTTGTCACTGCGAAGCCGGCGCTTTCAAGCCGGCGCGGTAAATCCGGGCGATTCCCATGCCGGAATTACTGTCGCTGTTACGGCCGCGCCGGAATCGGCCCGCGTGTAAAAGTGCTAAGCCGCCGCCGGGACCGCAACAAATCCGAGATTGGTACACGAGTGGCTCCCTAGGCCTCTTGCATCGCGCTCCCCGACAGGCGTGAGCGCACGAGACAAAGCCGGGCCCTGTCCTCACCACTCGGGATTTGAACTCGCAAAATTAGACTCTGGGGCGCAAGCAGAGGGGCGGGCGGCGATGGGGCGGGTGGCACCGTTTGGTTGCTTAGAGGCAGTTGGCCATGGCAGAGTGGCGCTGTGGTTGTGTTTGTGGAGAGGTGG
>CM025657.2:711445-739597 GCA_014621495.2 Entosphenus tridentatus
AAGGAGGGGGGGGGGGTGAAGGAGGGGGGTGAAGGAGGAGGGTGAAGGAGGAGAGGGGATAAAACAAAAACTTTCCACATCGTCTCAGCTGCCGCGCCGGGCGCTGGGATCGAACCGGCCACCTCTGCATTGCAAGTGCGGTGGTGGTTCGTTGCTCGACATTTCTACACGCGTGGCAAAACCCGTGGGCGGGTTTTTTTTAGGATTTTCATGGCGAAAGTGGTCATGCGGAGATTCCTATCTTAGCGGCCTGACACGCGCACACACGTGCAGACATGCACACAGGCCGTACAGACATGAAGACATAATCAGACGCATGAAAAACACATACCTACATCGAGATATATACACACACACACCTAACATATACACATTTATATAAATAAGTGTACGTATACATGTACATAAGAGGACAATACAGTGCGCCAAATACACAAACACGCGTGTACACATTTGTACAGATGCACACCTTTTGCACATGAACACACAAACACACACCTGTCACACACACACACACACCTGCACACAATTTGGCACATACACACGTGACATACACATATGCATACGAACGAATACAAAATACACCTGTACACAACGTACCACACACACCTGTCACATCGATACAGAAGGTGAAGATCTGTCGCATACCTACGCACACACACATACACCTGTCACACACACACTCAGCACACACACACACCTGTCACACACACACACACACCTGTCACACACACACCTGTCACACACTGAGCACACGCACGAGGCCCGCAGTGCGCGGGTCGCGCTGCCCGCGCTCGCGCCGCGCATACCCGAGGGCACCGAGGCGCGGTCACACACGCCGTCCTTCAGCAGCCGGTCCCGGATCTCCCAGCTGAACATACCCGGGTTCTCGCGCTTGTACTCCTCGATCTTTCGCTCCACGTCGGTGCTCGCCACCTGCTGCACGTGGTCGACACGGGGGGGGGGGGGGGGGGGGGGACACGCCGCCCAGTCAGCGCCAGACGCGGTCCGACTCGCACGATCACTCACTCAGGCACTCACTCTCACTCACTCTCTCACAGACTCAATCACTCAGGGACTCACTCACACACTCACTCGTACACTCTCTCACTCACAGACTCACAGACTCAATCACTCAGGCAATCACTCACAGACTCACTCACAGACTCACTCACTCATACACTCACTTACTCACTCGTACACTCACTCACTCACTCGTACACTCACTCACTCGTACACTCACTCACTCACTCACTCGTACACTCACTCACAGACTCACTCACTCACGCACTCACAAACTCACTCACTCAGGCACTCACTCAATCACTCAGACACTCACTCACAGACTCACTCAGGCACTCACTCACAGACTCACTCACTCAGGCACTCACTCGCGAGCCCAATTAATCACAGACGCGTGTACTTACTGATTCACAGACTCACTCACCGACGCATTCACTCACTCACCCACGAGCCAATCATTCGCTCATCTACTCTTCATTCACTCACTCACAGACTCAGCCACGCGCGCGCCTCGACTCATTCATCCACTCACAGACACGACCACGACGCCTCTCGCGTGCTCACTGCGACCCGCTTCAGAGGAGCAGCACGCGTGTATTCGTTCGTTCGTTCATTCGTTCGGTCCCTCGGACTGGTGCATCCCTAATATGTGTACGCGGATGATCTTAGCGTCGATTAACGCAATTAATCGCGTTGCGCCGAGTCGTTCGCTTCATCTGGAACGAGCTCGTGCTCCTCTCCGTGATGTGTCAATGTTTGAGCGCTCGTGGTGTCCACGAGAGGGGTGAGCGCGCACGCGGTCCGTGCCGAACGCCCATCGCGAGCAGCGAGCCGCGTGCGTTGGGGCCGGTGTCTCTCGATTGGGTTGGCGTGACCCCAACAGTCGCTAGAGGCCGCTACATTGACAACGTCTTGTCTGAATAACATCAAACGATCGATAATTGCATCGAATCGAGAGCCTGAATCGCGACGATTAATTTGATTCGCCAGCTGTGCATCGTTAAAACTAAATATATATTTATATATATATACACATGTGTAAGATTCCATCAGCCTTGTAAAACACCAGCGGCGCATGCCTGCGAGCCGACACAGAGCCCGTGGATATCCACTCACGTGTTCTCAGACAACTGTAATCCACATGAACACACCGTGTGTCCCGAAGAGATACAAACACGGATGTAAAACAATCTGAATTCGTACACGCGTACACACACGTGTACAGCTCCGTCTCGTTACACGTGTGTGTGTGTGTGTGTGCGCTGGCGACCTCATCGCTCGTGTGCCTTGGCCGACCTTCATAGGTGCTCGCTAACAGCACTTGCCCAAAAAGTCTGTTTCGGCTATACGGGGAATCTTTGTCTTTGTGTCGTCTCTCACATTCCGGAGACCCCCACACCATTTGTGTCTCCCAATTTGCAGATGTTTTCCACACCGCACAAGGTGCGCATTTAAGGCTGAGTCGACATAGGGGAGGCCCAAGACCGGTTCTAATCATCGTCAGTGGTGTTGGCCGTGAGCGGGAATCGAATCGAACACAGGTGGCGGGGTTTGCAGCGCAGCGCGCTAACCGCTACACTACCGCTCCCCACACATACATATACAACACGCAAAAATACACACACATCCACACACACACACCGATATGCATAAAACACACACACATCCACACACACCGGCATCCATAAAACACACACACATCCACACACACACACATCCACACATACGCGCGCGCGGTGTGAATGTGCGTGCGTGCTCGTCAGTAAAACCGGGCAGCGACAATGAAAGGAGAGCCACGGTCTGGAGTGCCGACACGCGGCTTGGTATTTACTGCGTCAACACCGCCGATGCGGCAACAGCGGGAAGCTCACCAAAGTTGTCGAAGGCTTGATGATGATGATGACGGTGACGATGATCGCGGGGGTTGGTGATGAATGTGGTGGTGGCAGTGTTCGTGGTCGTGACAATGATTCCAAGAACAATAATCATGAAAATTCGCCACTCTTTCCACAGCGCTGAACCACCACATCCCAGACTTTAACCCGAACTTCACCAGGTGGCTTGCAGAGGAATTCCCTGATGCCAAGTCGATGCCGGCGCTAAACGCGCGCGACAATGCACTGGGTGCGATATTCATTGTATCGACACCAACTGTGCACGTTGTAGATTTGAAATGTTAATAGACACGTGCCATTACGCATTTGCTGTGTATATATATGTGTGTGAATGTGCGTCTCGCCATTAGCTTGTGGGGAGCGGTAGTGTGGCGGTTAGCGCGCTAAGCTACGAACCCGACCCACCCGAATTCGATTCCAGCTCACGGCCATCAACACCAGGTGCGATTATCTGAACCGATCTTGGGCATCCCCTAGGACGACTCAGCCTCAATTGAGTACGTGGTGCGATGTGCGAAACGTCGCCGCGAGGGAGACAAAAACGGCCGGACGTGATGCTGGACACACACCCCCTCGTGTGCCGTGCCGGCCTTCATAGGTGCTCGCTAACAGCACTCGCCCCAACAGTCTGTTGAGGTTATACGGGGGCTCTTTGTCTTTGTTTGGTGTGACTGAGTGTATGTGTGTGCGTGTGCCATTCTGACTTTGCCGTGCAGGTTTGCATTGACGCCCGGGACACTTCCCAACGAGATGTCCCATCTCGACTGAGACATTCCATTTCCAGCAAAACGTTCCATCTCGAGGAATTATCCAAGTGAGATGTTATTTTAATCAATTAATAAAAACAACGTTCACGAACCAATTCGGCTGCGTTCAATCCCACGTGGAGTAACGGGGTGGTGGTGGTCTCGGGATCGACTCCGAGTGACCCCTCTCCCGAGGCCCCCCCTGTGTCTCTCTGGGTCTCTACAAGTCTCTGAGTGAGTCTCTCTGTGTCTCCCTGAGTCTCTCCGAGTCTCTCTGGGTGAGTCTCTCTGGGTCTCAGTGAGTCTCTCTGTTTCTCTCTGGGTGGGTCTCTCCGAGTCTCTCTGAGTGAGTATCTCTGTGTCTCTCCGAGCCTCTCCGAGTGATCTGCGTGGAGTCGCGCGAGGCGCCTTCTGCTCATGGGCAGGAGGTGAGGGGGGAGGGGGCGACGAGTCACGACGGGGGGGAGGCGAGGGGGGGGATTGGGGGATGCGGCCGGGGGGGGGGGCACGAGAACCCCGAGGCCGAATCCGGGGCCGGCCTCGGGGTTGTGAGGGTCGCCTGGGGTGCGGGGGGTGGGGGTGGGGGCTAATGGAGGAGGGGGGCGCCAGGCTGTTGCTCACCGCGTGAGATTGGGGGCCGTGGTTGGGGTGGAGGGTGAGTGGTGGTGGTGATTGTGGTGGTTGTGGTGGTTGTGGTGTTGATGGTGGTGGTGGGGGTCGATGTCATCCAAGTCGTCTCATCCATCTAACCCGCAACTCCTGGGTCTGTCCCGTGACCTGCCACCAGCGAGCCTTCCACATTTCACGTGATAGCCTCCAAGTGCACCTAGCCTGGCACAAGCGCCGTGGTAACGTCGTCGCTACTTAGTGGTAGATGGTGGCTATTGCTGTTGCTGTTGATGGTACTGCTATGATTGCTGCTCAATGATGGTGGTCGTGGAGGTGTAAGTGGCGGTAACGGTGATGCTGATGCTTGGTCGTGGTGGTGCTGCTTCTGTCCGTGCTGCTGATGCTGCCGCTTGTCGTTTATGGCCATATGGGGCGAGTGGCTGGCTGAGTGAGTGAATGAGTGTCCCGTGAATGAATGAGTCAGTGGGTGAGCGTCTGTCTGGCTGGGCTGAGTGAACGAATGAGTCAGTGGGTGAGCATCTGGTGAGGTGCCATCCATCCCATCCCACCCATCCCATCCATCCATCACGCTCACCCGGGGCTTGCTGCCTCCGATGGCCCCGGGCCGGATGGATCCGGTCTCCTGGTATCGGCACAGAATCTTGGAGACGCAGCCGTGCGAGACGCGAAGCTGGCGGGAGATGACGCAGGGTCTCACGCCGTGGTGCGCCAACTCCACGATCTTGTGCCGGATGTGGTTGGGCAAGGGGCGCCCGTTGATGAACACTCCCCCCAGCTGGTTCACGCGACCCTGGCCCAGAGGGGTCGACACTGTCCGGGAGAGGAGGGGGGGGGGGCGCCACAAAGGGGGGGGGGGGGGGCGTTAGGTTCTCGGTCGCGGCAGTGGTGCAGGTGACCTGTGGCGCATTCTGAATGGGCATCCTGTTGAAATGTAGGCGAGGTTTTACTTTGTGTTGTTGTTACTTTTATCAGCGAAGGTCTCTGTTTTTACAAATGTTGACTTGTATCGACTGCCTCCGCACCCTCCCTGGGACGTTCCTAGATCCGTCTCTGAAGGGAACGATGTGGATAGTGATGGTGGTGGTGATGGTGATGTTGGTGGTGGTAGTGATGGTGGTAGTGATGGTGGCCGTGTTGATCCTGCCGTTGCTAGTTGATTAATTAATTACAATTAATTTAAGAGATATATTTATTGTATTGTTTGTTGTTGTTGTTGTAACTTGCCGACCCGCCCCTACTGGACATCTTTGAAAAAGAGCTTCATAGCTCATCGGATTCCTCCTCCCGCAGTCTAAATAAAGATGTTGATTCTGATCAGTTTTGCACCTGCGTGAGCATCCTTTGACATGGAACATCTCGTCGTTGCAAGGACGTCCCGTGTGTCGATCGACGCGTACACAAAGCACCCGCGCAACGACGCGTGTACACCTCCATCCCATAGAGTCTTCATTCATACAATCACTCCCAGCCAAACACGCACACACACGAGTGTGTGTATATATAGTATTCATACATACGCGATGCACACTGCGGGTTCACGAGAACGCACTCGACCCGTGACAGCCGCAAATGTTGTGTGCGAGTGAGTTTTAATTAGTCGGTGTGATGGTGGTGTGGTGGTGATGGCGCTGCTGTGGATGATCACGATTATTGTGTTAATTGTGATTGTTATTATTGTGTTGTGTTTAGTGTTTTTTGTGATTATTATTGTGATTATTGTGTTTGTTGATATTATTGCGTTTATTGTGTGTATTGTTATTGTGTTTAGTGTTTCTTGTGTTTATTCGTTGTGTTTACTGGGGCGGCACTTTGCTCCCCCATTACCTAACCTGCGGAAAAGACGCATTCGTTATATCCAGCAGTGGATCGACCAAGGACTGTCCGTGACTGCACTATACCGACGATAGACTTCTAACAGTAATTGTTAAAGAGACATTGTTTGTTTGCTTTGTTTAACGTGTACAACTTGTATTACCTTACGTGAATTTAATTCCGGGCCGCGGCGAGCCACACTGGTGAAGTATGGTCAAATAGACCCCATGACCAACGACAAAGTTGTGTGGGAGGAGGAGGCTTGATTCATCCAGCAGTGGATTTGCTAAAAGGACTGCACAAAATCCGTACAGAATTCATGATGTGTGTGTGTGGTATGAATGAACTGTTATATATATTGTTGGTTAGATGCTGGGAATCTATATCAGGGGTCATTAGAATCCCCGGGTTTGGAATCCACGCCGTGTTTTACAATTATTGACACGGGAGGTTCATCCTCCCCCGTGTTCGCTCACACGGGCGCTCGAGTTGCCATCATTTTGCACATGCAGAAAATAAACCCAAGGGCCTAAATGATTACGCTTCGTGAAATATTAACAAAATAATTTAAAATATCAACCGACACGTTCATTTATTTTTCTGCTATAATGCGGAGATATAATCTCTCTTTCCGACCCGTTCATGTTCGTGTTAAAATAATTAATTAGATCCCGCACGCATTTTGTTAGGTAATTAATTTAGTTGTGTTATAGTTCGTTGACTTTGGTTGAGTTTTAGTTAATATTGGCGCGCCTTCGTTTATTTATTTAAGCCGATATTGACGTGACCTGTTTTCTTTTTCGTATCAATGTTGTCAGCCGACCGAGTGGCCCTGAAAAAAAAGAGCTCCTTAGCACTACGGGCTTTAGTCAGTGGGAACTCCACTCCTGCTTCTGATTCTGACGATAAGTAACGCACCCCCAGAAGGGAGTGTGGCGGATGGGATGTGTCAAACGATAACTAGCCGGTATATTTAACGTGGGGAGTGAATAAAGAAGAGGAGGAGGAGGAGGCACGGGCCGGGTTCAGGGAGACTCCGGGCTCCCGTTAGCGCGCGGGACGTGGCCCGCCTCAAGGTGTCCTCCACCTGGTCTACGCACGCGTTTTTAATTATACCAAAAATGTAGTCTCATACGTTACAATTCCCTCTACCTTCATATTTAGATTAAACACCACAAGGAGCCTAAATGTATGACGGGAGCGCTTGCTAAGCGCGCGAGCGTGAGAATTAACAATCTATGTGCCGGTGTCGTCTTGAGATGGGGATGGTGGGGGGGGGGTATGACCCCGGCACGCACGGCGCTACTCTTGTGAAGCGTCTCACCGGCTCTCAAACGTCAACACGCAGCGGGGAGTGTGGGCGGGAGTGGTGGGGGGGGGGCAGCACATTCCTCGATGGAGATTATCGGCAGGGGGTGGGAATTGAACCGGGAAGTGAAACCCGCAGGGCTCGGAGCGCCAGGCCCCTGTGTGGTGTATGCGGGGGGGGGGTGGGGGGCTTGCTGCGGGGTTAATCAACATTGTTGTCATCATCATTCATCATGATTACAACAACAACAATAATCATCATAACGGATGGAGATAACGGGCCCCGCGATCGCTCCGTGCGTCTCGCCCCGTCGGAACGACCGCGCTCACGGGCGACACAAAGCGAACACATTTGCTGGTGACTGACGACACACCAGAGACGCCGGGCGAGGAGGAGGAGGAGGAGGCGGCGGCGTAGCGCGTGATTCATCGCTCCCTGGGTGCGAGACGGCTGCGCTACACCGCGCGTGTTTCTATCGCGTCGCGATGTGTTTATTAAATTGCGTCCCAGCACTCCCGTGAGAGACGAGGCGCCTGGGTCCCTGAACGCGCCACTCGCCCGGTGTTTACATCAATGTCGTCAGAAGGCTGACACTCGGCTGCGTGAATTCCACTCACTCGCGCCTGTACAACAACACGCGCCACGCATCGGATATCATCAGCAGCGACTGTGCGCGCGCGCATTCCGGGTTACAATTACACATTTACTGGGGGAAGGAGGAGGGGGGGTCTCAATAAAAAAATACCTATATTTAAAAATTACTTAAGAGCTTAAATTATTGCTAAGATGTTAATCTCCGCGCGTGTCACCAGCACGGCCCCGACGTCAAAGAGACGTGCACAGGTGCGAACAGTCGCCTTGGGTTGCTGGGACGTAAGCGGGGTAACTGCGCAACCCAGCGGCGGCGTTGGCCACGGACGACCCCGGCAGGTCAATGGAAGAAGACGCCCCGGGGATTTGCCTGCGTTGGCAGCACGGAGCGAGTGTGCCTACCAAGCAAAACGGGCAGCAGTGGGTCGATGATGATCGAGGATTCTTTTTTTAAGGTATTATTTGGGGTGATGCTGCATGCTGCGTTGGCAGTGGTGCACAAGTACAATTGATGATATTAATAAGAATTACTAACAAACCTCAACGCGTTTGTCAATAACTCTGTGCGGCCTTTAAACATTCATATTACATATATATGTGTGTGCATGTGCCTTCCCTTTAAAAGGCAGCGTAATTGACGAATTTGTTCAGAGTTTGTGTTTTGTGTAAGTGTTGATGCAGGCAGAGTACGAGGGCAGGAGACAGAACAGAGGCAGGGATAAGTGGGAAGCTGCTGATGATAGATTAATGCGAGGGTGAATACCCATCGCAGATAGCCACAGACAGAGGCCAAAAAAAACACAGACATGCACACGACAGACACATGGACACACGCACACAGATAGACACATGCGCACAGACACACGCACACAGACACATGCGCACAGACAGACACATGCGCACAGACACACGCACACAGACACACGCGCACGCGAACAGAAAGACACGCGTACAAACACACGCACCACAGAGAGACACACGCACACACAGACACACAGACAGACACACGGACACGCGCGCGCGTGCACGCAAAGCGTGGTGGGACGCGGAGAGTCGGGTCGCGGCCCCGATTCAGCCGTGATTATTCCCAGTCATGTTGCGCCTAATCCTTTCATCAAATCCGTTTGCTAATCATGTTCCACCTCGCGAGCCGCAGCCCCTCTAGCCGGGCACTCGAGACGCGTGTAGATGCGGGGGCCTCGGGAGGAAACACGCGGGCTGGAACGCATAGCCCGAGGCGAGAGTTGTCACTCGCTGAGACAGTTTCACTCGCCGAGAAATAGACTCGCTCGCCAGGGAATAATCTCACTCGCTGGGGAATTGTCTCACTCGCTGAGACACAGACTCACTCGCTGAGACACAGACTCACTCACTGAGACACGGACACTCACTGACAGTCTCACTCGCCGTGTGCTCGTAGTCCCACGCGCGCGTGAATCCCCGAATGTCGCGCCCGTGCCCATCGAGCTACCCACGTGGGCCCTCTCTCAGGTGGCGACGCTGCTGCGGATATGCTGCTCGTGGTGCACAGGTGACGTGTGGCAGGTAACAATCTCAACACGTCCCGTGTCAATAATAACCCTGCGGTCTTGCACATTACAACTACACGTGCATATATATATAAATTGTGGCACTCAGGGCCAATGGCTTTTTGTGCACAGCGCGCGGGATCCAGCCACTCAAGGCGCTCGTCACCGACTCTGCCCGACGAGGCACATGACTCGGCACGCGGTGGGCTTGTTGGAGGTCGCGGTCTAAGCTCCAGACGCCAGCGGAAATCGTCGGGCAGGAAGATCCCACGCAGCGAGGGGCTCTGAGTGGACAGGGGAAGTTCTCCACCCAGCCAGGGCGCTTGGGGTTGGGGGGGCGCGGGGGGCCACGCTGCACCCTCCCCCCCCACAACGCGGTGAGGTAACGCACTGCTTGGGTGGGGGGAGTAATCATTAGAGGAGCTTTAACGTGTTTGTTTGTTTTAACCTTTAATAACAACAACAAACAACGACACGGGGCTCGGCTGGATTAACAAATCCCAGGATAACCCGACGCACGCGCGCACACGCTCTGTTTAGACCACAAACACACAGAGCACCAACACTGCCACCACCCACCACCACCCACCACCCACCACCACCACCACCAGTCGACTCACCTTCCAGCGGGAAGCCGCTTCGGGGGTAGTTCTGTCCTGGTGCCGGGCGCATCATCCTGAGAACTCTGCTGCATAAACACCGCGCCGGCAAAGTGCTGCTGACGATGATGCTGCTGATGATGTCTATCGCTCTGGATGCTGCTGATGCTGCGCGTTCAATAAACCGCGCTGAAAGTTGTAATACTTTCTCTCGCCTTATCGTCGTTGTTGTTTGTGGTGGTTGTTGTTGTTGTTGTCGTCGCTTTATTGTTCTCTATGATCGTGGAAATCGCTCCTCGCACGGAGCACGGAGCGAGCCGAACGCGGCGCTCAGCTGCGAGCCGAGCGAGTAACTTCCCTTCCCACTCCTCCTCCTTCTCTCTCACTCCTCCTCCTCCTGCTGCTGCTGCACAACTTCTGCCTGGGTGTGTGTGTGTGTGTGTCTCTTGCCTGTGTGTGTGTGTCTCTTGCCTGCCTGTGTGTGTGTCTCTTGCCTGTGCGTGTGTGCGTCTGCCTGCCTGTGCGTCTACGTGTTAAAGAGTTTCTCTGTCTCCGTTGAAACGGCGGTGGGCACGGACGCCGCCGGCTGGGGGGGGGGGGGGGGGGGGGGGTGGCTCTCGCCCGGCTCCCTGCTTTGCGTTCGCACTGCCGCCTCTGCCACGACAACAGCAGCAGCAGCAGCTCTCTCGCTCTCTCCACCCTCCTCCGAGTGCCTCTTCCCTCTCGTCCATGCGACCGCCAACTTTCCCCAAGTGTCTTCTCGTTGTGTCTCCCCCTCGGCTCCCATTGGCTGCGAGGTCGGGGGGGGGCAGTCGGCCATGAGAGGGCAACCCTCGCCTCCGATTGGGCCACGGCTCGCGGGAGAGGTATGTCGTGGTGGTCCTCTCGGTCGTGGTGGTCCTCTCGGCCGTCTGGGCCACTTGGCAGAATTTCTCATTGCGCCGCGCACTTTGCGATGTTACGAGATTCTGTCGGTGACAATTTAATGTGAAGTTCAATTCCGCTACTTTCACTTGTTAACACGACAAGATGAAGTCTGTCGGTGCGTAGGAGCGCGAGCTCGTGGACGCGCCGCCACTAAGATAAGCCGACGAGAACAGGTCGCATTTTCACATCGCATCTCCCGATCAACGCAAGTTTTAAAGTCTGTTTTTAGAAACTTCATCATCTCCATCATCGTCGGACACACACGGGATTTTTAGGAGTCATTTTTGACACAATCGAACCGTGGACCGCAAGTGATCGACATAAATTTATCACCAATAGCAATGTGACTATCGAGTTAATTGGATGGGGGGGGGGTGTCACGGAAGACGGCATGACAGTAATAATTAGTGTAGGCGTCGGTCGTTCTGCAGAACGCGATCCACGTGTGCGCATCGTTAACGCACGTGTGACTCGCACACCACACACGTGTATATAGGTGTAGGTGCACTTTGAGTACAACGTTTTAAATATAAGTGTAAGTATAAATGCCATTCTAATAAAATATTCGTTTTCCCAATTAGCGGTTTGATAAATGTGTGAATGTGTGTGTGTACGCGAATGGGTAGCGGTAGTGTAATGGTTAGCGCACTGCGCCACAAACCCGGAGACCCCAGTTCACGACTACTTACATCAGCGGCGAATATTTAAACCGGTCATGGGCCTCCCCTAGTTCGACTCAGCCTTGAACGAGTACCTGGTACGGTGCGGTGTTTAAAACATCAGAACCGGGGAGACAAAGGCAGCCGGGCGTGGTGTTGGCCACCCACCCCATCGTGTATCGTGGCAGCTTTCATCGGTGCTCGCTAACAGCACTTGCCCCAACAGTCTGTGAAAGGCTACACGGTGTGTCTTTGTCTTTGTCCCTCTGGCTGGAGAATCCGTGATCACACAAACACGTGGGGCTCAATCATCCTCGACACCCGGGGGCTCCGTTCACGTGGAGTCTCAACGAGCATAAATCACCCTCCACACCGCGACCACGAGGATGCCGTGGTCACAACTGTCACACCAAGTCACCGACTCTCATCGCTGGGAACAAAGTTGCCACCTCGCACCGGTCCCATGCAACTCAAATGCTGACGCAATAACATGTCGAGTAAAATACGTCACAATTATCAATTATAACTTTACAGCCCGCTGTCAAGCCTCTCCAAAAAACCCCTGTCGGTCACATGTAGTTGTTTGACCATACTTCCCCACGATGGTCAGGGCGGGTTTATTGTGCAGTGCGCCAACCGCTGTGCCACCGCTCCCTTGTAACGTATTGCACAATAATGCAATTCCATATGATTTTAAATGTTGCTCTGACGAGCGGCCCATGCATGGTGTAGAGAGAGAGAGAGTACGTGCGAATACATGCCGGTAAACCAGCGGATTTTATTTCGCACGCCTCACTGCTGATGAGCCCCAAAAGAGGGGAACCCTGCCCGTGTTGAAACGCGTGCTGCGAATCGCAGTGTGGAAGGCCGACGGCGGGTCGATGGAACTGAACATCGTTCGATTTCGGGGTGGTGGGAGAGACGCACCGGGAGGTGATTTCACGGCGGGGTCAGCGCACCGAGACCGGAGAAGCCGCGCCGTGGGGGATGCGATGACATGCGCGCATGTCATCGCATGTATGTATGTATGTCATTGCATGTATGTACGCATGTATGTATGTATGTCATTGCATGTATGTATGTAGAGAGCGGTGGTGCAGTGGTTCGCGCACCCCGCTACAAGTTGAGTTCGATTCCCGCTTACGACCAAAATCGGTGACGATTTTCTGAACCGCTCCTGGGCATCTCCCCCAAGTCGACTCAGCCTTACGCGAATACTTGATGCGGTGTGTAAACATCAGAAACTGCGGGAGACAAAGGCGGCCAGGCGTGGTGTTGGCGCACCCAGCCCCGCGTGTGCCGTGCCGCCCTTCAAAAGGTGTTCGCGAACAGCACTTGCCCCGACAGTCTGTTAAAGGCTACCCGGGGGATCTTTGTCTGTGTGTCGTACAACACTTGTGTTCCACGCTAATTCACGCGCGCACTCAGGGTGGCATGAGGATGTTGCACGCGAACGGAACCCACACCGGCACACACCAGCGGACCTCCATAGGCGCTCGCTTACAGCACTTGCCCCAGGAGCCGTAAGCAGCCTACACGGGGGAGCTTTGTCTGTGTGACATGTATGCGCGGTACGTGGTGTGATGTTTGATGAGCTCTGCGAGAGAGATGAAGACGTTGCCGCCACCACCACCACAAAGATTCCCCGCAGAGCCTCGCACAGACTGTTGGGGCACTACCATCATCATCAACAACAATTACGGCAAATCGCCGAGGGGGTGCGATGTGTGTCGGCTGTTGATGTGGCCGAACGCGCATGTGTACATATGCACCTGTACACATGCGTGTGCACGCGGGTACACGTGTGTGTGTGTGTGTCACACGTGTTTCTTTTGCGATGCTGCTGCGTTGGCAGCGGTGCACACACGCGGACACACAGATACGAACACAACACTCAGCACCTGCGTTCGTAACATTGTCATCTTTAAAAGGGAGGGGTAAATATAAGCATATATACAATAGACGACGTTTCGGCCAACGACCCATTTTTATTCGTAAGTTACGCGTAGCGAGTTTTCAAATGCAGAGCCTAACTTTGTGAACTTGACTCGTGTGGCTGTTGTTGTCCATACTTCGTCGCGCTGGTCAATGCGGCGAAGAGGGGAATATGCACTGATGATGCGTTTCTTCGCCGATGGGAAATGTGACATTGTAGGCGTATGCACACGTGTGTACGCATCTGTGTGTATTGTGTATGTAGGTATGTATGCATAGGTGGATATATATATATATGGTGCGTGTACGTGTTTGTGTTTAACAGCACTTGCCCCGACAGTCTGTTAGGCTAAATAGGGGATCTTTATCTTTGTGTTTGTGTGTATATGTTTGTCTATGTGTAGGTGTGTATATGTGTGCGAAACTGCGTATGTGTAATTGTGTACGTGTGTAAATATGTATGAGCATACGTTGTGTGTATGTGTTTGTATGTATGTTTATGTGTGTGTAAATATGTTTGTGCACGTGTGTTTGTCTATGTATGGGTGTATGCGTTGGAGTTTGTGTTTATGGTATGTGCATGCATAGCTGTGCACATAATACGTATGCGTCTTTATGTCTATGCATAAGTGTGTATATAGTTTGTGTATTATATGCCAAAGTGTGTATGCATGCTTGTGTATATTTGGGTATAAGTATATATGTGTATGGGCGTTGTATTGGTCACCGACCCCCTCGTGTGCCGTTCCGGCCTTCATAGGTGCTGCTCACCAACAGCACTTGCCCCTGCGATCTGTGAAGGCTATGCAGGGGATCTTTATTTGTGTAAATATGATTACGCGTATTTCCCGCACAGGCTGTTGGGGCGAGTGCTGTTCACGAGCACCGATTGGGTACCATATTCTACGGCGCACGAGGGTTTGATGCGGCAGAGTTCATGCTCGACCGCCTTTGTCTCCCCTAGTGCTGACGTCAGCATACCGCACCAGGTTTACTCATCGAACCGGGTGAAGGGCCAGGACAAGTTCTGAGACGACTCGCCACTGATGTGAGCCGTGGTCGGGGATCAAACTCAGGTGCTCGAGTTCGCGATCCACACGGTCTGTATCGCACGTGTGTGAGTGTGTGTGTGTACAGGTCACTAACAGCACTTGCCCCAACATCATTTGGATGTTATACCGGGGGGGGGGGGGGGGCCGTGTCTTAATTATGTGCGCGTGTGCTGGAGCAGTTAGCGCACTGCGCTACAAATCCGACGACCCGAGTTCAATTCCCGCTCACGGCCAACGCCAGTTGCGAAAATCTGAACCGGCTCTGGGCTTCCCCTAGGTCGACTCGGCCTAAAATGAGTACCTAGTGCGGTGTGTAGAAAACATCAGCACCGGGGAGACAAAGGCGGCCGGGCGTGGTGCTGGCCACCGGCCCCTTCGTGTACCGTGCCGGCCTTCATTAGATGCTCGCGAACAGCGTTAACCCCAATAGTCTGTTAAGGCGACACGGGGGGGGGGGATCTTTGTCTGTGTGTTTTGTCGTTGTAGACGCCGTCTCTCTCCCCGATGTTTGTAGACTCTGAAACCGAGAGCCTGAATCGGAGTCTCCGCTCCGCGCGATCATCGCGGAGAAGTGTGAATGGGAATGAAGGGGGCCGCGATTGGCGATTGTATCTGTAATGATCTTTGTTATGTTTTTTTTGTTAACTTTCTAAAGCGATGATTCGCTATTTATTTATTTGTCTTAAACTTCCAACCGAACGGCGGGGGAGGCGCTTCTTCCTCGCTATTAAAACCCCGCTTTTGTGGCGCGTTTAAATCGGCGTTTCGTTCAGGTCGCTATTAAAATAACAGCGTCTGCTAAATAAAGGTTACGCGTTTTAGCTCACCGCTGGGACAATTAGCGACAATTCGAGATGCCCCGCAGTAATTTCTCACAATTATTTACCCATTTTTCGCTGACAAATTAAAAGGCGAGGAGGAGGAGGATGCGCGCGCGGGGAGAATTCTCAGATTTCACGAAAAAAAAGAAAGTCTCTCCCCTCCATCCGCGTATTGCAGAGGACACCCCCCTCGTCCCTCCACCCACCCACCACGGAACGAACACCAACAGCGCTACCCAGCGTGACTGTCACTAGCACAGGCAGACTCACAGCCGCAGAGACACCCAGCGTGACTGTCACAGGCAGACCCACAGCCGCAGTGACACTCAGCGTGACTGTCACTGTCACAGGCAGACTCATAGTCGCAGACACACCAATAGGGTTTTTCCCCTTTTTTCTGGCAACAAAACTATGGGTATATTTTGGTACTGGCAAAGGAGGTCCCATGAAGTCGCAGACACATCAAGGGGTCACACATCCTGTGGGTTGGACACGTTTGGGGAAAGTTATGTTCGCGAGTAGCACCTGTAAAGGCCAACACCGCAGTACACGATGGGGTTGGGTGGCCTCCACCACGCCCGGCCGCCTTTGTCTCCCCACTGCTAATATTTACCCCCACCTCTTCCACAACCCCCTGGCCCCGCCCCTCTGCCACTGCGTAAGCCGCGGCGTTGGGAACGCAGCGCGACTCCGACTACAGCGCGCCAAGGGAGTGGTGTGATGCGTGGTGTGGTGTGATGCGTGGTGTGGTGTGATGAGTAATGTTGTATGCTGCGTGGTATCGTGCGATGCGTGATGTGGTGTAATGCGTGGCGTAGTGTGATGCGTTATATGGTGTGATGTGACTTGACGCATGGCGTGATGTGAGGTACATGTGATGGTGCGTAATGAGATACGTGCTGTGTGGGATGCGGTGTGTGTGTGGTTGCTATGCGGTACGTGTGGTGTGTGGGATGCAGTGTGTGTGTGTGTGATGTGTGGTTGCTATGCGGTACGTGTGGTGTGTGGTGTGATGGAAATTGTGCAGGGTGCGATCTGTGATGTGTGGTGTGCCGTATACAGGATTACAAAGACAAAGATCCCCCGTGTAGCCTACGTGGACTGTGGGACGAAGAGCAAACACCTTTGAAGGTCGGCATGGTAGACGCACGCGCGGCTGCTGTGGTTGGGACTTCGCACGACGGCATTTGCCTCAAGTCTTTAGACACAGCAACATGTTCATATGTAAGGCCGAGTAGACCTAGGGGAAGCCCAGTGCAAGTTGCGATACCACTTGCAACCGATTTTAGCCCAAGCCGGGAATTGAACTTTGTGTGCACTGGTGAACCCTGCGACCTGAGACACGCAAGGGTAGGAATGGTTGAGGACGATGTTGCACATGATAAAGTATAATCGAGGCTCCACATCTGACTGGGTATTTTCCGGAACGCTGCTACGACTCGGCTTGTAGGAGGACAGACCGGCGTAAGGCACTACCACTGCGCTATAAGGGATGCCTCTCCACAACAGTCAGATACGTATGTTCTTGCACCAGATATTCCTGCATCCCCAGCCAGCACCGCACAGCCCCACGGCGGTGTCACGGGGATAGAGCAAGTGCGGCTGTCCCGGCTGGGTCGGGCAGCACTGACGTCATACGGAGCGCGGATGCGGTCACGCGGCGCGTTCCGGCACCGCGGATACCGAGGGACGGCAACGGCGGAACAGCGACACTTTCGCCGTCAGCACCGTGGCCACACAGCGCACAATGGGATCGGCGACCTTTCTCGCAATGTCCCTTCTCTACCTCGCTCGCCTCCGTGTGCTCTGTGTGCGTTTGTGTGTGCTGTGAAAAAGGGGCATTGCCCGAAACGTCACCTCGAATATACGCTTTGTGTTAAGGCCACAGGGCAATTGACGAATATAATATTAAGTTCGATTTTACGAGCATATGTCGGGGGTTTTGTTCGGTTGTTGTATATACCGTATATTATATTGTGTGTATTTAATTATCATCATTTGTGAAGACGTTCTGTTTTTTTATAACAATGTCTTTGTATTTATAGTCATTTGTGTATTGAGAGCGACCCAAAAGTTCGGACACATATTTAAAGAAATCAAAGCGTTCTTGTATTTATTTAACAAATATTAAAACTGACTGCCATTAACATTAATGCACGAATTATCTTTAGACATTAATGTCGGACCTTTTAGAGATCACAGTCGGTGTAATCTTTGAACAGTCATCAATTATTCATGAGAAAGGTTTTTGGGTGAGATGGCGTGAGTCGAAATGCGTCGTAGCCCGCCACCACCCGGCACAGCCAAGCGCTACAATATTGGTCGTGAGGCCTCCGTGTTAAACCGACTCGTCGATTCTGTTTTGTGGTCTCAATTCATTCAGAGTTCTTGGTCGAGTTTCTTAAGCGACGGATTTGAGGTGAACCCCACACAGGACGCAGAAGATAAATAAATATGAATCATACATAAAATATAAACTTAAAGAATAAACAATTAAACTGTTTTAATGCCAGTGTTAACATAGATTAAATAACCCTATGCGTCCTGAGTGTTGGGCCACACTTTATTGCAATGGGTGTGCATGAAATAGTAGTGGAGCGGTAGCGTAGTGGTTATCGCGCAATGCTACGAACCCGGCTACCCGAGTTCGATTCCCGCTCACGACCACCAACAACGACGATTTTCTCAACCGGTCCTTGGCCTCCTCTAGCTCGACTCAGCCTCAAATGAGTACCTGGTGCGATGTGTAAACTAGGGGAGACAAAGGCGGCCGGGAGTGATGCTGGCCACCCACCCCCTTACAGAACGGACAGCATTCTTAGAGCCACAGTTCATTTTCCAACCACTGCTGGATGAAGACCTCCCCATGCCATTTGGAGCTTTGGCCATCATTCATTACGCGCTAGTCAGTGCGGGTCAGTCAGTGCGGGTGAGTCAGTCAGTGCGAGGGGGGGGGTGGTGAGAGCCCAGATTTTGCACTCGCCAGGCGAGAGGGAGGGGGCGGAATTCAACTCTGGGTACTTGGGTTCATTGCGGCTGAGTGTGCTAACCGCTGCGCCACCGCTCCTCCGCGCCTGAAAATGTTGTCGTTGGAAAGGCACGTGCATCATTCGCGATCTCGGTAATTAAGCGCAGCGTTTTTGTTGACACAACTAAAGAGCTGCGCGCATTATATCGAGCAAATATTAGCGTGCAGGCGTAGCGAGTGTGTAATCTGAGCTACACATCCTACATCTGATTACGTTTCAATTACATTTCAACACTCAGACGCGTGCATTCCTGCTCACGACTCATGCCCAACACGGTCCTTGTGTACACATCTGGCAAGGGCGACGGCATCGCTTGAAACGCGAGCCTGGCACTGCTGACGAGACCCGAAACGTCGAACCCGGTACAGTCTGTTTGCTTACTGGCTTGAGGATACTTTGTCTGGCGAGGCCACTCACTGGGCTGGCGAACGCTGCTGCTGTCTGCGTGGAGACATGGAACGGAGCTCTGCTTGCATCGGATTCCACCCACAACTTATCCGCAGAAAAGCAGCGAGCTTGTGTTCAACACAACGCTGATGGTGAAGATCGTTTCGATGATGATGAGTATGATGATTGTTGTAATCATGACAATGACGCCTGTGATTGTGATGATGACACGTATCATTAATGATGTTGATGATGTGATATAAATGGAGTTGATGGCGATAGTGTTGTGATGATGGTCACGTTAATGGGTGTTGTAGTGGCGACGATTATAATCATGACCGCGTCAACAATTGTAGTAGTGTCTAGTTTTAGAGTGAACGTCATCGGTCATGCAAATCCTCGTCACAGTCGCAGATGAACCACCGCGAACGAGCGGAAAGGCAGCATCAGCCAGCCGGCGAGGACCCGGCGCTACCATCAATTGCCCAAGCTCTGAAGCCCTCGACGTGTCAAGATGTTTATTCAGAAAGTTCCTCGAGCACCCGCAACGCCGACTGAATTCATCGCTTCATCTCCTCCGTGGACGTCCTCGAGGACGCGTTCCGTCCCGTGTCCGCGAGTCGTCTCGACGCCGCGTGGCGCCGCGACGCTCGCGTCCCTCGAGCGAGTGGACGAGGCCGCGGATCCCGCGCGCTCCTCTCCTCGTCTCCAGCACGGCGACGCGCACGCAACGAATCGCGAGCTTTATTGTCGACGCTTCTATAATCCGTAGCATTGTTGCACACGTAACGATGCCTCCATTAAATAAACCCGATTGCTATTCTCAAAAAGAATTAATGGCTCGATTGTGTACGTTGAACTTCTTTCGCACCGTACGTAGACAACCATGCGGGCGGGGAGGGAAGACAAGCTAAAACGCAACGCGACGAGACAGAGATCTTGAGAGATCCCAGAAGCACAGCAGGATCGAGCCTGGTGGTGGGGACCACGTGGATGGGCAGAGACCGCCCCGGGCCCCGCGCTTCGACGTTACGGTGCGAGACGTCATACTGCTGGCTTAGTCTGAAGGCGTTGGGGGCGGGGGGGGGACCCTGTGGATCGGTGACCACCACCACCACCGCCGGGGCTTGCCAGGTATTGTAGGCTGCGAGGTGCGGCCAGAAGACGGCAGTGCCAAGTGCCCCCCCCCCCCCTATCGCCGCTGGGGTCTCTCCCCACACGAACCAACACGCGTCTCACTAGTCATGGCCAAACATCCCAACGCATGGCAGGACCCACCTGGGCTCGAGTCTTGAGACTCGGTGAGGCTTTCCCGAGTGAGTGAATGTTATTGTGGGCGCTGCGGGAGTCTACATCGTGGAGGGGGCTCCTCTTGTGTGGTAGCGTGGGGGGCTGCGTGTGCGCGAGAATGCGGGGCCTCCTCTGCCCGCTCCGATTTATTAGCTCCGCTAAGCGATGCCCGATGCGGCGCTGCTCTCGCAGCTGTGCGCCGCGCACCCCCCATGGCCGTGTCTGTGTCCGTGGGGGGGTTGGGGGGAGCGGTGGCGCAGTGGTTAGCGCACCGCGCTACGAACCCGGCGAAGCGGAGTTCGAGTCCCGCTCGCGGTCATCACCAGACACGATTATCTGAACCGGCTCTGGGCCTCCCCTAGGTCGACTCGGCCTCAAATGAGTGGTTTGGTGTGGAGTGTAAACATCGCCGCTGGGAAGAAACACGAGGGCGGGCGCGGTGTTGTTCGGGCACCACCTCGTGTGCCGTGCCGGCCTTCATGGGGCAAGTGCTGTTAGCGAGCGCCTAACAGCCTACGAAGGCTATACGGGAGATCTTTGTCTTTACCAGGCATCGCCCTGATGAGGTGACGTCCATGCCCATAGCCAATCTCAGCGCAATTAGCGAGCATCAATTAGCGCGCATCTTATCAGCCACAGCCATCAGCATCATCCGCTCCAAGTGTCAGTTACCGTCAGCCTTTCAGAACACTGTAGTTGCCAATTTACTGCTGGATGGAGGCCTCGTCCCGCTTGGTGTCTGCAATTGGGAATTTTGACCATACTTCACCCTTTGGGTTAAACGGGGGGGGGGGGGGGGGCGGCAAGCCCAGTTCGATTCAGAAACCACTCGTCACGCGTATTGTATTTATAACGCAGCGGGCCAACCACAGTACCACCACTCCAGCCCCCTGACTGGGACAAATCAAGTGAATAGTTCGACATGTCACTATTAACGCCGTTGGAATAGTGCGTAGCTAGCGGAGTCGAGCGACTAACCCCGCCACCAGATTTATATTCCCGCTCACGTCCAACAAGTGGCGAATGTGTCGGCCCTGGGTCTCCCCTAGGTCGACTTAGTCTTAAATGAGGGCCTGGTGCGGTAACATCTGCACTGGAGAGACAAAGGCGGCCATGCATTGCCCCGGCCACCCAACCACTTCCCCAACACGTGCCCCGACAGTTGTCGACTCTACGCGAGGTCTCGGTGCGTGCAGGAGTCTCGACTCACTCGCACGACGCCACTGCCGCTGATGACCCTTCACCACAGCTTATTTTGAGATCCGTGCCTCCCGGCGTCCATCAGTGGCCACTGACGGACAATCCCGCACAATGACCCGCTATTGCTATTCCTCTCTTGGCATCAAAGTGGCACCTTACGGCTCCTCAATGGGAGCTATTGTGCCAAACCACCGCACCCCCCTCCTCCTTCTCCCCCCCTTGCTCACACAAACCTAGCCCCCAGCCACCCCCAATCAACCCCCCACACTACCCCTATACATCTTTAACCCCCCACCCACTCCTCCCCTCCTCCTAGCCCACAAAGCGAGGCGTGTGACCGGGTGGGTGCGTGAGTCCATCACGTGGAGTCTGTGGCTGCAGGGGGAGTCGCGTGACTCTGATATCAACCTCAGAGCCCCTCCCTCCTGCAGACCACAAACCCCTCAGACCCCCGCCCCTCCCATAGACAAAGATGCCCCGTATAGCCTTAACAGACTGTTGGGGCAAGTGCTGTTAGCGAGCACCTGCAAAGGCCGACACGGCACACGAGGGGATTGGTGGCTAGCACCACGCCCGGCCGACTGTCTTCCTAGTAAAGCTGCTTACAGATCAGCTAATTAATCACTAAACAGACTTAACCCCGCTTATCATTCTGCTCTTCGATTACCACTGGATGTACCATACAGGACCCACCATTGCCACCTCCACTTCAAATCCAATCTCACGTCACTGGACGCAAGACTAAATCCACATTTGGCCCTGTTCATCCATAACATCCTTTTTGACAAATCTGCGCTACTCAGCTAATTTATCATCCCCATTTTCAGACTTGAAGAAACCTCAGGCGTCCATCCATTTGCCTCCGAGTATCTCAAGAACAAAATATTTCAAAAGGTGGCAAAGCCTTTGCAGCACCAACTCTTTGGCTGAACATCGTCTCTTCCTATACCATCGTAAAATTGCCTTTAAAATATCTCCCGCAGCAGAACATTAGTGCCGGATACAACCACAGCCAATGTTTTTTTTGTAACTTTGATCCTTACCCGTCTATCTACAGCTCAGTTTTAATGTGCAGTTTTATTGAGGGACTGTTGCCTTGGTGTGGTCTGAGTTTTTTTGTCGTTTTGCTGCCTTGCCCCAAGCTTGCGTTCAGTGTTGACGAATCGCCATGAATTGATGTATTTGCGCAAATTGTACTTCAGCATCGTTTTCGCGACAGTCTTCCTCTTCCACGCGTTTCTCGCACTCGTGTGGAGTCCCCGCCGTCTTCGCCAACCTTCCCCACACTGCCCTGCCCCGGCCCCATCTCTTTACGTTCCTCGTGCCACTGTGTCTCATCGCACCACATCGCCCCCCCCCCCACCTCTTCTTCATCTCTCGTTCCTTCCACTTGCACCACCTGACCCACAATTGCACTTGCATTCGTTTTTTTGTGTTGTCTGTCAAAAATTCACCAACCTCACCCCTCCTGGACATCTGTGAGAGAGCGCTTCGTAGCGCATCAGATTCCTACAGTCCAAATCGTCGGATCAAGATACGAAGACAACACCAGCCCCCTGCCGAGCCCGTGTGGCTGGTGGGATGGTGTACGCAACGATATTATAGTTTTTTTTATTCCAAGCGAGAGGCCAGCTATGCCAAGGAGGCGAACTTGCCTGCTGATGAAACTGCTCGCAGTCATCACGACTCTGCGATCGGCTACCCCACCGCCACCCCCACCGTCACCAGGGTCATCGATTCCGTGCAGCGTCTTGGAGATTCTCGTGGCTTTTGCACGCCACGTGACCGCCCTTGTACGATAATGAACATCACGCCAGCGGGTGGGTGGCGGGGGTTATTAAAGCATACTTCACCGCGCCCGTCAGCACGGGCTGCAAGGCCGGTGGAGCATAGTGCACAGTTCTAACGACAATGTAGCCCCGAAACAGCCGACGGCAACTCTGCGTAACAAACGGAGCGCGCAGCAAAGCGCTCACCCGGCTGAGCTTCGGAGACTGACATCGCGGGCGATTCGGGCGGCAGGGGTTGTTCTAAGTTGCAGAACCGTCCCCTACCCCGTTCCATCAGTCTTGACATTGCTCCCTAAAAACAACTTTGTATTCGTCGAGTGAACGGCGCCAAGTGCGGGGAGACGAAGTGGGGACCGCTGGGGCCCCCGCCAGGAGACGGAGCGGATTGTCGCCCGGAGCAGGAGCGCCGCCTGGTGGCTCGAACCCGCACCACGCACCCACGCGCTCAGCCCACGTCCCTCGCGACTCGGCGAATAGTCACGGATTCGAATCCCGATCATCGCCTGGGCTCTCGTCTGGTGCAGTCTCCCCGACCATGCCATTGCCGCACCCGCACGCCGCTTTTCGTCACCGCGAACGTCGCAAATGCACGCGACGCAGCGCACAATAAAATGTCATCTTCCGTTTTGTTTGTGCCGAATATCGGTCCCATGCCTCCAGTCACGACGTCACGCACGCGTCTACGCCACGACCTCGCACGGCTACGGTTGAAGCATCGCGACCGCTGCACATTCACATTGAGGTGGCCAAGCCAGGCGACTGCGTTGGGAGCAGCGGTGTGATAAACCATCGGTGGGAGACTCATCCTTCGTACCTGTGAGTCGCGAAGAGAATCGCCATGTTCCACGGTAACAAGTCTCCGGAAACTGACCGGATGGATTCGTTTTTAGTTTCCCGCGTGTGCGTAATCATCATCATCATCAGCACGTGGTGGCAATGGAATAATGGACGGTCACGTGTCGCGTGTGGATTGATTGGCGCCGATGAGATGATGATGGGAGGGGGGATAGCACGTGGCGATATTAGATAACTAAGATACTGATGATTTACGGCGCACGATGACGGTAGCTCATGCAGCAATAGAAGATGATGTCGACGATCATGGAGAGTGTGTTACAATTGCTTTTGTGGAATTACAGTTTTTTTACGAACATGACGGAAGAGGGTATAATGTTAATAGCTCATGCAAAAATCTTAAGATGATAATCGAGTAGATATGATAGATAGTAACGTCAATCCACTGTTGCATGCATATCGAAACTTGACTCTGTATCATCATCAGCAATGGTCAATCTACAACTGCATGGATATCGAGACTTGCCTCTGTATGAAGAGGTTACCCCCAGATACCGACACGAACACGCCATCTGAGACGTCACGCTCGGGCAGAGTGAGTTCACGTGAATGCCAACGTTCAGTTTCAGTTTAATTTATTAGGTATAACCCTGTGGGCCATGCGGCTCTTGACTCGGGTGCAACCGCAACAAAACAAAAACATGAACAAGAAACATCTTAAAATGACTACACGCAACAGAAAAATCCTGGAAAAAACAGCAAAGTCTTCCAGAAAAAACACCGCATTTCAACACTGCGTGCAAAAATCCCAGTGGGATGCAAGTCAAACAATAACAACTATAAGACAATGTAGATTAAAGTTATCAGGCTAACTCTGTACTACAACAAACACATATGGCTAAACCAAAAGTTAAAAAAATCACCAAAATAAAGCTATAAAACAATGTAACAGTGATCATAGGAACTGTGATTCAAATTTAACAATAAACGATCTACATAACATGTTCGACCAAAACACGTTCAAGCTCACTTCGTGTAACCAGGTGGCGAGAACTCGGAAGAGACCAGGGAGGAGAGAAGTGGCACTTGCAAGGTGACCTGCACCTTGAGTCTGCAGCCGGTAGAGGGCGCTGATTGCGACTGCGCTGCGTGTGGCATCCCGAATGGATCCGTTTTCGATGTCATTTTCTCACGTGGCAAATGTTGACCGTGACACCGGCACGCAATGAGGTGCTCTTGCGAATGACGCCACGGGAGAGGGGGGGGGGGGCTGTGACGTGCGCGGTGAGTGAAGCAAACGGCGAGGAGCAGTAGAATCGGCGCGCTTACTGCACCCGCAGTGATAACCAGGGCGGCCACTGTGACATCGAGCCGCGGCGAGCTTCCTGCCACGCGTGAGACGAGAGGCGGCGCCAACTGCCCACCTCGCCGTGCAACCATCGTGGAGGATGTTACAAAAGGCATCAAAAAGGTAAACGGATCATTCATTGCCTTCCCATAAAATCATATCCGTGTCTCCAAGTCACGTGCCGTATTTCGCACCCATCCCATCCTGGGAGCGCGCGGTGTCGGCAGAATCGACTCGGCACAAGCAAAACTCTCGACCGGTTTCGCCACTCAGTGTCTCATCAGCAGAGTTCCAGGCTCTGCTTGAATGAAAGTTGGTGAGCTGCCAAGATGCGCGACACGGGTGCTTCGCCAGGAAGGTCGGCTGTGTGCTGCGCTTCGACGCTCCCTGCCTTCACCACCAACCCGCACACCGCCCAGCGTGGTGAAGTATGGTCAAATAACCCCCCGCGACGCGCACGTCATGGGGGGGGGATCTCGTCCAGCAGTGGATTGACCAAGGGTAGATGACGACACCTGTAGCAGCAGCAGCACGATTGTAACAGAGAACCGCGTGTTGTTGTTGTTGTTGTTGTGTTGTTGTTTGTTGCTGTTGTTGTCCTTCCCCCGCACCTCCGAGTAGCATGGTTGGCTACGTACGGCGCGAAAGAAGTTCTACATATTTCACATACACACAGAGATGGCGAGAGAGACGAGTTTACATATCGTGTATGATCTCCGTGCTGTTAATATACAAATTACCTGGTAGGATAAAACACTGTTTAGTTTTACTTGTATATGTATATTTAAGTGATTTGTTTACCTCTCCTATGCTTTGCACTCCTGTTGTGTTTTTGGTATTGTTTGTCGCTGTAACGTTACAGCTCATGGGATTCCTCGTGCGGCATCAATGTTCAGCTCTGCGAGCCGCCAGGCTCCGACGGCGCCGCGCGCTCCGAGTCGCCGCTAGGGGGCGGTGACGCCCCTCGGTGCGATGGCTCAGAGCCCAGGGCCTCGGCAAGGTAAGGTAATTGTACCCTTTTAACCGGGTAAAAGGGTAAAGGTAAAGGTGCCGACATACCAAGGGGTAAGGGTAAAGGGTAGGGTAAAAGGTAGGCTCGTTGCTTTTTACCTTTTACCTTACCTGCTAAAGGGTAAAAGGTAGGGTAGAGTGATCGTATTGTGGTAAGGTAAAAGGTAGGGTAAAGGTCGGCTCGTTGTTGTTACACTTTTACCTTACCTTGCCGAGGCCTACCTCAGAGTCAGAGCCCAGGGCATTCCATTCTGTTTACAATAACAACAATTATTATTTTCCAAAAGGGGTATGCTGACACATTTGGTTTGTATTTGAAAATTACTTTTTAAAGCCAACCAATGATGATATGTGTCTATTATTAATATACACGTGGGGAGCAAACCGGAGCACCGGGAGAAAATCCAAGCCTTGTGCGAGGGGGCAAAACTGTATCCCCGTACAGATAGAAACAGATGGCGATTTGTCCACTTGCTGTACTTGTGCGTGTGAAGGTCGATGATTTGTGCCACACACAAACTGGTTGTGTGGATGTTCTCCGGGTCCTCCGGCATTTCCCTCGACATTTAGAAATACGAGTTTCGAGTGTTTGGCTGCTAATACATTTCCCCATTATAATCCACTTCGTTGAGCTATCATTTTTACTCTTAGGTTTTTTTTACCTACGTGACTTTACCGAAAAAACCTAAGAGTATGAATCCTTGCAGTCACGAAAGCTTCAAATCTAGAACTATCATTTATAGCCAGGTCGCTTCTTAAGAACAGCTACATGGCTCTGCGAGCCTTACCTGGTGAAATATTTGTTTTAAAGTGTTTAGTTTACTTCAGAGTCTCCAGCAGCACGGCGCCAGCGGTGTGTCTGCGTCGCTTTCACAGCACGGAGCCCTCGGCTCTGCGGGGCCCCGCGACCCCTGGAGGCCAAGGCGCTCGCACTCGATGGAGACTTCAAGTCTCGACTGAAGACCCCACCGCCTGTGGTGTGGGGAGACCCTCCCCTCTCTCTCCTCTCTTCTCTCTCTCTCTCGCTCTCTCCCCGGTTATTTCTCACTCATTCCTTCCCCTTTTACACGCACGCCCGTTTATTATGGGCGCCTTACAAATCTCATTTATTATGATTATCAGTTTAATCAAAATCATCCCGGAACTGCGTCCGATCTCGACAAATCTCGGACAGCTAAGCAGGTGTGAGCCCGGGCAAGGCTCGGATGTGCGGCGATCACCGGCGTGCATAACAGGTGCTATAGGCTGCTGCAGGGACCGCGTGGCGGTCGGCAGAGGGCATTGCTGCGAATTCCATCGCTGAACTGAACTCACACGGCCATCGCCAGCCCATCTCCGCGAGAGGCCGCACCGGCGAGCGGAATGACTGCAGCATGGCCGGGTAACCCAGCATGATGACGCGAGTGCAGTGTGGGGCCGTCCATAAATGACGTCACGCGATTTTGGATGATTTTTTACCCCCCCCCCCTCGTCACACGGCGTCACAAAGTCAGACCCCCCCCCCCTCAAATATGACGTCACGAAGCTCTGCCACCCCCCCCAAAGAAAATAAAAACATGCTTAAAATCGCTTTTAACTATTGTCATTGTAGTGCGTATTTAATGTGGCGCTGCACTCTGATGTTGTAGGAGAAAACATTTATTTAAAAAAGTATATTTAATTAAGTAGAACGTGTTGTCTATATGTATTTAAAGTTGCGCATTTTGATGTGAAGTCACATTTCTCACCCCCCCCCCTCGTCACACATCACAAATGTCTGACCCCCCCCCCCCCC
>CM025657.2:755541-768383 GCA_014621495.2 Entosphenus tridentatus
CGAGCTGAGTGGGGGCAGTGAGTGGGGCAGTGCTGCCCTCTACTGGGAGAGCTGAGTGGGGGCAGTGAGTGGGGGCGGTGAGTCGGGCAGTGCTGGCCTCTACTGGGTGGGCTGAATGGGGGCAGTGAATGTGGGGGGTGAGTGGTGGTAGTGAGTGGTGGTCGTGAGTGGGGGCAGTGAGTGAGGGTAGTGAGTGTGGGCAGTGAATGTGGGGGGTGAGTGGTGGTAGTGAGTGGTGGTAGTGAGTGAGGGTGGTGAGTGTGGGCAGTGAGTGGTGGTAGTGAGTGGGGGCAGTGAGTGAGGGGCTGAGTGGGGGCAGTGCTGCCCTCTACCGGACCATGCTCCGGAGGTCACCGGATGGGCTCTGGGCGGCAGCTCTTAAAGAGACATCCGCGTTCGAAACTCGAGACGCAGAGGAAGAGCGAGAGAGCGAGAGGGAGAGCGAGAGCGAGCGAGGTGTGGTGGGATCGTGGCTCGTCTCGCGATACACAACCAGGGGGAGAAGGGCCCAGTGAGAGTCACAGTGGCAGCCGTACCGGGCGCTCCCAGCCGCCTGATCTCCTCCAGCAGCAGCGACACCTCGTGGTCCACGTTCATAACGACGGCGCTGGCGCACACACACACACAGCACAAAAGAGACAGAGATCCCCCGGCGTAGCCTTCGCGGACTGCTGGGGGCAAGTGCGTTGAGCGAGAGCATCAGCAGCAGCAGCGATGGAGGGCGGCACGGCACGCGGAGCGGCTGGGTGGGTGACCACGTGCTGCTCTCTCGCTGCCGTGCCGGTGCTCGGCGTTCTCACGTCGTGCTGCCCTCTAGGGGTGATCAGAGCGAAGCACATCGGGGGTCAGCACACGCCTTGTGACTCCCCCCCCCCTGCCAGAGGTCACAGCACCTTGACCACAACAAGGCGGAGCGTAGCGATGGATCCACTGTTACCATCTCGTTCCTTGTGGTCCATTAAAGCGG
Organism: Entosphenus tridentatus; assembly: GCA_014621495.2. Lineage (NCBI taxonomy): Eukaryota > Metazoa > Chordata > Hyperoartia > Petromyzontiformes > Petromyzontidae > Entosphenus > Entosphenus tridentatus. The sequence continues at coordinate 756,509 of CM025657.2, forward strand.
TTACCGTTCCATCGCTTGGACGTATCCGTGTTAATACAACACGTTTGTATTCCGTGGTATTATTTGATGAGATACATGCACGTGCTGTTGTGAATGTGCAAATACTGTAGCTCTGTATCACCGAAAGCAATGAGGCCTTGCCAGAATGTGCTTGCGAGGTACATCAGCGGGTTAATGCGCTGGCTACCTCCAGTGTGCCGGACGGCACGCTCGGATTGTGTGAGATTCACTAAAGCAGCATGGTGTTGTTTACTACGCCAGTTTATGGCCGCAAATACAAATCAGTCGATCTTTAGGACCCAGTTTGCAAAAGTATACATTGTTGTAGGCGCATGTGTTCAAGTCTTCAAGAGCGGAATGAATGCTCTCATCTCTTTCCTTTCATTCCAACCGGAGTCCAACTCATTCCAACTTTGACCTCATTCATTTCTACCAATCGTTACCAAACCCAATTCACTACGGACCGATGCAAGGGCGGTTCTTTTAATCCAACATCACGGAGTTCGGATCATCGTGACGTTGCCGCACCGTTGTGTGCAACTGTTTCGTCGGATAGTGGCGCCCGTGACAATGGCAGAACACCCTGCTCGGCCGCCTTTGTCTCCCTAGTGCTGATGTTGTTTATACACCGCACCAGTGCAGTACTGACTTGTGGCCCAATCGAAGTAGGGGAGACCCCGGCACCGACTCAGATCACCGTCACTGCTATTGGCCGTGAGCGGGAATCTAACTCGGGTAGCCGGGTTCGTGAGCGTAGTGCGCTAACCACTGCGCCACCGCTCCCCGCGGTTGACACGCGCGCACCACGGAGAGGATTTTGTCCTCTCGCGGAGCCTCCTGCCGGGTTCTCGCGGCAGGGGGCGATGTTGCTGCGCGTGAGAGCAGCAGCTTCGAGACGGCAACCAGGAACCAACTTTGGCCGGAGGAGGGAGGACGGCCTTCATCCAGCAGTGGATTGACAATGGAGGGAGGGGGTGAACGCATTTTAACCTCCACCAGCCACCCCCGTAGACCTGGCTCGCCTCCATCTTCTCCCGGCACACGCCGTCCAGTCTCCCGCTGCTGCTGCTGCCGCTCCACAGCCGTGCGTGTGAGCGTCTCGCCCAGCTTAGCGGCGAGTCGGCGAATTACCCAAAAGTAACTTCCGCACGAGACACACGACACCTATCCAGGTAGCTTGGAGGCTTTCATCCAGCAGTGGATAAGCCATGGCTGGCGGTGATGATGATGGGCGAACGGCGCTTGTGCCCCACGGTAACGTAAGAGTCGCTGCCCCCACTGCTGCTGCTGACGGTCATGGTGGTGGTGGTGGTTCCTATTCAACGGATTGTTTTGGGCACAGGTTGGGTGACTCTTACACAACTCTGAGACCACGACCCTCTGGCGCAGCCTTCAGAGTTCTCTCTCTCTCCCTCTCTCACCTTGGGTCGCGCAAACAGAAACACACTCGCGAACGTGGAGTCTGGCCGCCGAGGTCCCGTGGGCGAGGTTCGCGTCCAGGCTGTGGTTAAGCAGCAGCAGGAAGAGGAGGAAGCTGCCGCGCCCAGTCACGGGGAGGAGGAGGAGATGCCTCCTCCTCCTCCCCGTGAGCACGAGGGGGGAGGGGCAACTGGGGACGTCCCCCCCTCCCACGCCATGGACAAGCCGGGCGGGGGGGGGGCACGAGGTTGGTTCCTCTGAACCCTGCCAGCCCGGTTAGATTCCCTCTCGCGGCCACCACCACCACCACCAGAGGCGATCATCTCAACCGGTTCTAGCGCCTCCCCTAGGTAGACTCAGCCTCAAACGAGTGCCTGGTGCGGTGTGTAAATATCAGCACCGGGGGAGACAAAGGCGGCCGGGAGACGTGGTGCTGGTCAACCCACTTCACGCCCTCGCGTGCCGACTCGTCACAGGAGTCGGCACGGTCCGAGCCGTCCTCTATCCACTGCTCGATGCGAGCCACCCCAGAGTCTGGCTGGCAGCAGCAGCAGCAGCATCCTGCCCGCCACGCGCGGCCGTGGTTATGTAATCGAGGCAATTGTCCCCCCCTCCCCCGCTCACCCGCAGCAGACTGGAGGGGGCGACTCCACTTTTCGTCATCGGCAGCGGCAGCAGCAGCAGCAGCATGAGGCCCATTGTCTCACACTGCTGGTGGAAGGCCATCTCAAGACCCTGGACGAGAATCAGTCACCGTACCAGCTAATCTCTTCTCCAGCACGTAGTGCAGCATGCAATCACAAGGGCCTTGCTCAATTCAAGGGCAGTTTTACAACTCTCATGTTACTGTACAACTTTCGTAAGTGTGTTTCTGGCCGCTGGTACACAAATACACGGATTCATATACGCGTAGAGACAAAGACAAATGTCACCTAGATAGCCTTGACTGACTGTTGGGGCAAGTGGCGTTAGCGAGCACCTTTTAAGGCCGGCACGGTATATGAGCGGGTGGGGGACCAGTACCCCACGCCTGGCCGCCTGTGTCTCCCCAGTGGCAATGTTCTCATCGCACCAGGTACTCATTTGAGGCTGAGTCGACCTAGGGGAGGCCCCGGACCGGTTCGGGTTGCCGGGTTCGGAGCGCAGTGACGCTAACGGCGGCACCACCGCTCCCCACAGACACAGCACTCACACCGTAACCCACAACAAGACAAAGTTCCCCCGTGTAGCCTCACAGGACCGTAGCGGCAAGTGCTGTTGTACCATTGAATAATACCGGCAAGGCGCGCTAGTGGGCGGTGTGGTCAGCACCACGCCCGGCCGCCTTTGTCTCCCCAACGCTTAAGGCGTCGCTGGTCACCTCTGAGCAGCGCTGTGCACGGCAGTAACGCGTTACTCTCGTCAAAGTAATCCCGTTACTCGGCACGACAGCTTATCTTTCACTTTCACCAACTACAATGATCACGTGACCATTTCAAACCAGCGACGTGTAAACCTTGGTGTCCGACGCACAGGCTGCAGTCCGAGTAAGGAAATCGCAGCAAGCTAAATAAGTAATGAGATGATGTTACTTCGAGAAGAGATCCGACTGGAACGTGTCACATCGTGACGAGCCGGTACCCTTTGAGTGGTCTCAGAACCAAAAGTGTTTTCACACACGCGCGCGCACGTGTGCATGCATGCACACACAAGGCAAAAACCCCCCGGATAGCCTTACACAGACTGTTGGGGCAAGTGCTGTTAGCGAGCACCTATGAAGGCCCGGAACAGCACATTAGGGTGGCTAACACCACGCCCGGCCGCCTTTGTCTCCCCAGTGCCGATGTTTAATACACACTGCACCAGGTACTATTTAAGGCTGGGCCGACCTAGGGGACTCGTTCAGATATTCTTAACTGGTGGTGGACGTGTGCTGGAGTCGAACTCGAGTCCACACATGCACGCGTACACGTATATACACGCATACGTGTACGCAAACACGCCTGTGTGTACGTGTGCACACGTGTCTTTACACGCCATGTACGCACATACGTGTACACACACACACCGTGTGCATACACACACACGGGCGGCAGGAATAACAGCAGCGCGCGGGGTTTATCGAGGCGAAGCCAAAGGAATGCCCGGAACGCAACAAGGCGGCGCATCTCTGGTGAGAGACAGAGACACGGAGAGAGGCAGAGAGACGCAGAGAGAGGCAGACATCCAGAGAACGCTTCACGAATATACAGACAGAGACGCGGAGAGACAGGCATAGAGGCAGAGAGACAGAAAGACAGAGAGGCAGGGACAGAGGCAGAGAGACAGAAGGACCGACAAACAGACAGAGATTCAAACGTACAGATAGACAGAGACAGACGGATAAGCATCAAACGCAGACGTACAGATAGACAGACACCATCACCTCCATACAAAGATTGCCCCAGTAGACTGTTGGGGCAAGTGCTGTGCGCGTCATGCTCGACCGCCTTTGTCTCCCAAGTGCTGATGTTTACATACCGCCCTGGGCACTCGTTTAAGGCTGAGTCAACTTAGGGACACGCACCTGAACATACAAACCGGGTTCTGATGAGAAAGGGATGTGGGATGGGGTGTGTGGAGGGTGGGAGAGAAGGCGGCGTGGATAGAGGGATGGGTAGAGGAAAGGAGCGAGCGATGGAGGGACGATGGTGGGAGGGAAGACGGTGGGAGGGAGACGGTGGGAGAGGAGACGGAGGGAGGGAGATGGAGTGAGGGAGGGAGTGAAGGAGGGGAGCGAGGCGAGGGTTATTGACCCGCAGGAGTGAAGGAGGGGAGGAGTGGGTGGTGGGCCGAGTGGACACACACGCACACGCACGTGGTGTCTCTTCTCAAGCCCGGGCACGGGCTGGAGGAGAGATGGAGCCGACGTGGTACAGTCCGATGTGGAGTGGACTTGCCGATGACTGGTACCAGCGGCGTCAAGGTCGGCCTCTACGGAGGAGGCTCGTGAAGTACGCTGCTACTGGGCAGTTGGAGGCAGTCGCCCTCCAACAAAAGCGGAAGGCGGAGGAGCGACGCTCACAACAACGAGCGAAGCGCCGGACGGATTAAACGCAGCAAATTGGCGCAGTGGGGAGCACAGGTGATGCATCGGCCAATCATCACATTCAGCCCATGGCACCTGGGTCTGTCCCGTTACCTCCTGCCAGCGAGCTTTGGACGATTGACGTGGCCTCAAAGTGCACGTGGCCTGGCACAGGCGCCGTGGTGACGTCACCGCCACTTACGTGGCGAATGGGGGATGTTGTGTGTTGTCTTCGTTGTTGTGCGTTCGTGTTGATGTGTGTGGTGATGGAATGACCCTCGCGAGTCTCCGCCTCCGCGTGGCGCGGGCGATGTCCTGGACACTGTCCAGATGACGGCCCCGGAGCAGAGGGGGGTGGGGCGGGGCGTGGAGGTGGTTGTGGTTGTGCGTGTTTCGGGTGGAGTGGGGTGGTGGTGGTGGTGGGTTTAGTCGGTGTGGTGGTGGGTGGGTGGGTGGAGGTGGCTCTGAGCGGTGGGCTGGGATTAAGGAACCGTTATCTGAGTTTATAAAACGCCCGGGCGGCAGCATCGCGCGGCACATCACGCGAGCAGTCCCACCCAGGAGTCTCACCCAGGAGTCTCACCCAGGGTTCTCACCGAGGGGTCTCAGCGAGGGGATCTCAAGCGCGCCGCGGCCGTGCAAAGAGGGGGGAGGGTGCAGGGAGCTTCTGTCGGGGTCCCCTGGGCGAGGTCCAGCCAAAGCAGGTCACACCCCGCGCGGAGTGACCACTGGTTCTGGGGCAGAATAGAGAGGGGCTGGCACTGCCACTCGAATCACAATACCGCTAGACGCGCCCCTGCTCTCACCAGCCACTCACCAGCCACGCTCATCACCCTCCCCCCTCCTCCTCCTCCGGGAGGCCACTCTCGGCCACAACCTTCATCCGGCCAGCACCTCCTCCCCCACCCAAAACCTCCTCTGATCGTCCGTTTTCGAGCCAGAATCTTCAGCCAGCACCTCCAGCCACCACCTCCTCCTCCTCCGCGCATCCACTCTCAGCCAGGACCTTCAACCAGCCAGCAGCTCCTGTTCCATCTCGCAGACAGCACCGACTTGGTCTACCAGAGAACCATCAATCTCCTTCACCAGTAGCTTTAGCCAGCAATCTCCTTCACCAGTAGCTTCAGCCAGCAATCTCGTCCACCTCCAGCCAGGACCTACCGCCCCACCACCACCACCACCACCGCTTCATCCACCTCCTCTTGCTCCTCCATCTACCACCAGCCCGCCGGCCCCCCCTCCCACCACCCATCCCCCCTTGCTCCAGGCATGGGCGCCTCGTGCTTCCAGCTGCTGGGGGTGTCGCTGGGCCTACTGGGCTGGGTGGCCCTGGTGGTGGCCACGGCCACCAACGACTGGGTGCTGCTCTGCTCCTACGGCTTCACGGCGTGCGTGCGCTTCGAGGACATGGGCAGCAAGGGCCTCTGGGCTCAGTGCATCAGCAACAACGGCATCGACCACTGCAAGCCCTTCACGGAGATATTATCCCTGCCAGGTAGGTCCTTGCATGTGCACCTCTGTGTGTGTGTGTGGGTTGCGGCGGTGGTGGCGGGGAGCGGTGGCGCAGTGGTTAGCGTTTCGCGCTACGGAACCACCGAGCTGAGTTCGATTCCCGCTCACGGCCATCACCAGAAGCGATCATCTGATTCGATCTGGTACCTCACCTAGGTTGACTCAGCCCTAAATGGATACCTGGTACGGTGTGTGAACTTAATCAATAGGGGAGACAAAGGCGGTAGGGTTGAGGCGCGCCGTGCCGACCTCAATAGGTGTCCGATAACGCCACTTGACCTAAAAGTCGGAATGAGAATCTTTATTTTGACTGCAGGAGGAGGAATCCGATGAGCTATGAAGCTCTTTTACACAGATGTCCATTAAGGGCGGGTCAGCAAGTTACAATAGCAAACAATACAAACACACGATAGGCGTGCAAAGTAAAGAGAGGGTGGTAGTAAGCAAGTCACTAAATATAAATAATAAAGGGAAATGAAAATCATTATATAAGTCCAATTTATCAAGGCTGGGCAAGGCGGCTAAAACAACACAGCAGTCCCAGACCACACAAAGACAACGCCACACGGCTCTAGTAGCGCCTCTCTAAACGGCGCATTAACAACATTGAACTATCGACACCACACAGGTCGTGAACAACTCTGTGCGCCTGTGCGGGGGCTCTTTGCCGTTGTCGATCGGGAGCGGTGGCGCTCTGCTACGCGCACTGCGATCCTCAATCCGCCGCGGTGGCTCGGAGATGTTGACTACCTCGCCTGGTGTACAGGAGGTCGTGGGTTCGATGGTGAGATGTTAACTACCTCGCCTGGTATACAGGAGGTCGTGGGTTCGATGTTGAGATGTTGACTACCTCGCCTGGTGTACAGTAGGTCTTGGGTTCGATGGTGAGATGTTAACTACCTCGCCTGGTATACAGGAGGTCGTGGGTTCGATGTTGAGATGTTTACTACCTCGCCTGGTATACAGGAGGGCTTGGGTTCGATGGTTAGATGTTAACTACCTCGCCTGGTATACGGGAGGTCGTGGGTTCGATGACGAGATGTTAACTACCTCGCCTGGTGTACAGGAGGTCGTGGGTTCGATGTTGAGATGTTGACTACCTCGTCTTGTATACAGGAGGGCTTGGGTTCGATGGCGAGATGTTAACTACCTCGCCTGGTCTACATGAGGTCGTGGGTTCGATGGTGAGATGTTGACTACCTCGCCTGGTGTACAGGAGGTCGTGGGTTCGATCCCCATCCTGACGCCTGCTGTATATTTGGAGTGTGCGTGTTTCTCTCCCCGTGGTCGCGTGGATTTTCTCTGGGTCCTCCGGTTTTTCCCTCCACATTTGGAATTAACAATACGTGCTTAAAGTATGTGCCAACTTTACCTTTCCACGTGACGACAAGCCACTTCGTTGAGCTATCATTTGTGGCCAGGTCGCTTCTGAAAAATAGCTCTATAGGTAGCTCTGTGGGCCTTACCTGGTAAAATAAAAAAACTGTTAAGTTTAAATTAGTTGCGTGATACCTGAACCTGTATTAGGCATCATTTGACGGCTTGGAGTTTGTGCTGGCCTTAATAGGAGCTCGCTAACAGCACTTGGTCCCAACAGTCCATATTTAGCACGTGAAGGAAACTTTTTTATTGTGACCAATCCACTGCTGGATGATGGCCTCCGCAACCCGCAAGCCACCTCTCACGTGATGTTATTTTCCCACTCAATGAGTGCCCACGACACCGAAATCCATCGCTCCATCTCCTCTGGTGATGGAGCGATGGACTGCAAGACGTGCGCGCACGTGGTGCTGGATGAGAGGGCTTTCTCCCGCCGTGCGGGTCGTGGGGGAGGTGGGGGTTGTTTGACCATACTTCACCGCGCTGGTCAGTGGGGTCTGGATTTGCACTGGTGCCGTAGTGGGTCACGTGCTGCGCTATGAACCCGCGGCCGTCGCATTAATTTGACTCTGGACCTCCGGGTTTTCCCCTACACATTTAGAAACGAGCATTAAGTTTACGTAGATTATTTTGCTGCTAAAAGTGTCCGCGTGATGAGAAGCCACTTTGGTGAGCTATCATTTGTGGCCACGCCAAGTCAGAAAAAATTTACCCGTAAAAACAAAGTTTTTCATTATAAATCCTTTATATGCGTGGCGGCTAGAGTCCTCTCGTCCTCTGGCTTGAGATGGCTGCTACCTATGGGTCAGATGATTGCATGCCAGCATTAAGCAATTGGTAATTAAATATAATTTTTGTCCTAAAAAGTGTAAAATTTTGGAAAAAAAATTTCACGAACATTAATTGTCACGCACAACGAGTCTGTGTGGAAAATGTCAGCTCGATTGGATCACGGGAAGTGGGTTAAAATGAGTGAATGCCTCGGCGGGCTTTACTTGATAAAATAAAAATAGTTTAGTTTTATTCGTACAATTGTGGGCGATTTGTTTACCTAGCTTTACTTTGCACTCCTGTCGTGACTTTGTTGTTGTTTGCTACTGTAACGTTCTGACCCGCGCCTACCGAACATCTGTGAAGAAGAGCTTTATAGCTCTTCGGATTCCTCCATCGGCGAGCGATGTGTACGAGCTGCAGCCTTCCCGCTTACAAACCTGCGTGGTCAAACAAGAGAAGCGAGAGACGAAACACGCCAGACACACACACACGCCATGCGCACACACCATCTCTCTCTCTCCGTCTCCACATCGAAAACGACGACAACGGTTGCGTTAGAAAAAAGAGGCGGTGGGCTCGAGTGTTGTTTGTTGGGGGGAGGCGGGCGGGGGGGAGGGATTCTACGCGACCCCCCCTCCCCCCAAATCCTCTCTGGAGTGGTGTGCCGCAATTGCCCCGATGTTGTCTAAAAACAAAAATCTAAACTTATAAATAACTTGGCTCCGTCGTTAAAAATTGCCCCGAAAACACGGGAAAAACAATCGCATTACCCCCCCAAATTGCGGCGTTCCGCTGGAGCGTGCGTGGTAGCATTAAGCGGGGCCCCCCCCCCCCCAGAGGAAGCGCACCCGCCCCCTGTTTGTTTTCGTTCCTCTGTGTGGGGAGCGGTGAGCGCAGAGGTTTTGGTTCGCCGCGCTGCGTACGAAGCCCGCGCCCTGGATTGCACCCCACGGCTCACATCAGTGGCGAATGCAAATCTGAACCGGCCCTGGACCCCCTCCCCCATCCCCCCACAACCTTCCCCTGGTGCGGTGTTTCAGCATCGGCACTGGGAAGACAAAGGCGGTTTGGTGGGGCTGGCCACCCACCGCTTCTCGTGTGCCGTGCAGGCCTTCAGAGGTGCTGATGCTGCTGCTGCGGCTCGCTAACATCGCTTGCCCCTACATCCTATGAAAGGCTACACGGGGGATCTTTGTCTATCTTTGTGTGAGTGCATCATCCCTGGGGTGACGATGGGATGAGTTATTTGGCCGGAGCAGGGCGGATGATGTAATCGCGAGTTTAGATTGATGCTCGGCCATCAACATTTTAATTCCTTAATGAGATTTTAATCGTTTATTTATGCGGTCGCAATAAAACATCCAAACTATGTCCATGCACGATTACAGTATAGGTAGCCGTCCTAGTTGCTGTGCTACCAGGCATCTCCCCGTGGCCACAAACCACGCAGCCCAGGCTGGGGTTGACAATTTACACGGCACGTCGCGATGATGATGCTGCTGCTGCTGCTGTTGTTGTTGTTGATTAGGATGATGATGATGATTAGGATGATGATGATTACCAAAACCGTTACGTGGTTTATAATGGCCACCTCCTGTGTACCTGTGTGGAATGCCGCACGTGCAACCAATGAGGATTGGAATGCGCGGCTGCTGCTGCGAGTGTGGGGAGGGGTGGGATGAGTGAGTGTGGATTTGAGGGACGCGACGTGCGTGTGAGTGAGTGAGTGTGTGCCTGAGTGTTTGATCTCTCACCTGCTCCGAATTAGAACCGCTGCACCACCGCACCCCACACCCTGTGTGGGAGCGGTGGTGCAGCGGTTAGCGCTATGCTGCGCTACGAAACCGGCCACCCGGGTTCGATTCCCGCTCACGGCCAATACCAATTATGATTATCTGAAGCGGTCCTAGGCTTCCCCTAGGTCGACTCAGCCTCAAAGGAGTACCTGGTGCGGTGTGTAAACATCACCACTGGGGCGACAAAGGCGGCCGGGCGTGGTCCTGGCCACCCACCTCCTCGTCTTTCGTGCCGGCCTTCATAGGTGCTCGCTAACCGCACTTGCCCCTACAGTCTGTTAAAGGCGATATCGGGGATCTTTGTCATTGTGAGTGTGTGATCTCTCACCTGTTCCGTATTATAGAGGCTCGCGCCCTCATTATACCGCGTGCCTGTTATTGAGTGGGGTTGGTAGATCGCACAGAGATCACCTGCAGCCACGTGCTGTCAGAGTGTAGCAAGTGTGAGTGTGAGAGGGGGGTAGGCGGATGGTCGTACTGGCCTAGAGAGGGGGGGGGGTGATCGTGAACCCGTCTGTGTGCAACTCCGCGTGTTAATCGAAGGTGAGGTTTTCTCCCGGGGTGTTCCCCACGCGGGAGACGAGCTGCTTCAGAATTGGCCAAGCATCCCAATGTAGGAGCCTCGTGATGACGAATCTGGAAGATCATTCTCGACAGCGAGACCCGGTGGCTCGTTTCATTATACAAATATGAACGCCGGCACTCTCAGGGGGACACTTTGCAAGAGTCCACGAGATCAACAACAATCATCAATAAAAACAACAACAGCATCAATACCAACACCAATCAACAACAATAAACAACAACAACCCACATCAATCAACAACAATTGACGGCGACGTCTCAGGGAGGCGACACGCTCGCAGGGGGACACGTGTGGTGTGCAGGGTGGTGGTGATAGTGGAGGTGGTGATGGTGGTGATGGTGGTGGTGATGGTGGTGGTGATGGTGGTGATAGTGGTGGTGATGGTGGTGGTGGTGGTGGTGATAGTGGTAGTGGTGATGGTGGTGATAGTGGTGATGGTGATTGTGGTGATTGTGCTGATAGTGGTGGTGGTGGTGGTGATAATGGTGGTAGGCCTTCATAGGTGCTCGCTCACAGCACTTTCCCCTCCAGTCTGTGAAGGCTTCACGGGGGATCTTTGTCTTTGGTGGTGAGACTTGCGAGGTATTTGGCGCCATCAATGGCATCGCCGGTTGACGTCGCCGCAATCTCCCTATCTATGAGTTTGTATATTCTGTCGAGTATTTGAGTTTGTTTTTACTGTCGAGTATTTGAGTTTGTTTTTACTGTCGAGTATTTCTGTGAGTCTCGATGCATATCTATGTGTCGTTATGAGCCGCTAGCCCACAAGCTGCATAGCCACAATCACACACGACGGCGTCTTTGTAAAGAAACGTTTATCGAGCATTTTGACCTGTTCTCAGAAACTGTGATTTAAAAAATATATATATACAGTGTACAAAGTATATAGAAGTCTGCGCCCCCCAGGGGCAAGGCGGAATGGTTTTGGGGGTGAATGTTTACGCGGTAATTGCTCAAATTAATGTCTCGCGTTATCGTAGTCATCGCTCGAGACCCGGGCGCGTGAGTCAATACGATTTGTGGGATTAGTTGCGCCCACTCACTCACTCACTCTCCACTCACTCACTCCAAACTCACTCACTCGTCACTCACTCGCTCACTAACTCCTCACTCACTCCTCACTCCACTCACTCACTCACTCCCCACTCGCTCGCTCGTCCACTCACTCCTCACTCACTCCTCAGTCACTCACTCGCTCGTACACTCACTCCTCACTCGCTCGTACACTCACTCCTCACTCGCGCACTCACTCCTCACTCGCCCACTCGCTCGCCCACTCCACTCACTCACTCACTCCTCACTCGCCCACTCACTCCTCACTCGCTTGCCCGCTCACTCACTTCTCACTCGCCCACTCACTCG
>CM025657.2:782252-795325 GCA_014621495.2 Entosphenus tridentatus
ACACAAGCGCGTACACACACGCGCGTACACACAGGCGCGTACACACAGGCGCGTACTCGCACACGGCAACAGCGGCACGCTCTGCTTGGCATGGGAAGCCACCGACCGCCCCCCCCGGTGTCCCTCGCACCTGATGACGGCGGGGCCCTTGCCCAGGTCAAACTTGAACTCCAGGAAGCCGTTGACGAGGTTGAGGGACACAAAGTCCCCGCGCCCGTCCGTCTGGTGGCCGTTGTAGAGGATCATGCCGTCCTTCTCCTGGCTCAGGAAGGACACCTCCAGTGTCAGCTTGCTCCTGCGGTGGGGAGGGGGGGCGGGGGGACGGAGGGGGATTCGTCACCGTCGAGAGAAGAGAAGACGGCCGGCGTGGTCGAGACTACCGAAAGAGTTGCGGCCGATGGCGGGAACCGCACGGCCGCCGCCAATTCCAGAACGCCGTTTGCGGATGCACCGTACACCGTACATCCTCTGCCGCTCCCCCCCTCGCCCCCGCCGAGACCGCGATAGTTTAACCGCTGACCTCGGAGCCAACGAAGGAATATTCCTCCTCCTCCTCTCCCCCTCCTCGCTCGCTCCCCCGCAGCTGCCGATCGGCGGCACAGCCGTCCCGAGCCTCACCGAGGGACACCACTCGCGCACAGGAGCCGGATGGATCGTGGCATCGCGAGGCCGTGAGAGATGACGGCGGCTTGGCGAGGCCTTCACCCGACCACGACCACGACGACGACGATGATGATGATGATGCGTGCGGGATGACGTGGCGGCTGGGATGCGAGGGCGACGCTGCCCGGTGGCACGCGGGCGGCGGAGTAGCGCGCATGCCCCCCCCCACCCACCCAGCCCCACTCACTGGTGCGTGGAGCTGACGGATTCCAGGCTCTCGCGCTCGATGTACGACGTGAGGCCGTTGAAGGCCGGGATGAAGGCCGCGGTCTTGTCCACCGCCACGTCTGGGAGGAGGGGACAGGGCACGTGAGCGCGGCTCGCTCGACACGCAAGGCAACGCGGAGCTCGACCGGAACCTCGGCGCCAGGGTGGCACAGCACAGCTACAAAGACAAAACCCCCGTCGAGTCTTCAACAGACTGTCGGGGCAAATACTCTCAACCAAGCACCTATAAGGGCCAGCAGGGCACACGAGGGGGTGGGTGGCCAACACCACGCCCGGCCGCCTTTGTCTCCCCAATGCTCATGTTATTTGTGCATCGCACCAGGTACTAATTTGAGGCTGAGTCGACCTAGTGGACGCCCAGGTATTCATCACCGATGTTGGCCACGAGTGAGAATCGAACATGGGTCGCCGGGTTCGTGGCGCAGTGCGCCAACCGCCACGCCACCGCTCCGCGGAGCGACACGCACACACACACACACGCGCACGCACACACGCGTCACACACGTACACACGCACGACCCGCGCGACGCACACGCGCACACACGCGCTGCCCGTCCCCACCGCCCCCCCCACGCCCCGCGCACCTCGGTCACAGAGCTTGCCCTCGCGCCCCAGCGGGCACTCGCACTTGAAGCCGCCCTGCGGCAGCACGAGGCAGCGCGACGCCGGGTGGCACGGGCTGGGCTCACACGCGCTGCTCGCGTCGGCACACGTCGGGCCTGGGGGGGGATAAACAAGAGGTGGTGGACGTGGTGGTGGTGGTGGTTGCGGTGGTAGAGGTGGTGGTGGAGAATGCATGTCCGTGCACGGGTCCATTTGAGCGTGAGGTGCAGTGTGCACGTGTGTGCGTGTGTGTGTGTGCGCGTGTGTGCTATCTAACAGCACTTGCCCCAACAGTCTGTTGAAGCAAAACGGGGGAGCTTTGTTTTGCTTTGTGCCTGCACGTGTGCGTATGTGTGTGCGTGTGTGCGTGTGTGTGTGCGTGTGTGCGTGTGTGTACACGTTCGTGTGTGTGCATGTGTGTGTGCGCGTGTGCGTGTGTGCGCGTGTGTGTGCGTGTGTGTGCGTGTGTGTGTGCGCGTATGTGTGTGTGTGCGTGTGTGTGCGTGTGTGTGCGTGTGTGTGTGCGTGTGTGTGCGTGTGTGTGTGCGTGTGTGTGCGTGTGTGTGTGCGCGTATGTGTGTGTGTGCGTGTGTGTGCGCGTGTGTGTGCGTGTGTGTGTGCGCGTGCGTGTGTGTGCGTGTGCGTGCTCACCGGTGAACCCCTCGAGGCAGATGCACTGGTACGCCTCGGCTTCCCTCATCTTGCACACGGCCTTGTTGCGGCACGGGTTGGGGCGGCACGGGTTGTTGCCGCACTCCCCGATGCCCTGGCCATACCGCACCTCGCCGCCCTGGACCTGCACAACGGCGCCAGCGTGAGCTCCGGCTCGCAATCCTGGTCAGGGGCAGTTGACTAAGCCAATCATCATCCCTCCGGGGTGTATAACACGAGTTCTACTTTGTGGGGAAGTCAACAGCAGTTATCCTGTGGATATACTCAACCCCATCATAGGCATGTGGAATTTACACCACTGGCTTTGCAGGGCTGTAAACACACACGTACGTGTGTGTGCGTGTGGAACTTCTCTCCCACCGTACGTAGCCAACCGTGCTCATCGGAGGCGCGGGGAAAGGACGACAAACAGACGCAGACGCATTCCCATCATGCACACACACAAAAGGCAAAGTGCTGTCAGCGAGCACCTATTGATGCAAACGCGAGAAGGCGGGTGGCCGGCGCCACGCCCGGCGGGCGGTGCGAGCGACGCTACCTGCAGGTTGTAGGCGACGTCGTTGACGAGCAGCTGATTCAGGCAGCCCGTGAGTCCCCGCTCCACCAACGCCTGCTGCTTTACACTGGTGGGGGGCAGCGATGGGGGGTGGGGGGCAGTGATGGGGAGGGGGCAGAGGACGCAGGGGGATTGGTGGGGCAGCGATCAGGGGTCTGTGCAGCCGCGACAATTTGTTTTTCATGCCACGGTTTGCCGGGTGCAAGGCCCGAAAAGGCGCAAGCTGTGAAAAGCGGCCAGCAACAATTGGCACCATCAGGGCTATTGTCACCATCGTCGTTGTTGTTGTTGTTCTCAAAGTGAGGGAAGAACGGAGCAGGGCTTCGCTTGAGCCCGCACACCACATCCGGTATGCCGCTCGACCTTGTGCACGTGGCTACTGGTTTACGACGCGGTGAGAAATTAAGACGCAGTAACCACCCCTCCAGTCCACCAACCCACACCGCTCCCCCCCACCCCAGGCCCCCCGCCCCCCGCGGTTTGCGCTCACGTTTGCATGACGTTGGCGGGTGCCCCCCCTATGAAGAGGTCGCTGTCGAGGTTGAGACCCTCGGAGCCGGGGGGGCTCTCTCCCTCCACGGGGAGCTCCTTGGCCACGGAGAGGGAGCCGGTGCGCCGGGTGCGCTGCACTTCCACGCGGAACCAGCGGCCCAGCTGCAGCCTCAAGCGGCTCGTGATCACCGCCATGCCCGAGCCCAGGTTGTACCTGAGAGAGTGAGACGACGACGACGAAGATCGTCAGATGCGCTTCCGAGGCCGTCTGGAACGCTCTTTCCTTCCGATATTAGGAGGCCATTGGAGATGTGCACTTTGAAATCCTCATCGTCTAGAATCTAGATTGCCAAACTCGTTTCTTCACAGCTGCTTTGTGTTTAGTTTGTTGTCCTTCCCCCGCACTCTCGGTTAGCACAGATGGCGACGTGCGGTGTGAAAGAAGTGAATGTGCATACAAAAACATATTCATAGTCAAAGCTGTTCATTCACGGATTTTACTTTCGCGAAATTCGATTATTATCGGCGTTATCTTTATAATATCTCTCTCAGAGTGAGAATCTTTATTTGTTCTGGATGAGGAATCCGATGAGCTATGAAGCTCTTTCTCACAGATGTCCAGTAGAGGCGGGTCAATGAGTTAAAACAACAACAACACACACAACAACACAACAACACAAATCAACGATATGAGTGCAAAGCAGATAAAAGGTAGGCAAGGCACTAAAAATAAGTGAATAAGTTTACAAGTATAGATTACGTGATTACATAATTTCCTCCCGATTTTTCAACACTAAAAACGCGCCTTCTAAGTTGAAAACTAATGTCTTTATAAACCTTACCTCTGATTCGCGCGGTTGGCTACGCACAGCGCGAGACAAGTTCTACACAGCACGTGCAAGCCTGGGCAAGGCGTCACGTGGCCTGCAACCGAGCACTGTGGAGGCGAGGGTTGGCGGGTCACCGCACACATTTTAATTAATTTGTATCGAATAGAAGTTGTTTTTTTGCGGGGGGTCAGGGGGTCAGGGGGGGTCAGGGGGGCTGGGGGGTCGCTGACCGCAGCTGGACGACTCCGTTGACGAGAGCAATCGAGAAGAAGTCGCGGGCTTGCGCCTGGCCGCTGTAGAGCAGGAGGCCCGTGGGCTGCATCGAGCGGAACTGCAGGCTCACGCGCACCGTGTAGAAGGCCTCGATCGGTTCGAAGGCCAGGAAGGACTCTCCGCCGAACGCCGGCTGGTGGTAGCGGACCTCTGTGGAGCACCACCGACGGTCGGGTTGGAACGTCGCGTTCGCAACGCAAACGTACACAAATGTGAATCCAGCATCGGCTTGCGGGCGTGCGGGCGCCGCTCACTAAAGGCGCTGTTAAAAGCTATACGGGGAGTCTTTGTACGAGTGGAACGATCTGTGCATGTACAACTATATCAGGCGATTGGAGCGACTGCCAGAAACGTCGCCTATGATTTCAATAATAATTTACTATTATTTTAATTGAAAGGCAACTGCCAGTGTAGTATGACCTATGAAAGCATCAACGAGGGGGACAGGGGGTGCTGGACCTGCCTTGTTCACAGACAGCGCCGCCGCGCCCGACGGGGCAGATGCAGGTGTAGCCCGAGCGCTTCTCGGGGCGGCACTGGCCCCAGTGGAGGCACGGGTTGGTGGCGCAGCCGTCGCTCTCCTGTGGCCGGAGCCGCGGCTGCTTCGGTGGCGGAGCCGCGGACGGCGCCGCCGGAGGAGCGGCGGAAGGAGCGGGAGGAGCGGGAGGAGGAGCGGGAGGAGGAGCGGGAGGAGGAGCGCGCTGCCGAGTTACCGCGGAGGCGGTCGCCGCCGCGGCCGGGAGCGAGGAGACGGTGGCGGCCGCCAGGGGCGGCGTCGCTGGGAGGGGGAGAGAGGTCGCGCGTCGGTCACGGGGATCTCCGTGTCTGACCTGGCGAGCGCTGGGCGCTCGATCCCATACGATCTCCCGCGATCCCCCGCGATCCCCCACGATCCCGTAGCGTGCGGGCCGTACCGGGCGTGAGGAGCGAGACGTGTCCGTGCCCGGGCTTCGTCACGACGATGCCTCTCTTCCGCTGCGAGCGCAGCATCTTGAGCAGCGCCCTCCGCACCGCTTCCGCCGAGACGTGCGAGTCTGGGTGTGGAGACGCGGGGCGCAGGGTCAGAGTGCGAGCGCTGCTACCGCTACCGCTGCTGCCACCACTACATAAAATCACCGCCTTTACAGCCACCAATATTACCACTACCACCGCTACCGGAACCACAACCACAACCAATACTGCCACCACTACCACTACCACAACCACCACCGCAGCTACCGCCACCACTACCACCGCTGCCACCACGAATACCATTCCACGACCAACATCACTATCACTACGGCTACCGTTAACATGAGCGTTACCACTACCGCGACCATTATCACCACGGTTACCACTGGCACTACTGTTACTATGACCGTTGGCAACGCTTCTTCCTGCACCACCACCAACACTACCACCATTAACGCCACCACGATAAACCACAACCACCATCGCAATGACCACCACCGTCAGTGGAGCATTCTCGCTGTGCTATCCTACGCCGCGTCCGATTGGCTCTTACTGGGGTCAAAGTGCAACTCCACGTCGGCCTGGACGTGGCCGTTGGAAGGCGCAGACGCGAAGCGGAGCACGCGGGCGCTGCGGAACCACTTTTGCACCTCCGAGTGCAGCAGCATGTCGCTGAGCTGCACATGCAACACACAAAGACAAAGACCCCCGCCCACAGGGTAGCCTTGACAAACCGTCGGGGCAAGTGTTGTTCGCGAGCAGCAAATATGAAGGCTGGAACGGCACACGCAGGGGATTGGTGGCCGGCACCACGCCCGGCCGCCTTTGTCTCCCCATTGGCGATGTTTACACACCGCACCAGGTACTCGTTTCAGGCTGCGTCGACCTGGGGGTAGGCCCAGGACCGGTTCAGATATTTGTCGGCAGTGTTAGGTGTAAGAGGGACTCAAACTTGCGTTGCTTGGTTCAATGCACAGTGCCCTGACCACACACGCACGCTCACACGCACGCTCACACGCGCGCTCACACGCGCGCACACACGTGCACGCGTGCTCACACGCACACGCACGCTCACACATGCTCACACGCACACACGCACACACGCACGCTCACACGCACACGCATGCTCACACGCACACACGCACACGCGCGCACACACGCGCACGCGCGTGCACACTCACGCCGTTCTCGGTGCTGCTCCGCGTCTCCGCGAACTGCTCAGACGTCGGGTCCGAGAGCCACGGTCCGAACGTCGTCTCGGTGCCCTCCAGCTCCTCGATGGACAGCTGGGCCAACACGACGCGCGTCGCTGCACACGACCGCACACGTGCACACACACACACGCGCACACACACACACACGCGCACACACACACACACGCGCACACGCGCACACACACACACGCGCACACATACGCGCACACCGCCACGGCACACGTTCACATGAAGACGTGCTCACTGACGCGGCAAGCAAGTATGTGAAACTGGTTCGCTCACTCGTTCGCACACTCACTCATCATCACCCTCTTCACCTCTGCGCGTCGTCCGCGAGTTACCCCCAACACGTTGTCACGTCACCACCACGTGACCACCACCACGTCACCACCACGTGACCACCACATCACCACCACGTCACACCCACGTGACCCCCACGTCACCACCACGTCACACTCACGTCACCACCACCTCATCCCCACGTCACCCCCACATCACCACCACGTGACCCCCACATTGCCGCGTGGCCCCCGGCACCTGGGCAGGCGGAGGCGGCGGGGTCGGTGGCCTGGGTGCGCCCATCGGGGCAGCAGCCGAAGGCGGAGTTCTCGCAGGAGGAGCGCTCCGCGATGGAGCCGTTGGCGGCCGGCACGGGGACCGGCTTCGCCGCTCCTTCCCCGGTGGCTACCGGTGCGGCGCGGGAGGAGGGGGGCCGGCGCAGAGACAGAGAGAGATGCGAGCGGTGAACCACAAAAGTGGCCGTGTGAGATCGCATTTTGAGCCCGGTAGAAAATCTATATTTAGTGTCCCCGTGATTATTGTTATGGCACAGAGGCAAGAACGATTACACAACACAAAGACACCGGCACGGAGACACAATCACAACTGTGCCGACTGCCACCGCTGTGCGGCACTGTCTGTGAGTGTGTGTGTGCGCCGCTGTGTGTGCGCCGCCGTCTCACCGGTGCCGCTGGCTGTGCCGCCACCGCCGCCACTGCCCTCCTGGTCCGAGCCATCGCCGCTGTTCGAGCCACTGCCCTCCTCCTCCGGTGGGGACATCGCCTCCACCACGTCCTGGCACACGGCGCCGGTGACACCGTCAGTATCGCCGACGTGCGTCTCTGTATGTGCGTGTGTCTCTGTATGTGTGTTTCCGAGTGCGTGTCTTCATGTGTCTCCATGTGTCTGCGCATGTGTGCCTACGTACGTGTCTCCGCGCGCATCTCCGTGTGTCTCCGTATGTCTTTGTGTCTCTGTGCATCTCCGTGTGTCGTTCTCACCCCTTCCTGCTGCCCTGCGGCCGCGGTGCTGGCGCCGTGCGGGGAGGCGGTGTGGGAGGCCCTGGCCCCCGGGGGGGTGGGGGTCCAGGACGCCTGCTTGGGCGGCGTCACCACCGCGGAGTGGGGGGGGCGGCCCGTGGTGGGTGGGGGCAGCAGTGGCCCCACGTGGGGGTCCCCCACTTGGAACGGGGGGACGGACTCTGCGGACGACGACAGGGAGACGCTCACTGTGACGACGACGGTGGCGGCGAACGTGATGGCGACGGTGGAGCGAGCGAGTGTTTTTAGTGAGCGAGTGTTTTTGAGCGAGCGAGTGTTTTTAGTGAGAGAGTGTTTTTAGTGAGAGAGTGTTTTTAGTGAAAGAGTGTTTTTAGTGAGAGAGTGTTTTTAGTGAGCACGTATTTTGAGTGCTTTTGAGCGAGTGTTTTTAGTGAGCGAGCGAGTGTTTTTAGTGAGCGAGCGAGTGTTTTTAGTGAGCGAGTGTTTTTAGTGAGAGAGTGTTTTTGAGCGAGTGTTTTTAATGAGCGCGTATTTTGAGTGCTTTTGAGCAAGTAAATGTTTTTAGCGAGCGAGTGTTTTTAGTGAGAGAGTGTTTTTAGTGAGAGTGTTTTAGTGAGAGAGTGTTTTTAGTGAGAGAGTGTTTTTAGCGAGCGAGTGTTTTTTGAACGAGCGAGTGTTTTTAGCGAGCGAGTGTTTTTTGAGCGAGCGAGTGTTTTTAGCGAGCGAGTGTTTTTTGAGCGAGCGAGTGTTTTTAGCGAGCGAGTGTTTTTTGACCAAGTGAGTGTTTTTAGCGAGTGTTTTTAGCGAGCGAGTGTTTCTTGAGCGAGCGAGTGTTTTTAGCGAGTGTTTTTTGAGCGAGCGAGTGTTTTTGAGCGAGTGAGTGTTTTTGACGGAGCACGCCGCCTGCGAGACCTGGGCAGGGCCCGTGGGACGCGATGGAAATGGCTGTGCCCTGGCGGCATGCGATGGTGAAGAGCTGGCACCGATCGGCGTACGTCACCCCGTCCGTGCCGCACACCTACACGCACGCACGCACGCACACGCGTGACTGCAGGCGCGCGCACGACAGAGCGTGGCTTGGCGACGCCATGAGAGGTTGCTGCCAGAAAGATGCGGCCACTACTGGAGCACATTGGCACTGCAAGGCAGAGAAGTGGAAACAACTGACGAAACGCCCAGCGGACACCTACGGGGCTATCTGCCCACGTATAGTGATGACGATGGCAATCACGCGAGCAAGCGGGGGTCGCGGGGTCGGGGGGTGGCGGCGGCTCACCCTGGTGAGGTTTCGCTCGGAGCACGCGGTGGGGCACTCGCAGCGAGCGGCGCCGCCCTCCTCCACGCACACGGCGCCGAAGCGGCACGACAGCAGCCCGCAGGAGGCCGGGGTCGGCTCTGCGGGTCACGCGCACGGTCGTGGACACCCACGTAGTCACTTAAACAACTACACAAAATCACTTGAGACAGCACAGACGAGGCAGAGGCGTATACACTGGGAGACGCTAAATAATCAGCTCTAGAATCGTGACCTCGAATCGCTACAAGTCACCGGACTATGGAGCGCCAGAATCGTCACGCGTGTTCCCGCACACGCGTGTCTCACACAGACGGTGGCTGCTGCCCTTGAGGGCCCTGCCCCAACTCCGACCCCCCCCCCCCCACTCACCGCTGCCCCCCTCCCCGTACCTTCCCGGCAGCCCGCGGGCCCCATGGCTTCCCCGGGCGGGCACTGGCTGCATTTGGGCCCCAGGATGCCGTCCTTGCAGGAGCAGCGTCCGGTCATCTGCTCGCAGTCGTCCCGCACGGAGCCGGCCGGGTCGCACTTGCACGCTGGGCAGCAACGGGGGCAGCAGAGCAACCGCATCATCATCGTCACCTCCACCAACACCATCATCATCATCATCAGATCCACCGCCTACACCACTATCACCACCTTAACCACCACCATCATCACCTCCACTACCATCACCATCATCACCACCACCACCATCAACACTTCAACAACCACCATCATCGACTCCACCACCATCATCACCTCCACAATCATCATCACCACCACCACCTCCACCACCGCATCACCGCATCACCACCACCACGCCGTACGTATGCATCCGGGCTGCTCCTCCACCACGATGCCGCGGAAGTTCCAGAAGCTGGGCTCGCAGCGGTCGCACTTGAGGCCCCCGACGCCCGGCTTGCAGGAGCACTGGGCCGTCGCCGCGTCGCAGCTCGTGCCGTACGCGCCGTGCCGATTGCACGCGCACGTGCCTGAGTGGCCACACGCGAGGGACACGTGCGAGGGCGTGTGCGTGAGCGTGCAGCGTGGCACGAGTACAATTGCACACAACGATTTGGATTCACTAAATACAACCGCCATGTACAACACTCCCCGCGTGACAGCTCGTGCGCGACGCCCCGTGCGTCGCGTCGCGTGCGCGTCACGTCGCGTGCGCGTCACGTCGCGTGCGCGTCACCGCGAGCCCCCACTCACTGGGGCAGCCGGCGAGCCCCACGCCGAGGGCAGCTGTCTGGTTGTCGGGGCAGCAGCCGTACACCGATTGGCTGCAGTGGGCCACGGGGTCGGCGGAGGTCGTGGGAAGGGGGGCAGGCTCTGTGGGGGGGTACAGGGGAGGAGTTTAGCGTGCGTCAACGTGCGTCAATGTGCGTGAACACGTGCACACAAACCCATACGCACGCACACGCTCACACGTGTGCAGCACAGCTTCGCGCAACGGGGCACTATTCCATGTTGAGTCTGGAGAGATGAAGGTTTGTTTGGTAATTTGTTCCCCACAATCCTCTGCAATGACAAATACAAAGACTCCGAGTATAGCATTGAACAGACTGTTGGGCAAGTGCTGTTAGCGAGCACCTATAAAGGCCGGCACGGCACACGAGGGGGTGGGTGGCCAGCGCCACGCCCGGCCGCCTTTGTCTCTCCAGTGATGATGTTGCAGACTGAAACAGGTACTTAAGACTAACACTACCTAGGAGAGGCCCAGGACTGGTTAAAATATTCGCCATTTGTTGATCGTGAGCGGAAAGCCTGGTTCGCCGGGTTCAAAGTTTAAGCGCGCTAACCGCTGCGCACATGCATGTGCGTATACAGTACACGCACACGCATGTGCGTATACAGTACACGCACACGCATGTGCGTATACAGTACACGCACACGCATGTGCGTATACAGTACACGCACACGCATGTGCGTATACAGTACACGCACACGCATGTGTGTGTACAGTACACGCACACGCAGGCGCTCACCCCTGATGCAGAGTCCGAGTCGTGCTAAGGTGAGGTCCGTCTGCCGGTCGCAGCGCGCCTTCTTCAGCTCGCACTCACTGCCGTACGTCACCCCGTCCGAGCCGCACACCTGCAAGCACGCACGAAGACAAAGATCCCCCGTGTAGCCTCAACAGACCGTCGGGGCAAGTGCTGTCAGCGAGCAGCACCCACGAAGGCCGACGTCGCAAACGACGGGGTGGGCGCCCAACACCAGCGGCGATGTTTACGCACCGGGTACTCATTTGAGGCTGAGTGCACCTAGTCGTTGCGCGGCGTGGCGGGGGGGGGGCCTCACCGGGCTGAGCGCGACGCTGCGGCAGGCGAAGTCGCAGAGGCAGCGCGAGTCCTCCACGTCGTCGTCCCACTGGCCCCCGAAGCGCAGGCAGCGCTCCTCCAGGCACACGTCGCCCGACGAGCCCGAGCCCGACACGCCGCCCTCGCCCCCCTCCTCCTCGCAGTCTGGGAGCGCGCACGCACGCGCAGCACGCACGCACGCACGCAGCACGCACGAACAGACAGATCCGCACAGACACACATGCACGTACGGACGCACAGACATACACACACACACACGGACAAATGGACGTAGGGATATCGTCAGATTGATAATGGCATGGACAGACAGACAGGAACCACTGGTTCTCGAAGAGAGAGCGCGACTGAGAGGTGCGAGATTAGCAGCGGCCACGCGGTGCTACCAACAATTGCCAAAGTTATTTCATCCTCTATATATGAATGCGTTATCGGCCAATAGACGAGTATTTACATATTAGGAGGAAAGCAGTACACCCGGAGAAAACCCAGGCGTGCGAGGGAGAAACACTCTATCCCTGTAGAAATGGAACAGGTGGAGTCCACATTTCTGCCACGGGGGTGATCCACCGACCCCTCGTTGCCTCCACAGCGCTGCTGGATTATGGGCCAGGCAATTAAAATTGGCCAAAATAAATGAAGAGCGCGACCCCCGGTGACCCCCGCCCCCTGTAGGACTCTGGCCTGCGGGTGGCGTACCGTCGCAGGCGCCGTCGTGGGTGACGTTGAGGGCCTCGCGCAGGCGGCAGGCTGTGGCGCGCAGCTCGCAGGCGCTGGGGTGCGTGCGCCCGTCGCTGCCGCACACGGGGGGGCCGCGCTCGCCCGGAGGGCACGGGGGGCACGAGCAGCGCCCCGACAGGCACACGGCGCCAAACGAGCACACCTCGCCGCCGCACGTCTCTGTCGGGGCGGGGGAAGGGGTGGGGGCGGGAGGGGCGCGTGCGCGTACAGGCGTTGACGTGCGCGGACGCACGGAGACACGGACGGACACGCGGACACACGCCCTGACGCACGGACGCCGCACATGCGCGCGCAGTCGCACGAGTGTGGACACACGAATGCACATGCAAACACGCGGGCACGCGTATCGACACACACACACGTGCTTGGGTTGGCTTTTGGACACGTGTACGCGTGGTGCCGGGGTCTTTGTTGCTCAACTGCATTGCAACTCGGAGCAACGTTGTGCATTCACGAGACTCGAAGACTCGGCCGGTGAGGCCGCATCGAGCAACTCCGTCAGAAGGACGGCCACAGCCCAAGAGCATCGGCAGTGACGGCGGCTACAGCAGGGCATCGCGGGGAGGGAGGGGACGTGCCAACTAGCCAGTGCACGACGGGTCAGCGCATAGAAACCGCCCTCTGCCAGAGCAATGTGGAATTTCCAGCGCCGCGGGACACTTACTGCACTCGCCGCGCGACGCCACGGCGATGTGGCGCTGCTCCGCGCACGCGCGCACGTTCATGTCGCACTCGCCCGCGTACGTGCGCCCGTCCGTGCCGCACACGGGGCTGCGGGCGCCCGCGCACACGCCGGGGCACACGCAGCGCCCCGCCTCGCCGTCGCACACCGCGCCGAACCGGCAGCCCGAGCAGCGGTCTGCGCCGATCGGCGGTGCGGGGACGGCCGGGGTCGAGACGACAGGCCGGGCGGGTCGGGCGGGTCGGGCGGGTCGGGCGGGCGAGGGAGGCGGGTGGGCGGGCGGGCGGG
>CM025657.2:797194-808275 GCA_014621495.2 Entosphenus tridentatus
CCGGCATCGCGAGGACGAGAGCAGACGGATGTTGATGAGCACCAATGCATCGAGGCCTTGTGGCTCATTTCCCGTTTACAGCCCTGCAGAGCTAGTGTTGGAAATTCCACATTCCCATGGCAGCGGCAAGTCCATCCATAGGACAACCACCGTTGCCTCCCTAATAAAATGGTACCTATTTTATTGACCCCGAAAGGATGATGATGGGTGAGCCCACATGGCGGTTGTCAACACGGAATGAGAGCGTGCGTGTGAATAACGCCCGTGGCTACGCTTTGAGCCATCACTGTGCGAGCCGAGAGGGTTGGTGGATCACACAGACACACGCGCTCGCGCGCTCGTGAAACTCCACGGGCGTCAAGGTCACCGTCTCCCAGCTTACAGCCAGGGTGTGGGGCACGACAGCAAGTGGGATTCATTTGTGCCGTGGAGTTTTTTTCCAGACACTCCTGTCTCCTCCCACGTGTCTCAACACTTGGCACTGGAGTTGGCCAAGCGTCTCAAGATAGGACCACAGAGCCTATCTAGTTGTGGGTGCCACGTTCTGGCTGCCTCGCTCGTCCTCTCTGATTTCCCGCGCCTCTGAATCGTTTTCCGCGCCCTCCGATCCGAGGGCGGCGAACGGATACCCGTGGAGCGCTTTGCAATCTCTCAGTCGTTATGAATTTAAAAACTCAACTATTTAAATTTTTCCAGGTAAGGCCCACTGCGCTGCTATGTAGCTCTTTTTCAGAAGCGACCTGGCTAGCATAAAAGATTGCTCAACGAAGTGGCTCATCACGTGGAAATTGATAGCAGCCAAATACTCTCGACGCATGTTCCTAAACATTGAGGAGAAAACCGGAGGACCCGGAAAAAAATCCACGCGACCACGGGGAGAGAGACACGCAAACTCGAAATATGCAACAGGCGTCCGGTCGCGATCGAACCCACGACCTCCTGCAAACCAGGCGAGGGAGATAACATCTCGCCACCACCGCAGGATTAATTAATCAATATAATTAGTATTAAAATTCCGAGGGCGCCGAGCGACCGCCCGCGTTGGCCGCCGCGGCACTCACTGCAGGGCCCGTCGTGTTCCACGGGGACGTCGGCCCCCTCCAGGCAGGCGGCGCGCTGCCGCTCGCATCCGTTGCCGAAGGTGCGCCCGTCGGCGGAGCACAGCGGGCGGAAGGCGCCGTCGCACACAATGCGCTCGCACGAGCAGCGCGCCACCCCGCCGGAGACCGAGCAGAGAGCGCCGTGCTGGCACGGGTGTGGGCACCGCTCTGAGATGGCGGGGAAGAGGGAGGGGAGAGGTGGCGGGGGGGGGGGGGGAGGGGTTAACGTCACCGGGCGATGCGGCCGCCCGGGCCTGCGCCGTGGTCGGCGCCGTGGGGTTTTGGTGCGCGGGGTTCTGGGGGTCGCGCTCAGCGCGGCTCTGGCGGGTGGTCACCGACACGCTGCCACTCTTCTAACAGGATAATTCCCGTCATCGTCGTCATCGCCACAACCGTCATCGCTATGATCGTCACAATCACCATCTGCCTTGTCAACAGCATCATCATTATCATCGTCAACTACGCTGCCAATTTTGTCACCGTAATCATGACCATCCCCATCATTATCAATCAGTCTCATCAACCTCGCCATCATCGTCGTCCACGCCAGCCGTGCTGTTACATCGCCACCATTATCCATGCCGCCCGCGTGGTCACCGCGCCGTCGCCGTGGCATGGGTACCGTGCTGGGCGCACTGCCCGCCGTGGAGCCTGCGCAGCCTCAGGCCGGCCCGCGCCCCCGCACGCTCCAAGTGGCACTCGCTGGCATAGGTGACGCCGTCGTCCCCGCACACGGCGCCCGCGTCGCCCTCGGGGCACGACTCCGGCGGCGGCAGCAGCACCGCCTCGCGGGACCGCGGCGCCACGCGGCACAACTCGTTGGGGCCCGGCGTCACGGCCGCGCACGGGTCTACCGAGGGGGGCGGAGAGGGTGGGTAGCATAACAAAGCTGTCTCTGGTGTGGACCAATCAGTTTCAAAGATAATGCATATCTTATCAGAGTATGTGTTTTTCTATTTGCATTTTGACCACAAGTATTGTGGTTAATGCAGACATGATTCCTTGTAAAAGGTTTCAGTTTGGTGTTTTAACAACTTCACACCTGTTTTGTTGCCAGATAAAAGGGGAAAAACGTGTTCTCATTAAAAATGTAACCTGCGAGGACACACGATGATCCAGACGAATTTGTGTCTTGGGTCGCATGGCCACCGTGGCTCCATTGGTAAAGGAGACGTGCGCAGTGGCGTGTTGATGTTCTGATGTGGTTGATGGTTCCACCAGTGGTGAGTGGGTGAATCGACGGTTCCACCAGTGGTGCGTGGGTGGGTGGGTGAGTGAGTTGATGGTTCCACCAGTGGTGCGTGGGTGAGTGGGTGGGTGGGTGGGTGAGTTGAAGGTTCCACCAGTGATAGTGGGTGAGTTGATGGTTCCATCAGTGGTGCGTGGGTGAGTGGGTGGGTGGGTGAGTGGGTGAGTGGGTGAGTGGGTGGGTGGGTGAGTGGGTGAGTGGGTGGGTGAGTTGACTTGGCAGCGCTCATCTCCGCGTGATCCACCGACCAGCCATAGGACACTCACCGCACTCCCCGGCGAACTTGTAGCGGATGTCGGTGGCCGTCTCGCACGCGCGCTTGTTCATGTCGCACGTGCTGTGGTACGTGGCGCCGTCCGTGCCGCACACGCTGGCGTTGGCGGCGCCGGCGCACGAGGAAGGGCACACGCAGCGTGGCGGCGAGCCGTCCGGCACCGACACGCAGGAGGCGCCCAGGCCGCAGGCCACGCCGCTGCACGGCTCGCGCGCGCCTGCGAGAGACAAAGATCCCCCGCGTGGCCTTCAGGACAAGCGCCGTTCGCGAGCTGCGCCTACGAAGCCCGGCACGGCGCGCGGGGAGGTTGGGCGGTCAGTGCCGGTGTTTTGTAGACACCGCACCGGGCACTCGTCTAAGGTGGAGTCGACCTACGGGAGGCCCAAGATCGGTTCTAATATTCGTCACCGTTATTGGTCGCGAGTGGGGAATCGAACTCGTGCCGTCGAGGTTCGCGGCGTGACGCGCTAACCGCCTCGCCCCGCCGATCCTTGTACGCAAGCACAAAGACAAAGATCTGAACGCCGTCCGAGCGGGGTCAGCGCGGGGTCGTGGCGACTCTGCAGGCCGGGCAGTCCCCATTGCGGTGTCTCCGTAAGCACGGAGCGGGGCGCTTGACGACTCCCTCCTGGGCGACCTCGTCTAGGACGGGTGCCGCTCGCCCAGCTGTGATTGCTTCCTTCGCCCTCGGCTAAGCGCCGGCCTCCGCTAACACGCACGCCTCCCCACCCTCCCCCCCCCCCCGCCGATGGGGCCGGGGTCCGGGCCCACCCAGGGTGGCACAGCGACAGCTGGGAGGCCGCTCAAGGCCAGCACGGCCATACCCGGTGCCCACCGCTGCCGCCACCGCCGCTGCGGCTGCAGGGGAATCGCGAGGCGAGGAGAGGTGAGCGTGGGATAGCGCATCGGAGGGGGGGGGGGAGGAGGAGGGAGTGAGGAGGTTGCCAGCTCTGACTGAAGCTATGCCCGGGAGATTTTATTGTTTTCAACATCACGAAATGTGATTAAGTGTACTGTTCGACCCGTTCGCAATATCAAGCCGTTCTTTTATTGTGTGTGGGTGAATTACGTGCATTCATTGTAGGATGTACATTTCCTGATATCTTGCATGGTGCACTGAGATCCCTGGATGAATTGCGCCTTAGATATGTCAATTATGACAATTATTTATTTGATTAAAATATCCTCCTCGGCCCAGCGGCGGAGCCGTTTGCTGGAGAGGTTCGTGGGTGGAAAACTCGTGGAATAAAAAAAATAACAATCAAAGACAGACAGACGGACGGATGGGCAGATGGACAGACAAATGGACGGATGGACAGCCGGACAGCCGGACAGACGGACGGATGGACGGACGTGGCTAAGTGTCACATCCCCAACACGGACCGGCGAACGGCGACGCCACTCACCGCAGGGCCCGCGGCTGCTGACGCGGATGCGGCGCTGCTGCGTGCACTGGGCGCGCTCCAGCTCGCACTCGTTGGCGTAGGTGGCGCCGTCCGAGCCGCACACGGGCGCCACCACGGCCAGGCAGTCGGCGCGGCGGCACGCGCACACCCCGTGGTCCGGTTCCTCGGGGTCGCGCTCGCACACCGCGCCAAACCCGCACAGCACGCGGCGGCACACTGCGGCGGGTCGGGGGGGGGGGGGTGGGGGGGGGGGGCGCGGGGGCAGGGGGGCAGTGGTCGGGTGGGGGGGGATGGGAGCAGGGGTCGGGGGGGCAGGGGTCATATGGCAAGGATCGAGGGGCAGGCCAAAGGAGGAGACAGTGTTAGTGGACACACGATACCATGAGGTGCCCAAGTTTGACTACTCCGGGCGGCAGGGCGGTGGCGACTCCTCGTGCCTGGCAGTGAGGAGGGCATGCTCAGACAAAATCATTTGTATTTCTTAGTCGATGCTCACCTCCGTCGCCCTCATTGTGCTCAGGCTCAGTCGGTACGGTCCGGGTCTTGGAGTGGTCCGGTGGGGGGGCGAATCAAATCATAGGTGGGGTGAATTGTGACAAGCCTGGTCGCATTTGTATTCCCTGGTTCTGATCACAGCACCAGGTACTTAATTATGGCTGAATCCATCAAGGGGAGGCCCCGGGCAGGGTCAGACACCACTCGCCGCTGATGCTGTCCATGACGAAGAATGGAATCCAGGTCATTGGCTTCGTAGTGCAGTGAACGATTACACTACTGCTCCCCACACACACACACACAAGGCAAAGATCCCCCATACAGCCCACAGGTTGCGCGGGCAAGTGTTGTTAGCGACCACCTATTAAGGACGGCAGGGCACACGAGTGGACTACACCATGCCGGTCCGCCTTTGCCTTCCCAGTGCTGAAGTTTGCACATTGCAACAGATATACATTTTAAGGCTGAGTCGACCTAGGAGAAGAACGTAACTTGGCAGTGTCTTTTTTTGGGGGAAGGAATGGGGGTCCGAGACCGGTTCAGATATGGCTCACACCTGATGTTAACCGTGGTCGGGTCTCCACGTTTGTGGTAGCGCAGCGTGTGCTCTCTCTCTCTCACCGCTCCACACACATAAACACACAGCATCAAGGACAAAGACCTCCCGCAGAGCCTGGAACGAGTGCTGTTAGCGAGCACCTACGAAGGCCGCCTTTGTCTCATTTGAGGCTGAGTCGACCTAGGGGAGGCCCAGGACCGGTTCAGATAATCGTCACTGCTGTTAACCATGAGCGGGAATCGAACCCTGGTCGCCAGGTCCGCAGCGCAGCGCGCTAACCGCTGCACCACCGCTCCTCACACAGAGGTAAACACCTACACACACACGTGATACCCCCCCCGCATCCCCCACAACGCCGTGATCCATGCTCCAGTCAGCACCATTCCGCAAAAAATGCGGGTTATCTGAAAACGCAGAGACAACATCCGTCACGCAGACTGTGTGCAGGGCTCACGCCAGCGACGCTAACGCACACGCCGGCGGACACGCCAACGCGCGCGCTAATGGACAGGCTAACGGACACGCCAACGCGCGCGCTAACAGACACGCACACGCCGGCGGACACGCCGGCGGACACGTCGCGCGTAGCCGTGCGCACAGCCCCGCGTCCCCCGGACCGCGAGGAGGAGTCAAGTGGTTAATGGACTGGCCGAGGAGACTCGCAGCTGCGTGCAGCCAACACACTCCTCTGTTTATGTTTCTACTATTTATTATGTTTTGTGTGGTCTTGCTTATGCACTGCTATTTACTCCTTTCGCCTCAATGTTACATCATCTTATAGTTTGGATTAATAAATTAGAAATAGTATTACGTTAATAATATTAAGCAAAAGAATCAGATCTCATTTGGGCAAGCGTTGAATGGGTGCCTCCGATTAGCACGGTTGGCTACGTACGGTGCGAAAGAAGTTCA
Organism: Entosphenus tridentatus; assembly: GCA_014621495.2. Lineage (NCBI taxonomy): Eukaryota > Metazoa > Chordata > Hyperoartia > Petromyzontiformes > Petromyzontidae > Entosphenus > Entosphenus tridentatus. The sequence continues at coordinate 803,190 of CM025657.2, forward strand.
ACGTAAATGCACTCGGCAGAGTTGAGCTCGCTCGAACCAAGGCTGGCGAACTGCCCAGATGTTGAGTGTCAAGGCCTCTCTCTGTCAGATATGGGTCCGTGTTCGAGGCCAAACTGTATTGTACGCAACACAAAAACATGACTTGCATTGATGTGGACAATACCAGTCACATTACGGATATTATCCACAAGCACGCAAATTGTCATATCGTGTTGCGGCACAGTACACGGTGTAAATCAATAAAATTGCCGGTTATTTTACCCAGGAAAATCTCAAGACACATCTTCAGGAGGGTGCTGCTACATTGGGATGTTTGGCCAGCTCCGCCACACAGAGGGCGCTTCGAATCGTGACCCCGAATCACGGCCTGGAACCCCCTTCCCATCCCAGCCGTCCGTGCCACCGACTCCCTGCCACTGTTCAAGCCCAAGGCTCACGGCCTCTCTCCTCATCTCCTCTTTCATCAAATAAATATCCCCACTGACATGCAGCCACATCTCGCAGTATAAATACACTCACTGCGATTGTAATTCAATAGAATACTCCTCACCAGCCGCTCTCCACCACTGTGCCCCTGCTGCCCTCTGCTCTGCTCACCCTTCACGCACGCTGCCCCCTCTCTCACGACCTCCCTGCCCAGCTCCCCCCCAACTCTCACCGCACGCCCCCCCCCACACACACCCAAAGATAACGCCCCGAGACGCAGGATCAGAGCGAGACGCCGGGGGATCAAAGGGAGACCCGACGGCTGAAAATGAAAACAAAAACAGAGAATAATCCCGACCCCCGACCCGCGGGGGCTTCTTCATCAGCAGCGCTGCGCTAAATCAATCGCAGGTGGCGCGCGGAGACACGGGGAGCGCCATCTGCCCAGCGTTTTCCCAACCGCCGCGGAGAGGTGGACGGACCTCTGTTTCTCGGGGACGTTGGCCGTGATGCAAGCCGGCAACGGGGGGCCTCCGTTTCACGGTGGCCGAGATGTGAACTACCTCGCCTGGCAAACTGGGCTTCGTGGGTTCGATCCCGACCCTGACGTCTGCTGCTGTATATTTGGAGTTTGCGTGTCTCTCTGTCTCTCTGCTCGTGGTCGTGTGGATTTTTTCTCCGGGTCCTCCGGTTTTCCCCTCCACATTTAGAAACACGCGTTTAGAGTATTTGGCATGAGCCACTTGGTTGAGCTATCATTTGTGAAAGGCAGGTCGCTTCTGAAAAATAGCTTAAATAGCAGCTCAGTGGGCCTTACGTGGTAAAAATAAATTTTAAAAAAGTTACGTTTTCAGTTTCGGTGGAGGATTCGGCCTTGCGGAGAGGACGTCGCTCGAGAAGAGAGGCTCAGGCAGAGACGCGCACGACGCCGGCCACGTGACTGCCCCACGACGGGCGTATGGATGGGAGTCGCGCCTTTCCTGCCTCTCCAGAGTAGAAGCTTCACATGTGCCTGTCTGTTAAATGTTATTCACGCAATATTTTAACTGTGTGGTGATCTACTCAGGAAATCCACACTCCCCTTTTTTCAGGAGGGCCCCGCTACTTTGGGATGCTTGGCCAACACCACCGACATTGTACGTTTCAGCTCGGGGAGGAAACTAGAGAACCCCGGGGAAACCAACGCGGAACAGGGGGGAGAGGACCTGCAGACCCCACACAGTCAGCAATCGAACCCAGGCCCTTGTTGCTGTGGGGCACAGAGGCGTTACAAAGCGTCCCCACTGGGCGACCAGCAGGCACGCATGCTGCCGCCGTGACGGGGGCTTCTCACCACCCAAAGCAGCACAAAGCCTTTGGAGTTGAATCTCATGTCGAGGTTCAAACTGCCGAGGCTGCTGCTGCTGAGGCTGCTGCTGTTGAGGCTGTTGCTGAGGTTGTTGCTACTGAGGCTGAGGTTGCTGTTGCTGCTGAGGTTGTTGCTGCCGAGGTTGTTGCTGCTGTTGCTGCTGAGGCTGTTGCTCTTGAGGCTGCTGCTGCTGCTGTCGAGGCTGCAGCTGCTGGCGTTTAAGGCGCTGGGAGCTCTGCTTGCTCATCAAGTGCGATTATATATTTTTCCAAACGTCTCTGTTTATTTATCTCGGCGGCCGCACGGGTTAATGACCTCCACCTGCGCGGAGTAAGTCACGGCCGGTGTGTTTACGCGCCGTGTCGGCTTCTTTTTTCCCTTCCCGCGAGGAGCGCGTGGAGAACAGCGCCGCCTCCGCTGCTTCAGAGTTCGCTCGCGCTTGGCGGAATGTCGACCCCTGGCTCTAGACCCTGCGGCCCCACGCCCGCATTGCGGCGGCTCGGCCCCATGCAAATCGCTCGCGCGCCCAAGTCCCGCACGCACGCTCTGCCGCACTTAGCTCACCGATTAGGTCATTTGCGGGCGCGGATCGCGCGGTTGTGGTTGCTGGTGGTGGGGTAAAGTGTGGGTATCGTCGCGAACAAAAGCTCCGAGGCCGCGTGAGTGGTGGGTGCGGGAGTGCGGGGACGAGCCCGCAGGTGATTCCCCGCAGAATGTGCGATGTGCCATTGCTTTGTAGTGGGAATGTCTGCATTGCGGAAACCCTCGATCCAAACGACAACATCCGGGGGCAATGGGGAGCGCGATCTTGCGACAGTTGCGGAGCCTCATAGGTTGAGGGAAGTAGCCCAACCTCTGTGAGGTCAAGTTTATTTTGTTTAACCGAATGAGAACTACAGATAATTTCCATAAGCGACCGAGGCATTAGTCTGTCCGGTGATGGTTGCCCCGTTTAGTTTTAATTGCGGTGGAGGCCGATGTCCCCTCTGCCGAGGAAGTGTGAAGAGTGATCCGGAGCAAGAGAGCCGGTAAATCACGAGGCAGAGATGACCCCCAGAGCAAGTCAGTAGATAAGGGAGGCGACAGTTTGCAGGCTGCCTTGCGTGACGTTATCGTACCTGTTTGTACCACAACACGATTGTAACAACGACTGGGAAATATCCCTCCTCAGCGTGAGGGCACAAAGGTCCTGGCACGGATTATCCAACATCGCCATGCCAGGCAGCACACGGAGAAGCTTGAAGAGCCCCAATGTGGGTTCAGGGCGTCGCTGTACGAATGCCGTAATCTCTGTCCATCTCTCACAGCGGAGCTGCGGGAAATTCCAACTGGGCCTACATCTCCGACTAGCACGGTTGGCTACGGACGGTGCGAAAGAAGTTCTAACAGACATACAAATGCACAGTTACACACAAAGACACGCGTACCGATGCACACATCGTCCCTTTCCCTCGGCTCGCACAACTATTGTAACTATAATGGTGATGTTTGTGGCTGGCCGCTTCACGTCTTAGGGAGATGTGGGCTGAGTGTAAACAAACACAGACACAAAGACAAAGGTCGCCCATATAGCCTGAAACAGATTGATGGGGCAAGTGCTGTTAGCGAGCACCTACGGAGGCCGCATGGCACACTAGGGGGTGGGTGGCCAACACCACGCCCGGCCGCCTTTGTCTCCCCAGTGGCCATGTTTACACACCGCACTTGGTACTCATTTGAGGCTGAGTCGACCCAGGAAAGGCCCAGGACCGGTTCAGATAATCGCCACTGCTGTTGGCCGTGAGCGGGAATCGAACCCGTCTCACGGGCTTCGTAGCGCGGTGCGCTAACCCCTGCGGCACCGCTCCCCAACGTGCACAGGAGCGCACGGCGCAGACGCACGGAGAGGGCTGGTCGCCAGCTCTCGGCGTGGAAGGCAAATGAAAGGGGCCTCGTTTGAAGTGCAGCCACGGGGAACAAAGTGTTTCTCTAATGCGAGTCGCATGGCGCACACACCTGCGGTGCCAGCGCGCCCACGTGCGCCCGCTACCTCAGAGGCAGGGGGCGTGGGGGCGGGGAGGCGGTACGAGGCAGACCGCCGTCCCGCACCTTGCCCTCTGACCCAAAGCGCACTCTGACCGCGGACGACGCTGCCAGCGAGCGCTCTCGCGACCTATCTTCGTCTCTCGCCCCTAGGTCGACTCGGCCTTAAGTGGGAACTTTGTTCGGCATGCGAACATCGGCCGGGGCGTGCACTCCGGCCACAACGCCTCCCTCGTGTGCCGCGCCGGCCTTAATAGGCGCTCCCCAACAGCGCTCGCCCCCATCGGTCTATTCTGGCCGGATGCGCCGGCGTCCCAGCAATCCGGGCTCAATTCCTGGCCACGCCACGTCAGAGTCAATTAGTGTCCGAGCCTCCCCTAGGTCGGCTCAGTGGAAATGTTTGGCTTTACGCAACGAGGCACGGTGAATGTGGAACCCGAGCGCCATCCTCGGTGATCGCGCCCTTCAAACAAATCGCTTCGTTGTTGGCCCTGAGCCAGGGTTGGAAATTCCACATTCCTATGGCAAGGTCGAGATGACGAACCAACAGCTGTCGACTTGGTGCCTATGAGGTGGCACTCCTTTAACCGACCCTCAGCGACGATGCCCACGACGAGTGTCAATTCTCGTGCGTCGCGCCCAGGCCCCACCGGCCAGGGGGGGGGGGGGGGGGGGGGTCTCCTGAAAGAGTCCCGGGAGACTCGGCAAGGCTCTGGCGAATGGCAACTTCAGCGTGCGATTACATCGTGCGGCCCGCAAGCTGGAGTCGAACTCGCAGCCCCCGCGCTCGCGAGCCGGGTGCAGCCGCTCGCAGCTGCGCCTTACAAAAAAAAAGTGCACGCGTGAAAACAAATTTCAGAAAAATACCGAAGATGAGCAAAGATGAAAAGAAGCCATCCTGCAAGAACCAAAACATTCCTCTATCCAGCGCCCCCCCCGCATCCCCCCCCTCCCTGCAACCCCCCAGGGCAGCACTGCCCTCTGTTCCTGAGCCAGAGACATAGGAGAGGGGATTAAGATCACGTGACCATGCCCATCCCCCTCCACAACTCCACACACTCCGCCGCCCCCCTCCGCCCCCCGAAACCCCCTCGACAAAATAAAACCCCCCACAGAATGGGATTTACGACGGAAAACATTGCGAAGCGTCTAGCAGTGGTGGTGCGGTGGGGGCGAGGGTCTGGTTGAGATAAGGGGCTGTGGATCAGATATGGAGCTCGCGCGGGGGGGGGGTCAGGTTAGAGTTGAGATTTAGAGTTCGAGCTGGGGTTAGGGTTAAGGGGGGGGGGG
>CM025657.2:867551-887153 GCA_014621495.2 Entosphenus tridentatus
GGCCCCCCCCCCCCCCCCTAATTAATTTTAATTATGCGGCAGCCGTCATGTCTCCCTCGACGACCTGGGAGCAATGAGGCGAGAGGCGGGAGGGGGGTGGGGGTGAGAGGTGGGGGGGGTGAGGGGTGGGGGCGCTTCTCTTTTTCAATGGGATTTTTGCCGACTCCGCGTCCGAAGGTGCGCGGGCGAGATTCCCACCGAGCCGAACGGGGCAACGACTCCCAGGGAGTGACGACTCACGCGGACAAAGGTAAAGCGCCGTGTAGCCTCGAGACACTTTGGGGGAAGGTTCCTGTTCGCGAGTTGTCCCTGTGAAGGCCCGGAACGGCCAGCGAGCGGGGCGGCTGATTAGCACCTCGGCCGACCGCCTTTGTCTCCCCAGTGGCGATACGCACGCGCGCGCGCACGCAGAAGCACACAGGCAGAGAGAAGACAAAGATTCCCCTGTAGCCTTAACAGACTGTTGGGGCCAGTGCTGTTAGCGACCACCTATGAAGGCCGGCACGGCACACGAGGGGATGGGTAGCTAGCACCACGCCGGGCCGCCTTTGTCTCCCTAGTGGCGATGTATACACACCGCACCAGGTACTTGAGGCTGAGTGGACCTAGGGGAGGCCCAAGACCGGTTCAGATAATAGAACCCGGATGGCCAAGTTCATAGGGCAGCGCGCTATCCGCCACACTACCGCTCCCCATAGTGCTGTTTACACACACCGACACACCGACACAGCGAAACACACACGCGCACACACAGCGAGACACACACGCGCACACACAGCGAGACACACACACGCGCACACAGCGAGAGACACACACGCGCACACAGCGAGACACACACACGCGCACACAGCGAGACACACACACGCACACACAGCGAGAGACACACACGCACACACAGCGAGAGACACACACGCACACACAGCGAGAGACACACACACCGACACAGCGAGACACACACACACACACAGCGAGACACACACACACAGTGAGACACACACACACGCGCACACAATGAGACACACACACGCGCACACAGTGAGACGCACACATGCACACACAGCGAGACACACACACGCGCATACAGCGAAACGCACACGCGCGCACACAGCGAGACACGCACACGGCCGAGAGCGCACAGACGCTGCTGTCAGTCCGCACAGGAAGCCGCGTCCGGTGACAGAAGCCCCCCAGGGTCCCGCAAAAACCGCGCGAGCCGCTCGCACGCCGCGCGGGCCGAGAGAGAGAGGGGGGGGGGGGGCACGGCCCGGCCCACGTGGGGCCAGGGTAGCACGGTCGCATGCATCAGAGTCAACGTTATGATCGTCATGATCTATCCACCGCTGGATGAAAGTTCCCCCACCGCCGCCCTCCCCCGAGCCCCCGAGTATGTCGCCATCTGTCACGGTCTTGCGTATGCGGCTCGCGGGCAGCCCGGCTGTGCGCGAGCCGATTCCGTCGCTCCGTCTCCGCGGCGGACGTCGTCTGCGGAGCGCTGCGGCTCCTGCGGCTGCCACCGCACCGCGAGCCGCAGGCAACGCGCCATTGACCCCTCCAGCGACACGTCCTGCCCACGCTCGCTCGCTCGCTCTACTTGACAGCCATCACGATCTCCACAGTGTGTCTGTACGGTGAACTTCTTTCGCACCGTACGTTGCCAACCGTGTTAATCATAACACGCATACGGCCACCGACCCACGTGCTCCTCTGCCTGCCTCGCAGCGTAATGCCAGTCACGTGACACTCCGTGCTTCTTTGCGCACTCTCCAGCTGTTGTTCCATCCCCTGCGTCAATGTCGACGTTTCTGATGCGTGGATCGTGGCAGGCCACGTACCAGGGGCGCCGCCGTGGCGAGATGTTATCTCCCTCGCCTGGCATGCAGGAGGTCGTGGGTTCGATCTCAATCCTGATGCGGGAATCGAACTTTGGTCGCTAGGTTTGTAGCGTAGCACGCTGACCGCTGCACTCACTCACAATCAACAGACTAACTCTCACTCACTCACTCTGTGTCACTCATTCTCACTCACTCTGCAGAACAGGGGGCAGAATCGAACCCAGGCGCTTATTGCTGTGTGGCACGAACCTCACCACTGCGCAGCCACCATGCCGCGGGCTTGGCACCTCTGCATCCCTTCTTGGGACGTAAGCAAAATAAAAATAAGTAAAACCTCTTCTTAAAATATGGAGCGCTAAGCAAGCGACTACGTCGGCAGCTACGGCGCGAGAGGGAGCCGGGCGAGCGATGGGCGGCGAGTTGGACATCTGTGAAAAAAAGAGCTTGAGAGCTCTTCGGATTCCTCCCGTGTAAATACAGATTCTGGTTCTGAATTGGCGTCTCCGCGAGCCCTGCTCGGGTGAGCCAGAGAGCGACCGCGCGCGGTGATGGTGGGGGCGCGGTGATGGAGGGGCGCGAGTGATGGTGATCACTTTCCCTGTGGGCACCCAACAACACGGCACCCAGGAGCTCGACCTCCCCCCCCCCCCACCCCGGGCTCCTCTCATCAGGAGCAGCAGCGACCAAAGAGAAACGAGGAACGTGGCCCGGAGTGAGAGAGAGAGAGGGAGAGAGAGAAAAACTTTTTTTTAAACCCCCAACCTGAGCAAGGCAATCTGTTAAAAGTATTTAGCCATAAATAAGCGGACCCGGGGGTGCGTGGCAAGCCTTCCCTCGGTGGTGCTCAGGGCACAGGTCACATCCGAGATGTGGGGAGGGGGTGGCGGTGAGGTGCGGGAGGGGGGGGTGAGTGATTAGGGCTTCTGGGGTGAGTGATTTGTGGTTACGGGCGAGAAAGCCACCCGCTCCCACCACCCCCTCCCGCCCCGTCGCGGCAGCAGGCCACAGCGAACCGCGCCGAAATGGATTGAGGCCACGCCGGTCCGCCGAGTGTGAAGCGACCACAAATCACTCGGCAGTCGACCGCGGCCATCCCCCAGCAGAGCGAGGCCGCCGCAGGCCACACGAAGCTGCCGTCGACCGTGCGAGGCCGCGGGTGTAACGTCACGAGCCACTCAACCACGGCCACATTGTCTAGCCCCGCCCTGAAACAAGTGATTGTTTTGCTTAAATGGCCATTGAGGTGGTGCTAATTTCCCGTTTACAGTCCTGAACCGGTGGTGAAAATTCCACGTCCACATAACCGAGGGTCCGTCTGTCCACAGGGCAGCCGAGGTTAACTTCCACACGTAAGTGGTACTTTGCGTAATTGGCCCCTGATGAAGGAAAAGGAGGCTCATTCCACCACCGGTTCGGATGCGAACTTGCAACTTTCTGGTGTCGAGGCTGCCCGGTGCGCTGTAGCCCCCACCAAGAGGCAACACCACCGCGCCGTCACCACCGCGCTGTCACCACCGCGCCGTCACCACCACGCCGTCACCACCACGCCGAGACCATCGCCGGCCACACCACGCTCACGATAACAAGCCACGAGTGGGGGCACCTTAACACGTCGCCAGCCACAGCTGGGCCAACCCAGGCCAAGGTGTCGACAGGACACTCCACACCGCCCCGAGCCACAACACCACAATCATCGAGCCACGACACCACCACCATCCAGCCACACCACCACCACCACCGTCGTCATCATCGGTCAAACGCGACGACCAACACCGCGACGCGACGGCGCGACGCTCCCGAAGGACTCGGCGTCTCAGGCCGTGGTTGTAGAAACTCCTAGAAACCCCGGGGAGAAGAAAGGAAAATCGTGAACATTAAACGAGACGATAGTCCACAGGCAGGAGGTCGCTTGTTTTATTACAGGACGCGCTACGTTTGTTCTCGGGAGGGATTTTTGATCCCCCCGCCCCTCGACCCGAGAGTGCCGCTCAACGCCGCTCAGAGGGTGAGAGGCTTCTTTTTTCGGATTCGCGAAGACGCCACCTCCAGCCACCTCCAGCCACCTCCAGCGATGCTCCGGGGCAGCCCCCTTCGCTTCCCTCTCCCACCCCCCACTCGCCTCCAATCCCGCCGTCATACTTGACGGCTGTTTTAAGCTTTGTCTTCTTCGTCTATTGTCAAAAGCTTTTTGTCAGTCGCTGTCTGGCCGTGTTCGTCGGGGTGATAGCGGCTGGGTGAGGGGCGGGTGGTGGTGGGGGAGGGGGGGGGGGGCGTGGGAATGTGGTGGAGCCGCGCCCTCCCCTCCCCCCTCCCCTCCCCCCCGCCCCCCCCCCTCCCCCCCTGCCCCCCCCTGCCCCCGCTCCTGACCCCAACTCATCCCCCGCGACTCTGCGACCCCATTGTCTCGGGGGCTACGCTGGGGGGTATTGTCGCCCCATTGTTTGTCTTGTGTTGTGATTCCTTTGTATGGCTTGTGTGGACTCGGATACACAAACACAGCTGCGGCCGAGAGGACGTTAAAGACCCCGAGGCAGAAGGGGCCGCGATTTGTAAACTCACGAAACCGTCTGACTCGCGAAATGGGATCCCCGCATTCTCGACACAGAGGTCGATCACTCACTCACTCACACCCATCACTCACTCAGACACATCACACACACACTCACACCCATTAAATCGTATTTTCTTTCTCTATAATAATACTTTAGTTATTTGCTCACATTTCCTATAATCTACACTGCTTTGGTGTTTTTTTTTTGTACCGATTTTTCTTGCAACTTTCTTACCCCGCCCCCCCCCGACTTCTGTTCAAAAAGCGCTTCATAGCTCATCGGATTCCTCCTGCTGCTGTCCAAATAAAGAAGTCTCACTCTGCCCGTGACCGCACGCACGCACAGAGAGGCCTCGTGAACCATCGCACGAGGCCGCCGCGGGCAGACACCCCACCGAGCCGGCCAGCCGGAGGCGACTGTTTAGATGCACGGATGAATGCACTGTACGCTGAACTTCTTTCGCACCGTACGTAGCCCACCGCGCTAATCGGAGGTGCGCGGGAACGGCAACACAAGGAAAGGCACAGAGAGCCGTTCTCGAGAAATGAGATGTCAATGTCAAGAGGACGCCACTCCGTCGGTGGCGCTCGGCGCAGGCGACGGAGCCACAGGGCGCTGGAATCGCGAGAGACCCCCAGGCTGCGGGGATTCGGGCGTGAATTTGTGTTATTTTTACGTCACGAAACAAACTCCCGTCGCAAAAGTATTCTCGTGGTGACCACCACGCCTCACCATCGCCGCGTCCGCTCACCACCACGCCTGGTGACCACCACCACCACCACCCGCACCCCCGCCCCGAGTGTTCGCGCATCACAGATCTGATCGGGGCCGCCTCAAAGGCGCGTGAGCGAGGCGGAGGCTGGCGGCGTGGGGGGCGATGCTATCGGCGCGGCTCCGTCCTCGACTCGGCCCCCGGACTCGCTCACCTTTGTTCCAGCATCTCAAAGGGCCCCGCTATTATTATTACTATTATCTAAAAACGATAATCACCGCTACCACTACCACCACCATGGTCGCACACCACCGCTACCACCACGACCACCATCGCCACGAACTCCCGCACGCCCCCCACCCCCCCGAGCATCGTGGCTCGCGTGGGTGGCCACGGCAGAGGCCGCGACGCAGCAGGCTTCGTGTGAGCAGGCCTGATAGTGATGGGCACGTGCGGCTATCAGGAATGGTGACCATACGTGTGTGTCGACTCAGCCTCAAATTAGTGCCTGGAGCGGTGTGTAAACATCGCCACCAGGGAGACAAAGGCTGCCGGGCGTGGTGCTGACCACCCGTGCGCTGTACCGGCCTTCATAGGTGCTTCTCGCTAACAGCACTTGCCCCAACAAACTGGTAGAGGCTATACGGGGGGTCTTTGTCTTTCTTTCTGTCAACGTGGGGAGTGGCAGTGGAGCGGTTCGCGCGCTGCTGCTACGAACCCGGCGACCCGAATTCGATTCCCGCTCACGGCAAACACCGGTGACGATTATTTGAACCGATCCCGGGTCTCCCCTAGGTCGACTCAGTCTTAAATGAGTACCTCCCCAAGGTCGACTAATGAAACAAAGGCGGTCGAGCGTGCTGCTGTCCACCCACACCCTCGTGCGCCATGCCGGCCTTCATTCGCTAACGGCACTCGCCCCAACAGACTGGTAGCGGCTATACGGGAAATCTTCGTCTTTGTCGTTGTGTGTCCACGTATCTCGTCTATGTGTGTACACGCACACGACAATGTACACTGCCCCTACACTACGGTCGTCACCTGTACTCACACACGCACACACGTAGAGGAGAGTGTGTGCACTGTGTGTGTGTGTTTTGCCGGAGTGTTGGGCTCACACAGAGGCGCGCACACCCACAGAGCCCTGTGCGTGTGGACACAGCCACCGCGCACAGCCCACTTCCTACAGCCCCGCCCCCCTATCTCGCCCGTGCCCCCAGGGACCGCTCTTCACCACTCGCCACACCGCCAAGCCAATGCCAACACGAGCGACATTCGACACGAAGTGACGGAGACGTCACCACGGCCCCTCTTTCATTTTTTCAGTTTTCACTTTCATGTATTAGGTGGAGCCATTTGAGCCATTCGGATCTTGAATCGGGTGCAACCGCAACAAACAAAACATGAACGAGAAACATCTTAAAGTGACAGTGCGCAAACATGAAAATCCAGGAAAAAACTGCAAAGTCTTCCAGAAAAAGCATCGTATATCAATGCTGAGTGCAAAAATCCCAGTGGGATGCAAGTCAAACAATAACAACCATAAGACTATTTAGATTAAAGTTATCAGTCTAACTCTGTACTACAACACACAAACATGGCTATACAAAAAGTTTTCGAAATCACCAAATTAAAGCTATAAAAGCAACGTAACAGTGATCATAGGAACTGTGATTGAAATTTTCAAATAAACGATATACATAACATGTGCCAGGCCAGGTGCACTTTGAGGCCACGTGAAGTGTCGAAGGCTCGCTGCTGAAAGGAGGAGGTCTCGGGACAGACCCAGCAGGTGCCACAGGTTGGCTGAATGAGATGACTGGCAGATGCACCACGAGCTGTACCCCCTACTGTGCCAACTTGCTGAATTTTATCAGCCCAGCGCTCCGCTCGTTGTTGTGAGCGTCGCTCCTCTGCCCTCCGCTGTTGCTGGAGGGCGACTGCTTCCAATTGCAGAGTAGCGGCAGCGTCCTTCACGAGCCTCCTCCATAGACACCTTTTGACCATACTTCACCACGCTGGTCAATGCGGGTTGGTGAGGGCGAGGGAGGGGCCACCCAGGACCGGATCGGATATCACGCTCCACTGGAAGTCATACTCTTAGTTTTTTAGGTAAAGTCACGTAGGTAAAAAATTAAATTTAAATGAATAAAAATAAAATAAAATAAAAATCACGACGTTTCGGAGGCAACACAAGTCTCTGTCATCAGATGGGACCGTCACAGCCAGATTTGCTGTATCAAGATACGTCGTGATTTTTATTTATTATTATTTTATTTTTATAAATTTTATTTTCATTTCTTACCTACGTGACTTTACCGAAAAAACTAAGGGTATGAATCCTTGCAGTCACGAAAGCTTAAAATCTAGAATCCACTGCAAGTGTCTGGGAATCGAACTCAGGTCGCAGCAGCCCCCCTCCAACCCCCGGGCCCCCCAAACGCGTGGAGCTCCGTGGGGGGACGGGCGGCGCGCGGCATCTCGGGACGCGGCAATGGAAGAGCGGCGCGCGCCGATTCGGGAAGCGCCACTTCACATTCCACTCACTCCGGTGGTGCCGGGGGTCACATTCCACTCACTCCGGGGACGCGAGCGGGGAGAGAGCCGGGCAGAGAGAGAGAGGGGGGGGTAAGAGACGGGGGTGGCGCGGAGAGATAATGATTATCATTAACGCGTCGCCCACTCGCAGCGTCGCTTCGCGGCACTCCGCGCCACTTTGTGGAATCTCTCGGCTTAAAACAATAAAACGACCCCCGGGCACCTAAAAGCGCCGGACAAATTTGCCTTTTATTTAAAACCAAACAGGGCCCCGGCTGTTTGTTGATGCAAGGCGGCCGAGAGAGAGAAGAGGGAGGGAGGGAGGAGGGAGGGAGGGAGGAGGGAGAGACGCCACCGCTCAGGGCTGACCTCTGAGCGGTGGGGCGATTTCTGCGTCTTCCCTTCAGGGCCGGAGTGGGGGGCCCGGAGTGGGGGGCCCGGAGTGGGGGGCGGGCGATGGAGACGCTGCGGGAGACGGCGGCAGGACCAGAAGGCTCGCGGAAGTTGATTTGCTGTCGCCAAACGACCGCACAAATAGGATGCCGACAAGCTCACACTGTCGGCTGTTCGCTTCAGCTCACGAGAGCACCTCCCTGGGGCTCATCGTCGCTGCGTCTCGTCACGGCCACGCGAACGAAGGCGATCAGCAGGCGATGGTTCGGTGGCCCCCTTCAAGGAGGGTACACTCACAAGGTGATGCAGGACTCAGGGGCCACCCTCCCGTCGGCGTCTCTGTGAGCCCAGAGCGGACGGGGCACTGCACTCGTCGGTGCCACCAGAGGCGGCATCGCTTTGCCCCCCCCCCCCGCCCGGCGGGGCTCCCCCCCCCCCCCCCCCCCCCCCGGGGGGGGGGGGGGGCTCGGTACGAACCAAGTTCGGCGGGGGTTTCTCCGAGCGCTGCTCGTGGCTACCGCGTGGCTCGCTGCCGCGTGAAAGTCCACGTGGCACGAGCGGATCATCAGGCGATGGCGCTCCCATTGGCCGGGTTAATGATGCACGGGGACGGATAACGTTGAGCTGCTGCGTTAGATGAGGCTAGGGGGGGGGGGGGGGGGGTTTGAGGGGGGGGGGGGGGCGTGGGGGGTCCCGGTGTCTGTTCTACTTCTCGTCACGTCATCACGCTCGCTGGCTACGCACGCGGCTAAGCGCGAGGGATGCGCCTGTCGCGGCCACGTTTCACTGCGCTGATCTGAAATGATCCCACTCTGAACCCCCCTCACCCCCCCTACAACGTTGTGGGGGGGGGGGTAGAGGGGGGTTTGGAAGGGGGGGGGGCTGCCTCCGCAGCCAAAACACGGGGCTCGCGTTATCAGTCGGGCGGATCACTGAGAACAAAAGACTCTGCCAGTGGGAAGATAAGGCAACACACGCACACACGCACACGCTGATAGGGACTCACAAAGACAAAGGTCCCCGTGTAGCCCACACCTGCTGTCGAGGGCGAGTGTTGTTTGCCAGCAGATACGAAGGCGGCACCGCGAACGAGGTAGTGGTGTTGTGTCCTAGCTCCACGCACGGCCGTCTTTGTCTCCCCTTTGTCGATGATTACTGCCGGTTCAGATTTTTGTCACCGAAGTTGGCCGTGAGCGGGTTATTGTGCAGTGCGCTAACCGCTGCGCTAACCGCTGCGCCACCGCTCCCTCAAGGGGACATACACATACGAGCGAAGAGATATGTTTACATCGCGACGAGATGTACTCCGAGCGAACACCATCCATGCATCATTCATCGTGGCCAAATGACCCCACCAGATCACGGAAGGCAAGCCGGGCTGAGCGGTGCTTGACTGAGTCGCCGCCGTGCTTGCCAGGCTGACATCGGCTGTGCTGATCAGCAGACGGGGGCGATGCTACAACATCCAATGCTGCGATGAATCAATGTCGGCTCACCGGGTTCGTGGCGCACTGCGGCGTCAACTCTCACCGCGCATACAAAGATAAAGATCCCCCGTATAGCATCAATTTACTTTTGGGGCAAGTGCTGTTAGCGAGTGTGCACCTATGAGTGCCGGCACGGCACACAAGGGGGTGGGTGGCTAGCACCACGCATGGACGCCTTTGTCTCTCTCGTGACCGTGTTCACACACCGTGCAAGGCACCCAGTTGAGGCCGAGTCGACCTAGTGGTGGCCCAGGATGGGTTCAGATAAATCGTTACTGGTGTTGGTGGCCGTGAGCGGGAATCGAACTCGGGTGGTCGGATTCGTAGCGCAGCGCGCTAACCGCCACACTACCGCTCCACATGCACATACACAACTCATAGAAAGACAAAGATCCCCCGTATAGCCTCAACATAATGTTGGGGCAAGTGCTGTCAGCGAATGCGCACCTATGAATGCGGGCACGGCACACGAGGGGGTGGGTGGCCAGCACCACGTTAGCACATATACGCACACACACACACACATATAAACACACGTATGTGTGTGTATGTGTGTATGTATGTGTATTTATGTGTGTGTATGTATGTGTGTGTAT
This sequence comes from Entosphenus tridentatus, assembly GCA_014621495.2. Classification (NCBI taxonomy): domain Eukaryota; kingdom Metazoa; phylum Chordata; class Hyperoartia; order Petromyzontiformes; family Petromyzontidae; genus Entosphenus; species Entosphenus tridentatus. The sequence goes on from CM025657.2 coordinate 877,662, forward strand.
GTGTGTGTATGTATGTGTGTGTATGTGTGTGTATGTATGTGTGTGTATGTGTGTATGTGTATGTGTGTGTGTGTATGTGTGTGTGTGTATGTGTGTGTGTATGTATGTGTGTGTATGTGTGTGTGTGTATGTGTGTATGTGTATGTGTGTATGTGTATGTATGTGTGTGTATATGTGTATGTATGTGTGTGTAATGTAGTGCACGGGATAGCCAGAAATCTCTCAACGCAAGAGCTGGAAACTGGAACTGCGCAGCAGCTGCCCCCCATCTCCCTCGGTGAGCGTGTGATGATGGTGATGGTGGTGATGGTGGTGACGGTGGTGATGGTGGTGATGGTGGTGATGGTGGTGGTGACGGTGGTGACGGTGGTGACGGTGGTGATGGTGGTGGTGATGGTGGTGGTGGTGATGGTGGTGACGGTGGTGATGGTGGTGATGGTGGTGGTGATGGTGGTGATGGTGGTGGTGATGGTAGTGATGGTGGTGACGGTGGTGACGGTGGTGATGGTGGCGATGGTGGTGACGGTGGTGATGGTGGTGATGGTGGTGACGGTGGTGATGGTGGTGCCGTGAGCTGGCGCGCGTTAGAGAGTGTGGACATATGTGCCAGTGTGTACGTGAGTGTGAGAGCGTTCGTGCGTGTCAGTGAGTGTGTGAATTGATGTGTTTGTCAGTGAGTGTGTGAATTGATGTGTGTGTTTGTCAGTGAGTGTGTGAATTGATGTGCGCGTGTCAGTGAGTGTATCAATTGATGTGTGTGTGTCAGTGAGTGTGTGAATTGATGTGTGTATGTCAGTGAGTGTGTGAAAAGGAGGAGTGGTGGTGTAGCGGTTAGCGCGGCCAACCCCAGTGACGATTATGTGAACCTTATGTCGACTAATCCTGGTGTGGTGTGTAAACACCACTGGGAAGACAAAGGCGGCCGAGCGTGGTTCTGGCCACCCACTCCCTCGTGTGCCGTGCCGACCTGAATAGGTGCTCGCTAACAGCGCTTGGAGCTACATCCTAGAGGCTGGACATCCTTGTCACAACACACCAGTGGTGCCAATCAATGGCGTGATTGTGGCCAATAAAAGTTAATTACGTGGCGACAGCCACTCAACTTAGCAGCGCAGCTCACAGCGCGACGATCCACCACCCCCCTCCCCAGCCGCCACGCTGCTGGTGCTGGTGCTGATGGTGCTGGTGGTGGTGCTGGTGGTGGTGCTGGTGGTGGTGGTGCTGGTAGTGGTGGTGCTGCTGGTGGTGGTGCTGGTGGTAGTGGTTCTGGTGGTGGTGGAAGTGCTGGTAGTGGTGCTGCTGGTGGTGCTGCTGGTGGTGGTGCTGGTGGTGCCGAGGAGTTTTTGATGTCCACTCCGCTTCGCACCCCAGTGCCCCCCGGCACGGCTCGGTTAAAGTTCCGCTTTTGTTCTTGGGGGAATTTGGTAATCGCCGACAAACCCCGCGCATAGGAGCCACGCCGACTCCTCCACACAAAGAGAACACGTGGTGACAATGCCCCCTCCCTCCCTCCTCCTCCCCCCTCTCTCTGTGGTCTAGAATAGCTGCCCCGAGGCCTCATTACAAGCTGGGTAGGGGCAGCGACTGGTTAATGGGAACGCGGTTCTGAGACGTCCCCCCCGGCCCACCGGCACAGAGAGAGGGTGGACACGGGGACTCGGGGAGACACGGGGAGTCTCGGCGACTTTTATCAGAATCTTAATTGAGCCTGGAGGAATCCGATGAGCCATGAAGCTTTCTTTCACACGCGTCCAGTCGGTTTCACAGATGCTCAGATGTCCAATAGGACACTACCATCATGTCCAATAGGACATCTGGAGAGACACGAGGGGACGCACAGAGAGACCCAAGGAGACACGGGAGCGGGTGGGTGGCATGGACTGAGACGCTAGGAGACGGGATGGCACTCGTGGCCACGGGGAGACATGACGGACTTGTGGAGCGACTTCAACTGGACTCAAACCGTCACGTCTACGAGTGAGTGGCCGAACCCGCAAGCAAGAGGGCTGTGGGACGGGGGAGGGGAGCTGCACGCCGCGGGACGTCGCCTCCCTGCCGCCGCCCCCCCCCCCCACCTGCGCGGGGTTGGTGATTGGAGGGCGAGGATGGCCTGGGGAGCGGGCGGATCAGAGCGATCGCCATCGCCTCCTGCACCCCCCGCGGGGCGAGGGGGGCCGCGCGGGCGGGGTAAGCAGGGAGATGAAGGAGAGAGCTGCTGGGGTGGAGACATCAACACCACCACCATCACCACCAACATCACCACCACCAACACCACAACCAACACCACCACCATCACCACCACTACCAACATCACCACCAACATCACCACCATCACCACCACTACCATCACCCCACCACTACCAACATCACCACCAACAACACCAACACCACCACCACCACCATCACAACCACCACTACCAACATCACCACCACCATCACCACCAACATCACCACCAACAACACCACCACCATCACCACCACTACCAACATCACCACCACGACTACCAACATCACCACCATCACCACCACTACCATCACCCCACCACTACCAACATCACCACCAACAACACCAACAACACCACCACCATCACCACCACCATCACCACCACCACTACCAACATCACCACCATGAACACCACTACCAACATCACCACCACTACCAACATCACAACCACCACTACCAACATCACCACCATGACCACCACTACCAATATCACCACCACTACCAACATCACCACCACCACTACCAACATCACCACCATCATCATCACTACCATCACCACCACCAATAACCGCCATTCGCCACTAAGTGACGGTGACGTCACCACGACGCCTGTGCCAGGCTAGGTGCACTTTGAAGCCACGTGAAGTGTCGAAGGCTCGCTGACAGGAGGAGGTCTCGTGGCAGACCCAGCAGGTGCCATAAGTTGGCTGACCGAGATGACCGGCAGATGCACCACCAGCTGTGACCCCTACCGTGCCAACTTGCTGCGTTTCAGCCGCCCGGCGCCACCGCCACCAGCAACGAGCGACACGGCCACGATGGGGACCAGCATCAGCAGACCCCACATCGGCTTTCACGACGATGACTCTGTTACTATTGCTGCTGCTGCTGCTGTTATTATTGATATCTGCCAGTCATCTCAGTAAGTCCACGCATGGCACCTGGGTCTGCCCCGTGACCTCCGCCTGTCAGCGAGCCTTCGATACTCCACGTGGCCTCAAAGTGCACCTAGCCTGGCACAGGCGCCGTGGTGACGTCACCGTCACTAAGTGGCGAATGGCGCGGGTGTTGGTGCTGATATTTGGGAAAGAGCTGTTTAGCTCAGTCGGCTCTACTCGGGTATTCAAGTTCGCCCAGTGCTGCTGCAGACGATGATTACGCTGCTGTTGATGATGATGATGTTGCTTCTGCTGATGATAATGACGGGTCTACTTTTCTTGCCCTTGTTGATGATGATGATGACGATGCTGTGAAATCCTTGCTGCTGTCATTGATCAACAGTTCAACATACATGACGCTGACGCTGCTGCTGCTGCTGATTATACTGCAGCTATTACTTGCATTACCAAAAGTGCCGCGAACCCAAGCCGCCGCAGGTCGCCTGGGAGAAGCTGAGAAAGGAGGGTGCGTGTGAGAGGAGGAGGAGGGAGGGAGGGAGTGTATTTGTCTAATCCCAGCACGAGGAGGATGAGGAGTGGGCGAAGTTTGATGGATGGGGAACCCCTCCACCCCTCCCCCTCTAGCCCCCCTCCACACCCCCCACGCAGATGCGACCGCGATGCTGGAACACTGGGCGCGCACTGCAGACGGAAGCGACTTCCCCTGCAAGCTGGGCCATCGACTGCTTCTTTTACACGCGGCCTTGAACCTACAAAGTGGAGTTCGGCTCCGGACCAAGGTCAATTACGCTGATCATTTGGGCGGTTGCCACCTCTGGCGGATGAAAGTGTCGCAATGCAAGAAGGGCGGAGTTACGACACGTGAATGCATCGTCTTGAGCCGTGAACGATGTAATAATTATTGTTGTTATAATTGCACGACAGTTCTGCCAAAAAAAACAGAACTGCGAATGCCCTGGGAGAACTTGGAGATTACCTCGGAAAGCTGCTGCCTTCACCACAAGTGGAGGATTCCGGGATAACCAGGACAGGTGGCAACTCGAGTGACCACGCATATTGGTACAAGATAAATAAGCCATGCATGTCCCTGTACATCAAACAAATATGAAGTTGACGTTGCCTGCAGCTGCCATTGGTTCAACGCAAGCAAACTCCAGCCTCCGTGTCACAGGTTCAGCGTCCCATAAGCAGAGACAATTGCCATCTGTGCAGAGGCAAGGACGCTCCCTCTCTCTTTGACATGGGTCCCAGGTACACAGTCGTACATAGCACGCCTCCTGTCACCGCCTTGGGACACTCCAAGGCGGACTCAGCCCGAAACGTGGTACCTGTTAACCTCGGGGGGGGGGGGGGGGGCATAAGCGTTGTCGAGATCGCTGCGTGGGCTGTAAAGCGGCCTTAATAGGTGCTCGCTAACTGCGCTAATGCCTTGATGCTCTAACCGCAAGCCTAGCCCAGCATAGAGGGATCTTTGTGCGGCCCCAGTGGGGGTCTGGGGACTTTGTGAGGCTCGGAGCATTCCTCAGTGATTCCGACACTAACCCCCCCTCTCCCGCCCCTGCAGAGCTGATGGAGGTGAGGGGTGTGGGGGCAGGGTGTGACGTGTGTGTATGCGAGTGTGTGTGTATGTGTGTGTATGTATGTGAGTGTGTGTGTATGTGAGTGTATGTGAGTGTATGTGAGTGTGTGTGTATGTGTGTGTATGTGAGTGTGTGTGTATGTGAGTGTATGTGAGTGTGTGTGTATGTGTGTGTGTATGTGAGTGTGTGTATGTGAGTGTGTGTATGTGAGTGTGCATGTGAGTGTGTGTATGTGAGTGTGTGTATGTGAGTGTGTGTGTGTGTATGTGAGTGTGTGTGTATGTGAGTGTATGTGAGTGTGTGTGTATGTGAGTGTGTGTATGTGAGTGTGTGCATGTGTATGGGGAGCGGTAGTGTAGCAGTTAGCGTGCTGCACTACGAACCTGGCGACCCGGGTTCGATTCTCGCTCAAGGAAAACACCGTAACGATTATCTGAACCGGTCCTGGGCCTCCCCTAGGTCGACTCAGCCTCAAATGAGTACCTGGTGCGATGTGTAAACATCGCCGCTAGGGAGACAAAGGCAGCCGAGCGTGGAGTTGGCCACCCACCCCCTCGTGTGTCGTGCCGGCCTTTATAGGTGCTAGCCAACTGCACTTGCCCCTACAGTCTGTTAAGGCTATACGGGGAATCTTTGTCTTTGTGAGTGTGTATATGTCGACTCAGCCTCAAAATGAGCAGTGTGTATGTAAACATCACCACGAGGGGATACAAAGGCGAACCCGGCGACACGAGTTCGATTCCCTCACGGCCAACACCAGTGACGATTGCCTGACCAAGTCCTGAACCTCCCCTAGGTGGACTCAGCCTCAAATGAGTACCTCCCCTAGGTCGACTAGGGAAACAAAGGAGGCCGAGCGTGGTGCTGTCCACCAAGACCTTCACGTACAGTGGCGACCTTCATCGGTGCTAGCTAACGGCACTTGCCCCAACAGTCTGGTAGAGGCAATACGGGGGATCTTTGTCTTTGTGAGTGCGTGAATGTGGCTGTGTGTGTGTTTCTGTGTGTAAGTTAGGGCTCTACGTGGGACTGCGGGAACGCTGTCTCAGCGTGCGTGTGTGCCCCTGCACACACGTGTGTATGTACATGTGTCAGTGTGTGTGCGTATCACTGCTTCCTAACAGCACTTGCTTCAATTGTTTATGTAGGCTACACAGGGACCTTTGTCACTGTAAATGTGTTATGTGTGTGCCAGTGTATGCAAGTCTGTGTATGTATTTGTGGGCATGCGTGCCTTTGTGATGGCGTGCGTCTGTACAGAATGTGCGTATGAGTGAGAATCTGTCTTTGCAAATGTGTCTGTACCACGCGTTTGTGTGTGTGTCTGCATCGTGTTAAATGTGGTTGCATACGAGTGTGGGTATGCTCGTCTTGGGGAGCGGTAGTGTAGTGGCTAGCGCACTGCTGTCACTACGAGTTCGATTCCCGCTCACGGCCAACACCAGTGGCGATTATCTCAACCGCTCCTGGACCTCCCCTCTAGGTCGACTCAGCCTCGAATGAGTACCCGATGCGGTGTGCAGTAGGTGATATTAAACAGCACTTGCCCCAAAGGCTACACAGGGGATCTTTGTCTTTATATGTGTGCGTGTGTTTAGACTATTAGTTGGCAAAAGCAATGAATGTACCTTCATAATGAGCTTTACCCAGCGGCAGAACGGTGTCCCTGACTCTTAAACGGTTCCGTTTCAGACAAATATTAACTAACGACTCTGCGACTCAAGTGAGGGCAGGTTTATAGCGTCTGTGTGTGTATGTACGTCTTGTGTGTGTGTACGTCTCGTGTGTGTGTACGTCTCGTGTGTGTGTACGCCTTGTGTGTGTGTGTGTACGTCTCGTGTGTGGGTGTACGCCTTGTGTGTGTATCTATGTGTGTATCTATGTATCTATGTGTGTATCTATGTGTGTATCTATGTATGTGTCTGTGGCGTAACGGTGGCGTAGTGGTTAGCGCACTGCCTCTACGAACCCGGTGCCCCGAGTTAGAATCCCGGCCACGGCTAACATCAGTGGCGAGTGATGTCTGAATGTCTTCTGGGCGTTCCGTAAATTTACTCGGCCACAATACACACAGCACGCATCACACAGCACGCATCACACAGCACGCAGAACACAGCACACAGAACACAGCACACCACGCAGCACACACGGACACAGAACACCCCCCGACCAAAGACAAAGATCCCCCGTGTGGCCTTAGCCGGCTGTTGGGGCAAGTGCTGTCACACGCCGTGCAGAGCCCAGCAGAGACGCCGCAGGAGGGAGCGACAGCAAGGAGGAGAGCGGCGGGGGCCTCAGTCTCCCGGCACGGCTGCGCCAGCAAGCGGGCGGCCTCCTGCAGTGAAGAGGAGGATGACGAGGAGGAGGGAGGATGACGAGGAGGAGGATGACGAGGAGGAGGATGACGAGGAGGGAGGATGACGAGGAGGAGTGAGGATGACGAGGAGGAGGATGACGAGGAGGATGACGAGGAGGAGGATGACGAGGAGGATGACGAGGAGGAGGATGACGAGGAGGAGGGAGGATGACGAGGACCAGGAACGAGGAACCGCAGGAAAGAGAAGTGCCACTTGTCCGGGAATGACAACATTGTAGGAAGCCACCGGACTCGCCCCGTCCATAGGAATGTGGAATTCCCACCACTGTCTCAATGGCTGTAAATTGACAAAATACCCCCCCCCCCCACGGTATTCTCCACATCAATGGCGATCACCGTGCGCGTGAAATGCGAGGCCTGGCGCCGCGTTGCCACCCGTCCCGGTGTGACCGGTACAGCGAGACAAGGCGCAGTGATGATGATGGTGATGGTAGCCCGAGTGGCGACTGAGGAATGCGCCCGGGTTTGGTTCGCAGTGGCAAGGGTGGCAACCCTAGGATGAGTGTGGGGAGGAACAGCCGGAGGTGTGGAGGGTGCACGTGGGTGAGTGGGTGCGGGTGGGTGGGTCCAGGTGGGTGCAAGTGGTGCAGGTGGGTGCAGGTGGGTGCAGGTGGTGCAGGTGTGTCCAGGTGGGTGCAGGTCGGGGTGGGGCACGAGGGGGTAGCGAGGCGGAGGGGGCCGCTGGGACGAGAGGGGGGATGTGGGGAGGAGCGAGGGAATGTGAACCCGACCACAGCATTCCAGTGAGAGCGAGCCAGACATAACAGGGGGATGAGGGGCGCTCAGGTGAGTGAGACTCTCCAGTGAGTGTGAGACACATTCAGGTGAGACAGGTGAGACACAGGCACGTTTGAAACATATAAGTGAGGCATAGGTGAGTGTGAGACACAGGTGAGACACAGATATGAACCTATCCTTAGACAGGCATGCCACCACCACCGCCAGCATCACTGCAACCGCTACCACCGTGGTGGTGGTCATAGTGGTGGTCATAGTGGTGGTCATAGTGGTGGTCATAGTGGTGGTCATAGTGGTGGTCATAGTGGTGGTCATAGTGGTCGTGGTGATGGTGGAGCTTGCTACTTGGGCTGGCACCGGGTGGCGAGCTCTCGCTCCGGGCTGAGCAGGGTAACAGGGCACGCTTTGGGCTTTACATTCCCCGATGATTGTGAGTGTAGGGGAACTAATTGATCATCATGATCATTATCGATAGATACGGACCGCACAGTGCTGTACACTCCTTCAACGGAGGAGGATGAGGAGCGACACGACACCAACTCTCTCTCTCTGTCTCTCTGTCTCTCTCTCTCTCTGTCTCTCTGCTGAAGCCCTCTCGTCGTGGCCAGCAGCAGCAGCACACCTGGACGTTTAGCTCCTGAACCACATCGCGGCTGCCATCAAACGCAATAATAAATTGGTGAATGGCACACAGAAGCAAAGGGTGGTAATTCCAGTTTCTCAATCTCCTTGTGAGTCCCTGGATCTCTGCGTGAGTTAATAGAACTCATTGATAATCGGAACCCAACGGAAACGTGTGATGATAATGATGGATGATCATCTTGTGTATGGCTGCTGTAGATGCAGAGCATTACCTGCAGTGTCACATCCACGTGGTCAATCCACACAACCGCATCTGGGGACAGCCGAGTAGTGTATCGCTGGATGGATGACGATGACGGATGACGATGATGGTGGATGATGGACGATGATGGTGGATAATGATGGTGGATGATGATGATGTCCGATGATGATGATGGTGGTGGATGATGGTGGATGATGATGGTGGATGATGGTGATGGACGGATGATGATGATGGATGATGATGGTGGATGATGGTGGTGTATGGATGCTGCTGCTGCACCAGTGATGTATCCGCACTCCGGGCTGTGCGCTAGCGCGGTGGCTATCGAAGTGTGCAGGCGGTGCAACTGCAACGGGGCCCAGGCGCCGCGTTACAAAATACAGGTAGGAAATTGGACAGTGGGGGTGGGTTACGTACGTCGAACTTCCTTCGCACCGTACGTAGCCAACCATGCTAATTGGAGGTGCGGGGTTAGGGGCAGAAGGACCCTAATCCCGCACCTCGCAACACGTGCCGCGTCAACCACCCCGACCACGCCACTCACTGCCCCCCCACCCCCCACCCCACCGCTGAAGAAAGAATTCTCAGAAAAAAATGTCGACACCAAAAACTGAAATCCCCTTTCAAGTTGCGACGGCGCGGAGACGACTCCCCTCCCGCCACGAACTTTGTCGCTCCCTCGACTCCCTCGCGACTCGAGCTCGCGGCAGCGGCGGCGGTGGCAGCGAAGATCATCAAAGAGGGAGTGGGCGGGGGGGGGGGGCGCGGGGAGGGGGAGGGGGGTTTCAGTTTTTGGTGTCGACATTTTTTTCTGATAATTTTTTCTTCAG
>CM025657.2:901048-934751 GCA_014621495.2 Entosphenus tridentatus
ACACAGACACACACTCCCACCATCATCACACCTGTAACACACACACATCTCAAACCCACACACAGTGCTCCACCACAACCATACTCCCTCGCCTCCCTTGTGTATATGTTGAACTTCTTTCGCACTCTACGTAGCCAACCGTGCTGATCCGAGGTGTGGGGAAGGACAAGATGCCTTCACACGGACTTTACAATGAACGACTCGAGTGCATGAACGATGAATGGATTTCTAAGCCATCTGCTCTGTAATTCATTCAGCAGCCCCGAATCCATCACCAGGGCCCCCCGGGCCCCCCCCCGCCGTCCCCTTCCACGTCTCACCACCAGGCGGAGCTGCGTCTCACCAGCAATGGGTCGATTCCGTAATCGATTATTCGTTCCATGAATCGATAACGTTAAAATAAACTCATTGCGTTGAATGTAGCGCCCTCTAGCGGCTATAAAAGTCACGTGAGCCCATTACGTACACGACCATCACCACCGGAACATGCTCAATCCACTGCTTGACAAGATCTTCACCGAGCCGTCGCAATCATCTCTCACGGCCCCGACTGGACGTCTGTGAAAGAGCTTCGTAGCTCACCGGATTCCTCCTGCACTATCAAGTCTGATCCTGGCGTGCACACGAGCCGATCCCATCGCTCAATCTCCCTTCCTGGACGTTAATCTCGGACGCGTGCCATTCCTTGCCTGCTACTCCGTTGTTAGTCTCGCCACGCTTCCTAACAACGCAATTAGACTCGACTACGGCCTATATTTAAACTTAACATTGCAGTGGATATGATGGGCGAATGGGAAAAAAACGCAGGTCAGGCCTGTGAACAGTGCTTTGGAATGTACTAGAATTTTAAACGAGCGTATATTTGAAATACCGATGTTTGTTACGTTCCTGAAAGCGAATCGAGATTAATGTACCCCGTACCACTATGGACGCCAAAGTGGCGGTGGCAACGCCTGTGCCTCAGACACGTGACCGAGTTCGATAACCGACCCGGGTGGCTGTGTGGAACTCGTAAACTCTCCCTCGCTCCGAGCGAGCTTATTCCAGATTCTCTGCCGTCTCCCCAAGGCCAAAACAAACACGCAACGTAAACTGTGCTCGCCAGACATCGAAACGCACAAGAACTCGATTGGGATCACTCTGCGGTAACGGCGATCCTCCCTTCAAGTCTTAGAACTCGAAGGCAGTGGCATTCAAACGAAGTTGGGGATACATTTGGACAGACGACCCATGTGTGCAGGAAGTCTGACTGGGGATGCTGGACGTGAATTTCAATCTATCGCGAAGCCAAATAGACCAGCCTAAAAAATTTACCCGTAAAAACAAAGTTTTTCACTATAAATCCTTTATATGCGTGGCGGCTTGAGTCCTCTCGTCCTCTGGCTTGAGATGGCTGCCACCTATGGGTCAGATGATTGCAGCGCAAGCATTAAGCAATTGGTAATTAAATATATTTTTGTCCTAAAAAGTGTAAAATTATGGAAAAAAATTTTCACGAACATTGTCACGCACAACGAGTCTGTGTGGAAAATGTCAGCTCGATTGGATCACGGGAAGTGGGTTAAAAAACGACCGAAAGATTTTCACGGTCGTAAGCAAGCAAGCGCGCAAGTGAACTTAATATAAAGGATTTGAAAAATGAGGGTTGGTGGATACATGCGTCGGGCAATTGAACCCACCAGGAAGTGCACGCAATGCATGGTGTTGATGTTCTGGTTCAAAGTTCACGCGTTCCCATTGCACCTCTCGAGGGTAACATTGACGCATCTTTTATTTCATGGGTTTCACGTCTTTCGTGAAAACCTACAAATGGATTAGGAAAATATATTAAATGCGCCAGCAGAAATTTTCGCCATTTAAGGATTCATTAAGTGATGGCCATTGCAGTTCAAGTCACCTTACACAACAATCCAAATTACCAAGTCGGAATGTGATTGAACAAGATAATATTCTCTAAGACCGACTACCTTGGGCGGGCTGCACATGAACAAAGCTCGGTCACCTGCAGCAGCTAAGCAGGAGACCCTCAGTGACGGACGCGACCGAGTATAGCACTTAAGTTAGAAAGCATCGCAAAGTCAAAACCATCCCCCTATCGTCCATTAGTGTGGCCAAGATGCCTGCAGTGACATGGGGAAATTTTCTAGTTAAAGACTTCCATGTGGCAAGCCTGATGTGTTGCAGGCTGTCGATCGACCACCCGATGCAAAGACAATGGCCACGTATTGCAGCACAACAGGCCAACAGGTGATGGCAACACGTGGGCACCACACCCAGCGCTGTGGCGTCATTCCACGGCCGTCCCGTTGATGTGAATTAAGGCCGAGTTAACCTATGGAGGCCCAGGACCAATCCTGTTACCACTTGCAACTGACGGCAATATCTCCGGCTTCGCGGCACATGAACCACTGCACATTGCATGTTGAACTTCTTTCAAACCATACAGACAACTGCGCTAAATCGTAGGTGCGGGCAAAAAAAACTAAACCGTATGTACGTATAAACATCTTTCGCACCGTGGACAACCTCGCCCGCTCAGACAATCACAACACAAGACGGCTCCGTCTCAAACTCCACGAGTCATTTTTATTGGCATTGCGCGGGCAACAACCGGACAGCGAGCAGAACGAGGGGGGCATGCCCAGAGCTTAGTCCTCTTCGTCCTCCTCCTCCTCGTCCTGGTTGATCTGGAAGTAGCGCAGCTCGTAAGAGTCCTTGCTGGCGGCGACCACACGCAGCCAGTCCCGCAGGTTGTTCTTCTTCAGGTACTTCTTCGTCAGGTACTTGAGGTACCTGCAGGAGGGCGGCGCAGGATTGGGTACGTCACACACGCTGCCGGCGCCAAACAAACACGACGGACAACGCTGTGGGGACCTCGCGCACCGCGGTCGACCCATCGTGCACGCCTGGTTGTCAGACTGCTGCGGGGCTGCGCTACGATGTGGGCAGAGGAGGGCCGTGCATCGCAGGTAATTGTACTCTAAGCTTCATACGCTCCACGTCTTCACCAACCAGCGCAGGTCAACTAACCTGCACGGTCACCCGCGCGGCGTGGCCCTCAGCCAGTGGTGGAATGACCAAACATGGCTTCATCTATATCTATATATAAAAAGGGAAATCTGTGAATGTGTGCCTGTTCAAAATGTTTTACGTACTTCCCAACATGCAACAAACTTAAAATGTGGCATGTGGGTAGCTTCCAGACTGTACACAAAGCAAAAAGTATAAAAATAGAATTTTGTATTTTGGGGGGGGGGGGGGCGCAATAATGGATCTATTTTTCACGGCAAGTGAGCGGTGACTTCACATCTGTGATGTCACCGCATGCGGCAGCGTCACGCAGTGTGCCTGCTGACGCCACGCAGCCCCCCCACCCACCCTCCGCGTAGGCCGTGAATTAATCCAAGACAAGAGTCCAAGTCTCGGGCGAAGCCGGGTAGTAAAGCTAGTGTTACTTATTTGAGGCAGTGACGGCACACACGCTATTGCCACTTGGCAAGGCCAGTGCTCTGAAATGGTAATTGATAATTGATCCCCATAGAATTAAAACCCTGGGGTTAGACAATTATTTACAACTTCTCCCAGAGTAATTTAAGTAACCAGCCTAATTCTGACCCTGTCGGGGAGGGGGGGTAATTTCTACAGTAATATTTGTATCCTAGGATTCAACAAATAAAGAATTCTAAGCCCAGGGTGCGAATGTCCATGTGGGTGTAAGTGGCCAGTGTGCGCCCTCCTCACCGCTTGGAGAAGGGGATCTCGGAGGAGACGGTGATCTTGCTCTTGCTGCGCTCCACCGTCACGGCCGAGTGCTCGCTCACTTTGCCCGTCTTGCCGTCCACCTTGATGCGCTCCTTCAGGAACTGCTCCTGTTGCCCGTGACACAGCGCACCATGGGTGCTAGGGAAGAGCACCCTAGACTGGACTAGGGAAGGTGGCCCTAGTCCCACAGCCACGTTCAGTGCCGTGCGAATGACCCGCAACACACCAGGCCACCCCGCAACTGACACACCAGGCCACTTCGCACCGCCACGCCAGATCACCCACAACCCCACATCAGGCCACTCCACAACGCCACACCAGGCCACCCCACAACGCCACACCAGATCACCCACAACGCCACACCAGGTCACACGCAACGCCACACCAGGTCACACGCAACGCCACACCAGGTCACACGCAACGCCACACCAGGTCACACGCAACGCCACACCAGGCCACACGCAACGCCACACCAGGTCACACGCAACGCCACCAGGCCACACGCAACGCCACGTCAGGCCACCCCATAACGCCACACCAGGCCACCTCGCAACCCTGATAGCTGCTATAACTACTACACAAGGAACCCCCCCCAAACAAAATTTATCTCTTTATATAATTTTATTGCAATTGTGCTACCAGTGACAAACTCAGTGGAACTTGCAGAACAGTATCACTGCGTGGTCGAGCATGAACCACAGGTGACAGAAATAGGTCTTTGAGATCTCTTCCAATCTCCACTTATCTATAGGAGAGAGCTGCTGCTGCTGCACTCTGTTATGGATCTGTTCCATCACACATGGAAGGAAATAAAAAAATCATTCTCTCAGCTGAAATCGGCCCAACTAAATAGAAATCAAATGTAATTGAGTTTTTTGTGCAGTATTTTTTTTTTACAAAACCGAGGCCATCAAATCATTACACAACCCGGTATAATAACTGGCACTGAAATCCCGATTTTCAACCCAGGATTTTAGTGGAGTCTGCTCATTGATCCGACCCAAACCAATCAACCACCTCAGGAGAAGTGCAATTTAATGTGGAGAGCCTTCAGCAATGTTGAACTCAGCTATGAAAGTGTCTTAAAATGTTACTTAATCTAAATTACAAACATTAATACTTTATTATGGAGAATAACATTTAGAGAAATGAATTTACTGTTTAGGTAAAGATTATGTAATAACGTGAACCTCATTGGGCTTTATTATGTTGTACAAAATTAAGATGCTTTTCTGCATTAGTTTGTTCGAGAAATTACCATGTTTCCTGTGCCTCTACCTTTAGTGTAACACTCTACATAGGGTATGAATCTATGGAATGAATGTTCTGTACGAATATGCAGTAGCCCACAACCACCAATCAAGCAGCATGAACGCACATATGGTGTGCTTTAGAATTATCAATGAACGTGTACGTTCCGAATGTGTACGATGCAGATGGTGAACGTTCGTGGTTTAACAATAATTCCAATTTATAACTTGTACAGTATTCAATCACTCTCGAAGAGGACTCAGACGTGGAAGGAACCATTGACAAGCAGGAAGGCAGCCATGCAATAGCCGGCACAAACAATTAGCAAAGACCTGCGGTCCTCTAAATATGGTATTATTGGCCAATTAAAGTGTTTTACATGCGGGAGGAAACAGGAGTGGCCGGTGAGAATCCATGCGTGTGAGGGGGAAACGCTCTATCCCATAGAGATCGAACAGGTGGAGTCCACGTTTTTGCCGTCGCGCCTTCTCCTGGCGAGCCAGGGTCACGATTCCTCCACGCCAATGGGACGGAAGTTTCGCAACATGTGCGAGCCACCAAGCCTTGCCCCCCCCCCCCCCACAGTGTTGGATTACAGGCGTGAGCCACCACCACCACCACTAGCCACCCGGCTCACGGCTGCCTGCGTGGAGGAGAGCAGTGTTTGGACTTACAAAGTTGGCCGAGTCCATGATGCCATCCTCCACGGGGTGTGTGCAGTCCAGCGTAAATTTCAGCACCAGCTTCTTCTTCTTGCCACCCTTGGTTTTCTGCACCCCTGGCTTCTTGTGAGAGCGCTGAATCATAGAGGGCCGAACGAGCATACGTTAGGCACGTACTTATGAAATGCCCTTGCATCGACCACAAGACACAATATCGGTTTCCACGTGAACGGTTTCATGGCTGCACGGGGCTTGTTGGAATCCATTTATACCTTATATCGATCGTTTCATTATTACCGTAGTCGTATAAGCATGGCCCAAGTAATCTCTTCGTGAAGCAGAAAAGTGGGATCAAGTAAAGACTAAACACGATTCAGGGTGCCCGTGCCTCGGTCTTGCCTCGATACTCCGCGGGCCTCGATGGCACCGGAACCATTTGGCCCGAAAAAAAGGTTCAAAGCCACGTGGGTAAGCCGACACCACGAACTCGTACAACTTAACTCGCACTTAGTTCAGTGACCGCACCTCCGATTAGCGCAGTTGGCTACGTACGGTGCGAGAGAAATTCAACATACTGTACATACAAAAAGTTTCCCTCAACTTAAAATGTCCATAACCAAACTCCGCCAAGCAATTTAAAGCAGCGTCACCTTTAAACGATCACTCAAGGCGTGTTATACATGCGTAAGCACGGCCCTTAATCTACTGCCGTATGAGGGCCTTCCCGAATCGTGCGGGTTATTCACAAGGCTTCGCCGGATTGGTACCTGGCGGACATAGAAGTACAGTACAGCGCAATGTGTGCTGCTGCATTGCCCCTCTGCTGCCCTAAAACGTAACACGAAAGCGCGCTATCACAATCCGGGTGTGCCTCCATCGAGGCATTAGCCATGCTCCCGAGGCTTGGCGAGACCACCCGGTTTAGTCAGCGGCCGCGTTGCCAATAAGCGGCTCGCAAATTACAAAGCGAAACTCATTCGAAGCCCCACATCGGAGAACGTCAACGGGGCCCCGCGTCCTCTGCCCGCGGAGCGAATTGGAGCAATTTCGCCACACCGCGGTGCCACGCGGCCTACAGCCTGGGCCTACCACCTCCACTCGTGGTATCAACCCCACGAGACGGGTCCCCCGCCGCCAACTCGCCCGGCCGCCTGCCCGGCCGCGTGAGGAATACTCTCCCGCTGGCTGTGCGAGCGAGTGCCGGGAGAGGCGGACGCGGGGGAAAGAGACGACGCGAATTCGGGGACACCGCGGAGCGAGGAGACTCACTGCTGGCGCCATCTTCACCGGAGAGAGAGGGAGAGGGGAGGGGTGAGGGGGGTTCAATGCGCATGCGCAGCGATCTACCCCGGGTGGTTTACCCCCTCCCCTCCCCCCACATTCACTGGGAATTACATCGCGTCAGTGGGCGGATGACGTCACGCAGGTGAAGTCGGTGGAATGACGTCATGTTTTAAATTTGGTGGTGATTCTGTTGAGTTGGCAGTGGTGCATAAGCACAATTAACACAATAACTCAGCACCCACTGTTTCAACCACACTGTGTGTGTCTTAAACGATAAAAATATATATATAATAATAGGCGACGTTTTGGGCAATAGCCCTTTACAGTAAACTGTTGCTTTTCACAATGCCATACGAAAGACGAACATCACAGAGATGCCAGAGATATGGAGTGTGAACTTAGTTCAGTTCATGTATTAGGTGTAGCCCTGTGAGCCATTCGGCTCTTGAATCGGGTGCAACCGCAACAAACAAAAACATGAACAAGAAACATCTTAAAGTGACAGCGTGCAAACAGGACAATCCAGGAAAAAACAGCAAAGCCTTACAGAAAAAGCACCGCATTACAATGCTGTGTGCGAAAATCCCAGTGGGATGCAAGTCAAATAATAACAACCATAAGACTATTTAGATTAAAGTTATCAGTCTAACTCTGTACTACAATAAACAAATATGGCTAAACCAAAAGTTTTCGAAATCACCAAAATAAAGCTATAAAACAATGTAACAGTGATCATAGGAACTGTGAATCAAATGTAACAATAAACCACAGCATTGCAATGGGGACAATTAAAACGAGGAATGTAAAACATTTAATGGAATCTAAATGATTGGGCCCAGGAATTAATCACTTAATTAATTAATTACTTTCCCCCCTACCCGTTCCCTCTTCCCGAAGCTCCCTGGAGGTGAGTGAGTGACGTCACACAACCGCCACTTCTCGCGAGACTTTGCCTTCGGATAACAACGCGGAGACTCTCCCGAATCTCGCGAGAGTTGGAGGTTCGGTCGTGGTGGGGCTCAAGATACTCCCAAGATGGCGGAACGCGGAGGACGTTGAGACGGAGCGGCGGTTAAACAACAACAACAACAACATCAACAACTACCGGCAGCAACAACAACGACAACAAACACGCACAGAGCAGCGACAATCGGAAAGAACGTGGAGGTGAGGATAGGATTGACGAGGCGGGGAGAAAGGAGACCTCGCGAATTGTGAGAGCGGCGACTCGGCTTGCCAGGTGAGGCCTACTCAAGGGCCGCGTCACTGAGCGCAACCGCCGACTAAGCTAAGACTGCAACAATATTGTAAACTTACAACAACAACAACAAGCGCGATAAACTACTCATAACAGTGCGATAATTGGCCGCGCAATGCAGCAGTCGTGCTATGTGAGTCAATGCGAACAACGTTTGTGCGAATTGGCATTAACTGTTAAGAAAAGAACGTGTGTGCATCGTTATATTATACGACACATTAATATAACTGTGTAACAAAAAATATAACAAAAATTACCGAATGAACCAAATAGTATAACAAATTGTTTCTGGGTAGTAAGTGTTCTTTTTCAATTGCTTATGCCTCAACAGTATAGAAAATGGTTAGTATTATTCACCAGAAACTTTGCTTTTGTGTACAGGACATAAAAGCAAAGTTAATCCGCTCCATTCATAACACTGTGTAACAAATGCATTATTTTATTGTTCCTGGGTAGTAAGTGTCATTTCCTCATTATGCCTCAAAAGTACAGAAAATGTATGTTATTCACCACAAACTTTGTTTTTGTGACCAGGACAGTGATATTGTGAAATGTACCTATTTTCAATGAGAAAACGTGGTGTGCATTTGTGTCATTCCTTCACAAAGTCCTGGTCACAAAAGCAAAGTTTGTGGGGAATAATATCCATTTTCTATACTTTTGAGGCATAAGAAATTCGAAAATAACACTTACCAGGAACAAAAATCGTGTTAGATAGTGGAGTCGCGTTTGTTTTTTTGTGTTTAAGATCGTTAACGATGACATGAGCAGAGGGAAGAAGGCAATTCCGGGGTTGCGAAGACATCTTGACCACCGGGAACGCGTTCAGTGATACGCGTTGGGAGTATTTGGCTGCTATAAATTTCCACATGATGATGATGATGATGAGCCAACTTCGTTGAGGCGTCATTTGTGGCCAGGTCGCGTTCTGAAAAAGCAAATAGCTCATTGGGCTTTACCTGGTGAAATAAAAAAAAGTTGTTTAGTAATTTGCTTTTCTTTCCTATACTTTGCACTCCTATCGTGTTTTAGTATTGGACATCTGAAAAGGAGCTTTAAATCTCATCGTTTTCCTCCAGTATAAATATTATTATTCTGATATAGCTCAGAGTTAGTTGGCCCAGATAAAGCATTGATTTCACACCGAGTTATTTTGCGATGCAGCCTTGGCTTCCCTGAGCTATGCTGGCTTCAAATCTGCTTACAATGCTGACCTTTTGCCTAACGTGTAATCTAATTACTTTGAGATACGCGAACACAAACTGCAATCGGTTGACTTTGCGTTATACTCGCTCACGTGTATTCAAATAATTTTGAGCTGTGGGGGTAAACATGCAATACAATTACGTTGAGTTGTGCGTGACGTCATCGGGTAACGATGGATTTGTGCCGGCTAACACGTAACCTGGTTACCCCGTGCTATGTTACCTCATATGCTGTCTAATTCTGTTGATGTGTGCGTGTTTTACGTGCGAAATTATGCAGTTGAACCATGCTGGCAGACGTATATTGATTACTTTGAGCAATCGTTGTTTGACATACATTTTAATTGCATTTAACGAAAGTATTTTTTTTATGCAATCATTTCTTTGATCATTACTAAACTTGCAATATATTGTATTGATTTTAATTGCTTTGAGCTTTCGTAATTTTATATTTTTATCAGTCAATATGATAACATTGTGTATGCATGCATTTTGACTTGCATCTTGATTCAACTGAGCTATGCTTTACATGTAATCTGATTCACTGGAACTACGCTTGCAATATTAAAGAGGTGTTTGGCTTAACTTTATATCTAACTTCATGGAGCTATGCTTGATTACCATTAAAATATGTTTGGAAGTCCGTCGTTGACGGTCATAGTGACGACAGAGAGGCCTTACGATCATCAAGTGCCTGATGTGTTGGCTTTGCCACTTGTATTTTGCACATGGTGAGATGGTGAAACGAGCTACAGGAGTGTTGGTTGCATTTAGCAGCTGCTTCTACCTGTGGTGGTGTTCACTTAAACAATACGCGGGATTTCCCCATGGCGTGGCAGGACCCACACGGAGCCACGTACACCACTTCCAAGATGCCGGCCCTCCTGGAACGACCCAAGATGACCAAGACGATGGCCGTGGCGCTGCACAGGCACATCATGCGCGAACGGGAGCGCAAGCGCCAAGGTGAGTCATCACCCCTGCACCCTCCCACCCACCCCTGCACCCCCCTACCCACCCACCACTGCACCCTTCCACCCACCACTCCTCGCCTCAAAAGCTAGAGCCCGGTGCCTTTCACCAAGTGGCTGACACCAGCACATGCATGCTTCCTTGTACCTCCGCACCAATATACCACTGGCGCCCAGTGTCAGCGCCCATTCCCAGGAACGTGTTGTGTGGTTTTTCAGAGGAAGAGGAGGCTGACAAGATCATGGAGCAGAAGATGAAGGAAGAGCAGCAGAGGCGGCGGAAGAAGGAGGAGGAAGAGCGCATGTCCCTGGAGGAGACGAGAGAGCAGGTGTGTGTCTGGCACGAGAGAGAGAGCGGGATGAGAGTTAGCGAATGAGAGGGGGAGTGAGCGTCCTGAAAGAGTGTCTGTTAATTCAGCCACAGTCAACTGGACTTATTGTGCCCTGACCAAATGTATTTAATGCTTTAAAAATATGTGTAAATCCTCCAATGTTATGCTATTGGCGTCATGCAATAAGATGAATAATCCATTTAGATAATCTAGCAGAGCAGTGCATGCAAGCTTTGAGCGACTCGCTGAAATGGACATCACTGAACTACTTCTAAGATCCCTGTAAGTGGCCCTCGGTCCACATAGAGGGCAGCACCTTCCTTGCACGCTGCTGTGTGTTAGTTGCATGACTGACAAACTGATCGTTTTCATTTTCAGAGGTGTCATTCAGTCGGATTTAAAGTGGTGTTTTTTTCAGTTGTTGACTGGCCCAAGATCAGCAGCTCTCCACTTGAGAACCTAGTTTAATGTCATGGCTGCTGCCTGAATTGCATCCCAGGTCAAAGCAGTACCAGCTTGGTGTTCTGACCTCTGAGCCGCATGGCCACCTATGCATGTTTTTCATCATCACGCCGTTGTGAGTTGCTGGATAACGTGAACGCCACGTTACACTGCACAGCATGAAACAGCAATGGGTGCATGCCACGTGATGCATGACATCACTTCTATTTTCACTGACGCATGATATGAGGGGTGCATGAGGCAGCTGCGATTTGTGCAGCAGAGAGGCATGCAACAATGTTACCTTTTATATGACCTCTTATGGATTGCGATAGTATGCTATCAAGCAATTTATTTAGTTAAATTTGGGTCGGCAGCTATTGAATCTCAAAGACTGATACGCATGTGTCAGTGTATTAATGACTCGTTAAGCTCATGAAATAAGTATTGAATCGCTTGTGTAAAAATAAATTTCGATTCATGTATTTTGGAAGGGATTCACGTGAACTGTTCAGCCACTAGAGGACATTACTATTCATCACAATGTAAAAAATAAACAATTGATTCCTGAATAAAATCGTGACCTGAATCGCGATGCGGGGAGTAAATTGTTACACCGCTACAACAATGTGAGCTGCCTGTTGTAATGGAGAGACTGACCAGATTTGTGAAACCGCACCTCCACAATGAGACTCACTCCCAAATAGAGCTGGGACAGTTGATTAATCGACTAAAATTGTAATCGACTACTTGTTTTGTGGTCGATTACCCGGGCTCCATTAAAACTGGCGGTCGCCCTGACATCCTGCCTCCCGAAGGAGGGAAACCCCCTACAAGCCACGCCCAGCGTGACACTGCTGATGATGCTGATGACGTCCCAAGCCCCGCCCACCACCTCCCGTCCAGCAGTACACGTGGGAACAGAGGTGATACTTTTCATTCAATTGTTTTCATTGTTACCTGATTGGTCGAGTGACTCAAACCGATAATCGGTAGAGTAATCGATTACTTAGATAATCAGAGAGCCCAGCTCTATACTCCAAATATATGCCTTAATGTGATGATGTTTTATCTGGGCCTCCCTTGTAACAGAGGAGATGGATCAGTGTTCTTTCAACCGATTGATGCTTGACACTGCTGACATACCACTAAGTGTTATGTAAGTGTTGGTGTAATAATGTTCTAAATTCATCTGGGAGAACACCAATGTCTGGCCTGTTCCATTTTATAATTAGTGTTGTGTATGTGGGAGGAATCTGGGGGGGAGGGGAGGGGATTAAAAACTCAAATGCCACGGGTTTAGAAACCCACTTTCTATAATGCCATATCCTGGCCACATTACGGGCCTAGCAGCTTTGGAAGTTTCACAAATCTGTGTGAGCCACGAGCCCTTGCCGCGGCCAAGGTGCTGGATTTCCTGTGTGCACCACCGTCCCCGGCTGTTGGTGTAAACACGATGAGCGTTAGGGCATGTAACGATTCACCCCTTCCCCAATTAAACTAATTCTCACCACTGGGGCTCGCAATTCGATAATTTTGTGTGTTTTTGTGACTTCTACTTTATATCGTTTGTCTCATGTCTTGCATCTTGTTCATAAAATATTTTTTTAATATAATTTCTGTATAAATACATAAACAATCGATAATTATACGCACAATTTGATGCACGTACAGCGAGCACAACATTCAAGTTTATCGAGGTAAAATGCGAATCGTGAGATGCCTAACGTCACGTCATTGCGGGCATTGTAGATCGCCAAACTGGAGGAGAAGCTGCAGGCCCTGCAGGATGAGAAGCACCAGCTCTTCCTGCAGCTCAAGAAGGTGCTCAATGAGGAGGACAAGCGGCGAGCCAAGATCAAGGAACAGAAGTGAGGGCCGCCCCTCCTGCCACAGCCTACACACTGCGCACTATAAACTATTTTTTATCTTAGCAGGTAAGGCCCATTGAGCTATATAGCTCCTTTTCAGAAGCGACCTTGCCACAAATGATCACTCAACGAAGTGGCTTATCACATGGAAATTTATAGCAGCCAAAAACTCTAAATGTGTGTCATTCTAGACGTGAAGGGAAAACCGGAGTACCTGGAGAAAAATCCACGCGATTACAGGGAGAACATGCAAACTCCAAATCCACAACAGGCATCAGGGCCGGTATCGAACCCATGACCTGTATACCAGGCGAGGTAGTTAATATCTCGCCACCGTGGCACACACACCACAGCATTAGTCCGTTGTTCACACGAGAAGAGTCCCAACGCTTCTCAAGAGGATTCTGCTTCGGATTCTGGGTCAATCCTGCATAGTCGAAGGAAGCGGGCGACAATTCCATTACGAGTTACGTCTCGTTGCGTATTTACCAGCTGTCTGTGCGCAGCCGGGTGACTCGGCGGCAGAGCCAGCAGGTTGTGAGCTCATATCCTGGTTGTATGTGTGTGTTGAACTTCTTTTCCACCGTACGTAGCCAACTGCTCATCGGTAGGCGGGTTCACCGGGCCCATCGTCTCTCGGGGTTCGATAAAATGACCACTTTCTGGGGAAACCTCCGTGGCACTGCCCGTCGGCATTGCGCTTTTCTCACCGCACCTCGTTCCCCCATTCCGCAGCGAGCTGGCGGCACTGAGCCAGCAGCCGTACCCAGCGGGCATGACGGTTCACCCTGGCTCGCACCTCATCATGCACGGTGAGGAGCGCGCCAGCGAGTGGAACCAGCGACGCGTCGTGGGACGCGCAGCTGTACGCGTTGTACCAGCGGTGCAGTGAGCTGTTTTTCTCTTCTTGGTTCTTTCGGTAAAGTCACGTAGAATGGAAATAATAAAATAATAAAAATAAAACATAATCAAATAATTATTTTACTATGTTTTATTTTTATTATATTCATAATTCTTTTGTTATGTTTTATTTTTATTATTTTATTATTTCCATTCTACGTGACTTTACCGAAAGAACCAAGATGAATCCCTGCAGTCACGAAAGCTTTAAATCGACATTCATTGAGCTGTTGTCGTGTGCAAGTGGAGAGCAGCAAGTGCATGAGCGCACGTGGTAGTGTTTGCACGTGTGTTTTGCATGACACGTGTTCCCGTTTGCATGTGTGTTTACACGTTCTTGTGTGTGTGTGCATGTGCTTGCGTATGCTTCTGTGCGTGTGTCCCCACGTTTGTGTGTGTGTTAAGTGCTCACTAACGGCACTTGACCCAACAGTCACTACAGGCTATGGGGGGATCTTTGTGTGTTTTAATGTGTGTTTGCATGCGTACATGTGTTTTGTGTGGTTGTGTATTTGTTTGCACGTGTGTTTTTGCTTATGCGCTTGTGTTTACTTATGCACCCGTGTCTGTTTGCCTGCGAATTGCGTGTGTGTTGGCGCGCCTGTGCAGGAAGCCACATCTCACCAAGCCGAGCGCACGGGCTGCTGGGAGATCGGCCAAAGAACCAACTTTACAGCCACACCACCATCCCGGTACGGTACGAGCCGAGGAAGGTGCGCAACCCAAAAACTAAAGGGCTCTTAACCTGTATACACATGCCTTGGGTCGCCGAGGCTGTGCGTTCCAGGCTGTAAGACACCGGGCTTCTCTTCACGAGCCATCACAGTCCAGCATCGTTATTATGCTTTCTATTGGACGCTAAACAATGTAAAGCGCGCGTCAATTTATCCGTTAGGGTACATTCAAAACACCCGTACTCGGGGAGCCTAATTGAGAGCACGAGACTGCTTGTGCTTTGCTAAGTGGCATTTGAGACGTTAAGTTTAAGTTATTGTTTTCCCCCAATGCAGGGAAGGGCCTACCCAAGCCAGACAACGTTTACGTCAAGTCAGCCCGAACACACACATTTTCAAACGAGCCAATCGGGGCACAGCTCCTACGCCAGCAGCCAATCACAGCACAGCGTGCCCTACACGGGTGGGCAGGCTGTCCCTGCCACCTACCCAGCTGGCTCCCAGCCAATCAGAGGTGAGCGTGCGTGTGTTGTTACGCGTGTAATTGCACCAGTGTGTGTGCCTGTTACATGGGAGTGCAGTGTTGCCAATGTACGAAAGTAATCACGTTTGTACGATCATTTCGACCCTTGTCCTGTAATTGTGAGGGGCCAAAATATACGTTATTTACTCATTATCGTACATTCCAACACACCCGCCCAGAGCATTCCTGCATCGGCTGCCTTGTGTTATGTAGAGGATATTGATTCTTCTTTGGAACTTAGCTTGAATAAAACATTTTTTGCTATTTACGGCAATATAATTGTCTATTAAGGATGCATTGGCGTGATTTTTTTCGTATGTGAATTTTTCCAAGAAATACGATATAATCCTGGAGCTGAGATACGAGAATGAAATCTCCAGATGTGGCAACACTGCCGTGTCGCAAAGACCCCTTTCCTACCCATCCTGCCCTAACCCTTAAATCCTGGTTCATGAACAACTCAAGTAAAGCTCATTGTTTTGTTCGCTGGTAAACCTGTGCCTGAGCAAGGAAGGACCCGAGTTCGATTCCCTACTCTGACTCCTTTCTGTGTGGAGTTTGTACGTTCTCCCCGTGTTCTATTTGGGTTTACTCCGCATGATCCGGTTTACTCCCATCGCTAAAAAGAACATCTACAATTACCTGCAAATTAGTAAATTGGCATCGCACAGCGGCAACATTGCTCTCGACTGTGCAAAAATATCGGGGAGGCTTTCCAAGGTAAACGCAGTCGTAAAACGAGAAGAAATCATGAGCTCACTTAACAGTGAGTGGAAGTTGCGATGGTCACGATAATATGAATGCTGAGCATCGAGCAAAAGTATTATTTTCCCTTCCCCCCCCCCCCCCCCATTGCAGGGGCGTCTGCCTTCCAGTCCTACCCTCCCTACGTGTCCCACCAGCAGACGGGATATACCGTGCACACCCAGTTCCCTCCCCAGCAAGGTGTGACCCTGCCTGCGCCTCTCGTAGCCTCGCATGGGCGCACTCACTCGTTCGCTCATTCGCGCGCGGACTCAAGTACAGACACGCACAAACATCCCACGCACACTCCACGACGAAGAGACTGCCCGTTGAGGTTTAACGGGGTGGCACTTTGGTAATGCTCGTGGCTCGCATCGAGCAGGACCTGGGTTCATTACTAGACTCGGTCGCGTCTTTGCGTGTGGAGTTTGTATGTTCTCACCCGATTCTGCACGGGTTTCCTCGAGGTTCTCTGGTTTCCTCGCATAGCTAAAACAAAACATTCAATACAACTGGTATGGGGCAAACAGCCCATTGCTGAGAAATGTACCTTCACATTTCTTCATTGGGACTACACTGTGCAGCAACATCGCCCTGTACTTGGCAGGACCTTCCTGAAATGTCTTGAGACTTGGTGGTTTCTGTTTTATCCCCGCCACTTACCCTGGATAATGGAGAGTTGACTTGGTCGCGAGCGTAAGAAGCGATGCAACAGTACAGGCCAAGCGCCCAGTGCCTACACCGCGCACCCGACGCACAAACGCCAGTGGCGATCACGACAACAGCGCCCCTGTGGCTGAGCCGTGTGTGTGTGTGTGTGCGTGTGCGATGGGCAGGGTACCTAGCGCCAGCGACAAGCATGCCCCTGCAGAAGCAGCTGGAGCACGCCAACCAGCAGTCGGGATTCTCAGACGCGGTGAGCCAGCGCCAGCCACGTCCCCTTCTCGCACATTTACCCGCGTTTGTGAGCGCACGTTCTCACCCGACTCCCCCCCCCCCCCCCCGTCTGTGCGTAGGCGTCGCTGCGATCGCTGCACCCCCAGTCGATGCACGCAGGACAGACGCTGCTGCAGCCGACCCAGCTGCAGGTGTCCCTGCCGCCCGCCAAGGTGCAGTGCGCCCGTGAACACGCGCGCAAAAACTGCCGCTCTTGCACGAGTCGAGCTGCTTGCCCGCAAGAGGTGGTAATGAATGCGTGTGTGCGCGCATTGCTTTGTGTAATTTCCAGTCCGGCATGATTTACCCCCATCAGACGAGGCCCGCCTCTCCCGGGGCCTTCCAGCACAGCGGCACACCCCCACAGCCGTCGCACTCGGTGAGTCTCGGCATTGTGTACGCACACCAAGAGTTTGGCGGGATTGTGTTCATCGCATACACGAACATTCCACAATCTGACAGTCATATATCAGGTCAACCCATAGCACCTGGGCCTGTCCCGTGCATGACCTGTTGGCAGCGAGCGTGAAAGCACACCTAGCCTGGCACGAGCGCTGTGGTAACACCACCGTCAGTTTGTGGTGAATGGTGGCTGTTGCATGCACGAGAGAGCCTGCATGTGTGTGGGGAGTCGTGCAGCTGTTAGCGCACTTTGCTACGAACTCAGAAACCCGAGTTCGATTCCCGTCCGTGGCCATCACCGGTGACCGTTATATGAACCGGGTCTGGGTCTCCCCGAGCTGCACTTGCCCCCATAAAGTACCTGGGTGTGGTGTGTAAACATCACCAGGGAGATGGGCAGCCGGGCAGCTGGGCAGCTGGGCATGGTGCTGGCAACCAACAACGGCATGTGGTGTGCTGTGCTGGCTCTCACCAGTGCTCGCTAGCAGCACTTGCTCCTATCGTCTGTTAAGGCTATGGGGGGAATCTTTGTCTCTGTATGTTGGGCAGGCCACGTTCTCTCCGGCGTCCCAGCAGCAACAGCAGCAACAGCAGCAACAACAACAGCAGCAACAACAACAGCAGCAGCAGCAGCAGACCCAACGGCACCACTTCATCCAGCACGGCCAGACTCACCGCTACTACAAGTGAGCCACCAATCAACAAGCAGCAGCAACCTCGAGAAACCGCTCCTCTCGGCCGACGGCCCCACCACAAGCTACGCCATCGGACCGGGTGGGGGGGGACAGTCATTGTCGCCAAAAATCCCACTCAATTTGCAAACGGATAAGTTAGGGGGTCGTTTTGTCTTTGGAAATGTGCGATTGCCAACCTTGCCCTGTAATTGACACCGACCCATCCCATGATGCAATCTTCAGTTTTTCTTTCGTAAGCAATTGTAAAAAACATTTTTACAGAAACTTTTTCAGGCTTTGGCAGCCGTTTACACAGTGGCTAAACTATGATTTTTACTGCATTAAAAATTTTAGTATTAAAGAGAACCTGTAAGATAGTGATGGCTTAGTTTGTAGCATTACCTTAGAAAGTACTTTTCTCTTAAGTTAATTTGAATCAATTTCCGTTTTGCTTTGTTGCAGAGCTGATTATATATCACCCACTTTATTGTGGACAAAAAATAAATCGTGCACAAGCTGTCTGTGGTTGACTCGTTTATTACACCTACAGTCATTCCCCCCCCACCCACATCATCGAGACAAACGTTTTGTAAACCCACAGGACACACCAACACCCAGCAGCGATGAAGCCATGGTGGGTCGACCCCCCCCAAAACGCACCCTATGTCCCACACCAGGCAGGCCCTGAGCAGCTGGACAGTGGGTGGGGGGTGGGGGGGGAACCTGACCAGGCAAAGCAGCACAAACCCTGACACGTGGTCGCTATTGCTCTTTCCATCCGTGTCCCCCTCCCCCCGGAGAAACAGCGTGGGATGGGGGAGACATTCAGCAGAGGTGGTGTTGGGTTAGCCACTTAACAATGCAACACTTAATATTAAAGTCAATTCGTTGTACTACACACAAGTGCTTCATGGACATCGCACGCACGACGACTAAGTCACAAAATAAATTCTCGAATAGTGTTTCCATGATGAATTGTTCAATGCCTGGTAAGTTAACCAGCCGCCAACCAATTACCAATGGGTCCTGCCCACCTTGTGAGCTCATTAGCAGCATGTTTCCACAACACCACTGCAAATAAGTAATTGGACAGCACCGATTAATTAAGAGTAATCAGGTATTTAAAAATAAATTATGAAATGCTTTAGTTTGTCACAGTTCCCTTGCTTGTGGCTCAGACATGATCAGACGTTAAACACAAAACAGCAGCGACTTTTGGGGTAGGTAGCAGCTTTCAATACGCATAGGGCCGGGAGCAATGCGGCCCTCAAACCAAGATCTGCTCAATCAAAAAGCCACCTTGGTGACTTGCCCATGAGCGCTGGCACACGTTAATTAAAGTCACAGCCTCTCACGACACTGCACAGGGATGGATTACAGCAAAGTCAAATAGAGCCCCCCCCCCCCCCCTGTAAAAGGTTCTCTGGGTGCAGGCACGCAGGAACTCCAACCTGCAGTTTGCCCATCTTTGAACGTTTTATTGCATTTCCACCATTTATATCCAGACCGTGTAATTGTTGCAATGTCATTAGACTAGGTTCTCCATTTGGATCTGTTGCAGAGATGGCGCAACCAATGTGGACTTTCAAGAATGGCCCCATAGAAGTGGACAGTTGCAGCCCTCCCTGGTCCACAGTGGAGGGCAGCACTTTCCCACCCGCTCTGCCATGAGAGTAATTTTGGTCGCACGAGTTAAAAATATATTTTTTAATTCAATAGAGCTGGAATTTCGCCAAATTACATGCAGAACCAAATATAATGCAATGGGGTTTTTTCTGTCCAGCCATCGGTGACGGGACATCAACTCGTGATTCATCCAATAATGTAGAGCGGTCGTAAATCGAGAAGCTCGGTGAGTATTCCTCCTGCCAGGACTGCAGACATAAAATCTATGACTGACATAGAGACAGCGGCAATATCAACACAGCAGACTTGACCAGCCAATCACACAGTCCCCCACGTGACCCGCAGGGGGGGGGCAAATCAAAAGTGCAGCTTTGCAGCGCCTCCCTTGTGACGTGCAATGGGACAATTGGCGCACACACATGAACACCGCAATAGAGACGCAACGCTCAAGCGAAAGAGGGCCATGAAAGTGCAGGAGGTAGGGGATAATAAGAGCTGGATAATGGGTAGCTGTGTGTCAAATTGGATTCGATGAAGATCAGCAAGCGGCCTTGTACTGGTGGCTAGTTACTAAGGAGAGTGGAGGGGCTGGTACCACAAAGGACACGAGGTGAGTCGGGGGTTGAGAATCATTCACCGTTTTACAATACCCCCCCCCCCACTTGCACCTCGATTCACTTCCTCTTCGTTGAATTTTTACGTGGATAGATTAATGGGTGCTAGGTCTGGGCAGCGAACGCTTTAACTCCCCAAGAGCCCCACACTCCATACTCGGCTATTGAACTTAACCTAGTGTCCATCGTAGTTTCTGGCTAACTCGTTGGGTAGGTTGGGTTCACGGCCAGTGGGAGGACAGTCGGAGTGGGTGGCTGGTTGGCAAGTTTGCTCGTTCGGATTCGGACCAGTGGGATGGCCGGTACTGGTGGACTTATTGGCGAATTAGGGTTCGGGCAGGACTGGAACTTGGTTGCACTGTGTGCCCTGCATCCTCTTTGCCCCACCTCCCCACCACACGTCTGCTGGCACCCCTTCGACTACCGATCGCCTTCTCATTGCGGGTGTGGTGGGGGCTGGCGACGTCACAGCAGGCCGGCGTCGCGCAGCTCGGTGGTGATCTCGAGCGCCAGGGCGCGTGCGTACACGCGCAGCGTCCAGAACACGGTGAGAAAGTCCTGCGTGCTGAAGAGCGTGTCGGTGAGCGCAAAGCCCAGCGTGGATGGGATGAAGCCGCGCCCGTACTCCACCATCCATGTGCCGGCCGTCCACTGCACGGACGTCGCCTCGCCCGCGCTGTGCACGATCGTGTCGCCTGGGGGAACGAGATGGAAAGAAAGAGGGCGCGTGACGACAGTTGATAGGGCATGCAACAAAATAAATGTGGGCAAGAGGACTCCCTTCACATTTCTCACAACCGGATATTCTTTTCCAGCACAATGCAAGCCTTCATGGTAGAGAATGGTCCAGAAGCGGATATCACATAACTACTCGTGAGATCGCTTGAAATTCCTTCCAGTGCGCACTGACACCTGCCGACTCACGCCTCCTGCTACAGAATAATGTGTTGTTGCATGACAACCAAGCTGATCATTTTCATCCCTAGAGCTGCAATTCAGCCAAATTGAGTGCAGAAACAAATTTAATTCGACGATTTTTGTGTGTGTAGTCATTGGTGACTGTGCCATGACCGTTAAATTCTCCTCCGCACTTGAGAACGCGGCTTAATCAGTGCATGTGAACCTCCGGGATGACGGCGTGGGGGGGGGGCGACGATTGGCTCACCCGGGTAGAACACCTCGCTCTTCGTGGTGCCCTCCTTCCACTGGCGGAACGTCCCTGATATGATCGTGTCAGAGATGTTCGCCCAGTAGCGGCCTGCACCACCACCACCACACACCGAGACGGAGCGTTTCCCGCGAGCAGCAACAGCAATATAAACGAGACAGATTCTTATTTCACCAGGTAAGGCCCACTGAGCTGTGTAGCTCTTTGTCACAAGCGACCTGGTCATCACTAATGATAGCCCAATGAATTGGCTTATGTGGAAATGTATAGCAGCCAAACAATCTAAACGCATATTCTCGGTTCTTTCGGTAAAGTCACGTAGAAGGGAAATAATATAACAATAAAAATGTAACAAAATAAAATTCTCACGACGTTTCGGCCACAACGCAAGCAGCCATCCTAATGAGATGCTGTCTTTCCAATAGCTCTGTATCTTCACCTGAGGACGGCTGCTTGCGTTGTGGCCGAAACGTCGTGAGAATATTATTTTATTATTTCCCTTCTACGTGACTTTACCGAAAGAACCAAGAATATGAATCCCTGCAGTCACGCAAGCTTTAAATCGAAATCTAAACGCATGTTGATTTTAAATGGAGGGGAAACCCAGAGGACCCACGGGGAGAACATGCAAACTCCAATATACAGGCAGAAGGATCGGGATCGAACCCACGACCTTCTGTATACGAGGCGAGGGAGTTAACATCTCGCCACCGTGGCGCCCGAGCTGACGCGACGCCCGCAGGCACGGTGACGGCGCAAGGAGAGGGGGGGAGGCACTGTATGGCCGGGGCAGAGCTCGTGATCAGATGTAAAGCGATTAGTCGATTAAAATCCATTGTTGTACTCGTGATACATGCACAGATTCCTGTCTGTACAAACATTATTTGTAAATTGGGATGGTGTGGTGGAGCAGCGGTTAGTGCGACGATTCCTGGCCATGGTTAACATTGGTGGCAAATGATATCAGAACCAGTTTTGAGCAGTATGTTGCATACGCAAATGACATGCAAAGGATAAGTTGAAGACAATTAATCAAATAAGATATAAATAACAAGACAATACGACACGAACGAGACGATTCAAATGAGAAGCGATCCAAATGAATTGGATGGAATCCTATGGGGTACCATGCCGTGTGCCACTCGAAATTTCTAATCGAAATTAAACCAATTGGCTGGCCACTACGGTGTCTTCCTACCGCGAAAGTCCACTCCGTCAGCGCCCCCAGTGAGACCCGGTGGGGTCCGCTGAAGGACAGGGACAGGCGCGCTCCAAGCGACGCGGGGTACGCCGCGTGCCGTGTGTTAAGACGTGGACGGTGATTTATCGGCGTCATTTTTGTCTCCGGGCTGCCTCATTCATCCCGCACGACAGGCGACCTCGACTCGGGTTGCGTGGGGGGGGGATGAAGCGGGGGGGTATGGGGGATGTCGTCACTGGAGGAGGTGGTGATGAAGGTCACGGAAGCAGCAAGAAACGATCTTGTTAGCCATGTCTAAACATGTTTCTTTTTATTACTTGTCTTTGGCCGGCTTGGTGATCGAGGTCACTCTTTGGAAATGAGACTGGCCTGTACTCGTGTGTTCTTACCTGGGTCAAGAAAATTACCTGGAAACTTGTACCCTGTCTGTGCTGTCACCTGTCCTGTCCCCTTCGTATTGTGTCCCATCTGTATAGTTTGTCTCGTCCGAGTGTCTCATTTTATAATCGTCTCACCTGCATTGTCTGTCTTGTCAACATCATCTGTTCCACTCGTTTGTTGAGATACAATCGGCCTCGACAAGACGTGAACGATAGTCGCAAGCATGCAAAACAACGTGCGGGTTGGGGGGGGGGATGGAGGTGGCGCGTCGGCGGTCGGGGAGGGTTGAGAGTCGTACCGGAGTGCCCGGAAGTATCGACCGCCGTGCCGAAGAGCAGCACGTACTCGGTGAGGGATGCGTGCAGGAGGTACATGGCGCCCATCCAACCGCCCGCGTTTACAAACACCCACTGCATGTCGCTGTCGGGCAGCACGTGCCCCGGATGCGTCCGCCGCAGCTCCGCCACGACCTTTCCGAACGCCGCGTCGTGGTCCAGTCCTGCCGGAGGGGTGGGGGAGGTCACGGGTCACCGCACTTCCTTCTGCTGTACTTCTTCGCAACGCCGTGCCAAGGACGTCACCCACCACCCAGGTACTCGCCAGGCTCGCACGCCGCTTTGCTTCCCAGCTGCGATGACATCCGGCGCGTTCGGAGCAATTTGGATGTCTCATTATTGTTGATATTATTAAACTGAAGCCAGAGTGGGGAAACAGAGTCGATGTACTCTATTGCACGGGATCATCAGAATTTTGCTGAAGTCACTGCCTATGTCTGTCATGAACGCGGTTGTCTCCAAACATCTGGCAGTCAATCAGCCGCGACGTGGGAACAGTCCCGCACCGCACGCGTATATAATCGTGTACAGCAAGTCCTCATTTAAAACAGAAGATGCATTCCTGAAAAGTGCCTCGTTAAGCGAAAAACGCGTTCAGCAAAAACTATTTCCCCATAAACAATGTGACGATAATGTTTGGCGAGATACAAAGTACTACGCACACAAGTTGAGATGGTGGCACAAATAACTGAGGGTATGCCGCCGCGTTACTGTATCGTACCGCTCAGCCGCGCAGCCCAAGAAAGTAGATCGTCGTTGACCACTCGGAAACCGCGTCATAACGGTCCACGTTCCTCGTTAGAATGGTGCGTGGCCCGCGTTATAACGAGGTGCGCATTCTGCGTAAAGTGTTCCCAAATGGGAGAAATGCGTTGGAGCGAAAACGCGTTGCAGTGTGTAGACCACGCGTTAAGCGAGGACTTTGTTCATTCAGCCAATTCACCCGTGCTGCCTAAAGCCAGTGGCTGGATTTACAACTTAGACATCGATTTGTAGTTTCTACTCAATGCATATCCGTACAAGAAATGAAGGAGCGTGTTAAAGGAAATTAAACCGTGCTGGCGAAGGCGTGTGGCTTTCATGTATAAATGTCGTCTATATTTAAAGTTATCGATTGCACCATAACAATCGGTAGTAATCCATGTATAGCAATAACATTCTGTCGTGTAGTGTTGTCATAACTCACCAAGGCAATTTTGCAAATTAGGCAACCTCACAGTCAACATTAAAACATTAACGTTATAATCCACACGGTGTCATTGTAGTTTGTAAAAAAAGATATGATGGAATAAATCAGAAATTATTGAATGGCTTGACACAACCGTGACAATGACGACAATCACCACCATCATTCCAGCATGGAAGGGGAGGTCATTTTGCCCAAGTACATTCGACAAACATTGAATTGCATTCCTAAATGGCCAAATAAATAAGCCACTTCAGGATTACATTAAAGCTTCCCCAACCCACATAAAATTGTCTGAGATGTTCGTCTAACGTCGTGAAAGGGGCCGTCCATAAATGACGTCACGCACCTGGGGGGGGGGGGTCAGGCATTTGTGACGATGTGTGACGGGGGGGGGTTTGAGAAATGTGACGTCACATCAAAATGCGCAACTTTAAATAAATATAGACAACACGTTCGACCTAATTAAATATACTTTTTAATACATGTTTTCTCCTACATCAGAGTGCAGCGCCACATTAAATACGCACTACAATAACAATAGTTTAAAGCGATTTGAAGCATGTTTTATTTTCTTTGGGGGGAGGGGGGCAGAGCTTTGTGACGTCATATTTGAGGGGGGGTCTGATTTTTTGTGACGCCGTGTGACGAGGGGGGGTAAAAAATCGTCCAAAATCGCGTGACGTCATTTACGGACGGCCCCAAAGTGCCTTTCAAGCAAAGGTACATTCAACGGAACAAGAAACGGTGCGTTGCACATCCGATCTCTGCAACAATCCCCTGTAACACAACAAATTCGCCTTGGCGCACACGCATCAAGGCGCACTCCTGGCTGAAATTGATGGACCCCGCGCGTTCGCAGATTCCGTGGCCCAAGGTCAACCTTGTTGTTTGAGTCGTAGGCTCCTCCACGAGTGAAGCTCGCAATTCTACACGGGCGATCTGGTGGATCATTAACCAACAGCTTTCAAGAGGCAACGTGGCACTGAACACGGGGTTCAAGGGCTGGTGTTCAAAGCACAGCGCAGTCGGCTGGCCGAGTGGCTCACGGGTCTCGAGCATTGAGCTCGCGCCGCTTAGACCTGGGGTCGAATCCAGATTAAACCGGCTTCCTTCTCAAGTGTAGCGAGTTTGATAATCTCAGTCTGGGTCACAGAAGACCGAGTACAAAAACACACCCATCACATCGCACTCGGTCCCACCAAATTGAATAATTACCTACTGTGTGAACATTACAGATGTTGGCTTAGCAGGGAGAGTGGGTAAGTGCTGCCACCCGATTGTGTAAATCAGAGAACAATGGAAGGGGACACGAGGAGTCGGTCTATAAACCATTTTTCAGAAGCGACTTGGCCACAAATGATAGCCCAATTAAGTGGCCTATCGCGAGGAAATGTGTCGCTGCTAAATACTCTAAACGCGTGACTCTAAATGTGGATGGACAAACCGGAGGATGCGAGCAAAATCCACGCGACCACGGGGGAGATGCATGCAGCATCCAAATACCAAATACACAGCAGCAGCAGGGGTCGGGATCGAACCCACAACCTCCTGTATACCAGGCGAGGTAATTGACGTCTCACCAACGTGACCCCCCTTTTGCTGGGTCCTCGCAACTGCTCATCAAGATTCCCGAATGGATTCTTCATCTCGTGAGATGACAACACAAGACGGGAACGCACTCCGCAGTTAATTCAACACACGCGTTTGTGCCCTTTGCGTTTAACCGGGATCTTGCGAAAACAAACGCAAGGGCATTGCCTTCTAAATATAGTTACAAGATCATTTAGATGCTGGGCTTATTAACCCCTAAGTGAAACAAAGGTCCGCAACCCCCGAGACGCTGGAGGTATGGATGGGGGGGTCCAAGCCCCGGGCGGAGTGACCCCGGGCCGGGCCTCGCGGCTCCGCCGCTCCCGGTGCCGTCCTGTCCGGCAGAGAATCTAAGCGAGGTCGAGGCTGTGAGAGGGGCCTACCCTCCCGCCCGCTCTCGGAGTCGCGCTCACCCGCATATTTCTTTGCCACCCTCGCCACCTCTTCGGGCTCGAAGACGTAGCGCTTCGTGCGCAGCCACGAGCCGACGAGGGGCACGGAGAGGGCGACGAGGAGCACGGAACCGGCGAGCAGCCACGGCAGCGCCCTCACCAAGGCGCCCATCGTTACTCGAGTCTCCGTCTCTCTCTCTGC
Organism: Entosphenus tridentatus; assembly: GCA_014621495.2. Classification (NCBI taxonomy): domain Eukaryota; kingdom Metazoa; phylum Chordata; class Hyperoartia; order Petromyzontiformes; family Petromyzontidae; genus Entosphenus; species Entosphenus tridentatus. Next base: position 927,637 of record CM025657.2, read on the forward strand.
TCGCTCACGTCTCTTCCTCTTCCGGAAGAGCTCCACCGTTCATTCATTCGCGGCCTGCTCAGCCGCACCAATCGAACGCGGCCACGTCTTCTGGAAGACTCTTCCGGAAGACAACTTCCGTCGGGTTTCGTCTGTCGCTTCCGATCTTCCGGAAGAATCTTCCGGAAGACAACTTCCGTCGTGTTCGCCTGACGCTTCCGATCTTCTGGAAGACTCTTCCGGAAGACAACTTCCGTCGTGTTCGCCTGACGCTTCCGATCTTCCGGAAGAGTCTTCCGGCCTGTTCAGTTGCCGCTACCGGAAGACGCCGACAAGCGGACGACGGTGACCATGGCAACAACCAGAGTGGACATCTTCTTGGTTTACAACATTGGAACCTCATTTGCCAGTAGCAACATGATAATTGTTTTTTTACCCTTTTATCTGGCAACAAAACTGACACCTTTTTTGAGTTGTGTGCGTTTTGGCGTCATCTGGTCCAACACCAGGGTGAGACTAGGCTCTAAGAAAAGCTGTCTCGGGTGTGGACCAATCAACTTTAAGGACAGTGCATATCATTATTGCTGCGTGGAAGCGAATCATCAAATAATACATTGTTTAAATGCATGCCTATATAGGCCACCATACTTCAATAGAGATTACCGTTGGTACGGCTATTTTAATACACACAATGTACAGGAAAGACAAGATCAAAGGGCTTGCATAATGCACATGCATCATGTACGTTGACTCAGTAATCCCCCCTCCCACGTGGCGCAAGAGCGCAGAAGTGTGGTCACCCCATCTACGCCTCTAGATAAGGAACGAAACAGGTGGACTTCTCCACAAATCTGGCTGTCGCCTGATGAAGCTGGTTGTAATTACTGGCGAAACGTCGTACTCAGATTGTAAATGTTGTGGCTTGGCTCTCCAACACACCGGTTAGTGCTGTACTAGTGACGAATTGGCCACGTGACAACCCTTACTAGTTTGCTGTGTCCGGTGGTGGCGGGTTCTAACGACACATTTATATATTTACGCGATCTAACCCAAAACACCTCTATTACGGTTCCCCTTCTTCAAGAGGGGGACCACCAGGGAATCCTTGTAACCCTGCGGAACCCATCCAGTGGTCCAGACCGTTGTTATGTCATGTAGGGCAGTCTGTACACAAACGCCTCAGCATTTCGCTTGGGAGATCATCTCTGCCCTCTCACTCACTTCAACCACCCACGCAGAATCAGAATCCCTGATTATTCTCGAGTAATCTGATGAGCTATGAAGCTCCATTTCACAGATGTCCACGCAATTACTCAACCAGCCACTCACCGACTTACTCACCCACCCACCCATTCAGAATCTCTATTTATTCTCGAGGAATCTGATCTCACTTCACTTTCCTGTCTGCTTCTTGCACTGCTCCACTTTGGAATTTCCTCTCTCCCATCATCATCGTAAACGTAGATTTTCCCAAACTCGTACAACCTCGCTGAATTCAAGAAGGGCAGCTTTAATGCAAGTGCTGTTTGTTGCTGGCCATTTGACGTCTTGGGCCTGTGCTCAGCAACTGTTTAAATCAATAAATGCCCACGACGCTTCACGTGACTGGGAGTTTATTTTACTGCACCGAAATCACGAGCGACACAGAGGACGTACAGGAGACAGGAACGAGTGGAATTGAACCCCTCACTTGACCCAGATAAGCCACCCACACACCACTCACCGCTGGCTCTTTAATACAAACCCTCATTGCTCAACAGCAGCTGAAGCACAAAAACACTACGAACAAAAACAAATCAAGTGCTGCCCGCGGTGAGGGCCCTTATCCCGGCCACGTGGCCAATGCCGGTTCGTCTCTAGCCACAGTTTTTGGCCGATCACAGCAGCAGCAGAGAACCTTTTCCCTGCGCAGGGCCAAACGGGACGTTCAAATACCTTCAGCAGGATAAACGTACATCGACACAAAGCTTAGCTTCATATATATATAAAAGAATGCAAAGATTAGCGTGCGCGTGTCGAGCGAGTATAAAGGGAGGCCCGTGCAGCGACACAAATGACCGAGCGTCGCTAAAGTTACAAACACGGCGTTATTGCAAGGTTGAGCGAGTCGCTGCTCTGGAGACCGGGAAGATCACCGCTCGATGTTCAGTCACCGGGTTTGAGGGCATTCGTGGCGATTCCTCACTCAATAGAGCGAGCCGCGTGGCGGCTGCCATCTCCCCGATTCACAAATACCAAGGAAGCATCCTCCCAGTGGCGATGCACGACTCTGCTACCCCTCGACGCAATTATCCGACTCAATCGTGTCAATGCAAAAACGATAGCCTGTTGCGCTACATGAACATCAGCGAGCCAACGAGGATTGCCAGGTTGAAAATATTCCCCAAGATGTTTGCAGTGACAGATGAATGTAAATTTGCAGGCCGTTTTGTAAGTGGTGGCCTTCACGTGGCCACCAACCGTATAAAAAGAAGTCACGGCCCACGGGCTAAATGTTTCCCACTGCTGGATGATGATTTGTGTGGATTGTAGAATGCACTGCCCTGGCTGGGCGGTGTTGGTTTTGCAAGGCCGATCTACGTTGGTACAGCATCAGCAACTCAGGCTGCCCACTTAGAAGCGGCTCGCGCTTGCTACGAAGCGAGTCACATGGCCCATCGGCGTAGGTGTGTCGAGAACGTCGGCCAGGGGTGGCCAACCTGTAACAGACCAAGAGTCAAGACGTACCCATGAGATCTGCACAGAGCCAAGTGTGTGTGTATATATACAGTTTTCAGCACAGCACGGGAGACAATTATTCTTTACTACTGTGACAGCACGTTCTACGTTATGCCCCTTCGATAGAGCTGCATGTCGTGGATTAAAGAGTCGCATGCGGCTTGGGAGATGCCAGTTGGCCTCCGCTGGTGCAGGCCCCACGGACCAAAGGCGTCAAACTACGAAGAGCGGCCAAATCGGAGATTGGGCGATACGATCCGTCCCAATTACATTTGTAGGATACTGTACATGGCAAGGGTTATCCTGGGGTGGGTGGAGATGGGTGGAAACAGGTGCATGATACTGTATGAGGGAAGGTTCGAGAAGGGAAGTAGAAGACCGGTGGATTCTGCTGGAGGAATCTACCGGAGGAAAGTGCTGGAAGTTACCGGGGCGTGGCCGAGTGGGGATAGAAGGGGCGGCGAGGTCCGCGCTCGAGGACGACTGCAGGGGGACGACATCGGGGCCGACTGTTGGCGATCTACATGATGGAAACCCATCAAGAAGGAATGTTCGAGATTAATCTGGCGGAAACCACCGGGGCTGCAGATAGTCATAGCCTTGTGAAATTTTGTGAGTCGTACGCCTTGTAAATGTTATCGTGAAACAAATCTAGAAAATAGAACCTGTGATTGAGTTTCTTCACACATTCTTTCCACCGGGGGACCCATTCCAGGCATGCCACACCACCGACGCGGCCTGACTACAGTTCACAGGCGGCTGCGGTGGGAAAACTGGGCAGGGCCCTCTCACTGGGTTCACAAACTTCGCGACGACTCACTCAGTGGCCGTAGGAGAACCGCACAAGGCAGTGACAGAAGGAAATCGTCGCCCGCCTGGTCGGTACAGCGCAGGTGAACGGGCTCTCAGTCCGCAGCGTGCCAGAGCTGTGCGGGTGAGCACGTGCCGTCGTGATCGCCATGAGGGATGGGGAAAGGCGACGCTAATTCAGCTGGATATGGTTTCGAGGCCCTCTTCATTGCAAAAATGTCAACATCATCCAAGGCCATCGTTATTGGTCGGGCTACGGGTTAGGTAGGGGCAATTGCTGGTGGCTGTAGATTTAGTTCGGGTGACCATTGCGTTTGGGACTTTATGTTTGGGTTAATGTTATTGTAGCGGTTGGTGTTTCAACTACCGTTAGGGTTATGTCGGTGACCCGGGTCTCACTTGCAAATGAGACGATGCTGGTCTCTTAGTAGGGTAAGCACGAAGTTGAATGTGACAGCAGAGCAATGGAAAATGATTCATTAGGGCTAGCTCTTGACTTACGGTTAAAAAGTGAGCACTCGCGTTAAGGCTGGAGTTACGATAGCGGTGTGGCAATCTCCGTGCGCCGCTCAAGTGCGTAGCGCTCAGACGTTTCAACACTGTCGCCTGCCAACCTACGTGCGCTCACAGCGACGACTGCAGGCCATCGTCTGCCAAGTTAAGGCCTAAGGGCGGCAAAAAGGCCTACATGGGGCCAGAGTCCGGTCGTGGCACCACAGCGTCCACTCAGCGGCGTGGCACTCGAGTGGCGACTGTCGTAGAGACAGCCGGTCCCCTCGACAAGCTCGGCAAGCCAAGACCATTGAGACGAGACGAAGCCAAGACACGGCAAAACACTCCGACATACGCTTGATATCTTAACAAATATAAGTGCGTGTTAATGTTTACTATTGTCGTAATTCATTTCTAAGCTAAAATCGGAGAGGGAAAAAAATATTCCCATTTTTTCCCGTCATTATCAATGTCTTTGAGCGGCGTTACGTCCGTGACTCAAACTTGGTCCGGGATGCGTGGAGGGTGGCACCACGGCAGAGAGTGGAGCCATGGCAAAGTGGCACTGCAGTGGAGAGTGGCTCCACAGGCGCCCACAGGGATACGAGCTCACGAGACCACGCGGGAGACACCCCCGTCCAGCCAACAAAGTGCCCACCGAGGCCAATGGCTTTACACAGCAGCCTGTAGCATCACGGCGAAATAGTTAAGGCTTTTGTTTAAGAAAGCACTCTGTTGCATGTTTGTTGTCGCTAATGATCACTCCATACTGAATATATATTTCTTTTAAAGTTGCAACTCTAAGCGACACTGAAAATATGAAGCGCGGCTATTGACGACGATGACGACAATGACGACGCGGAGCGGATGCGTTTGCCTGGACGTGAGAGTCCATTCTTTCTTCCTGGGATATTTCCTATCACATTTGCTGATGACACTCAAATTTTCTTCTCCTTCATATCATTCACCCCCGATCTTTCCCTCCGCATCTCATCCTGCCCGACACCCATACAAGCCTGGATGACCCGAAACTTTATTTCCCTAAACCCTTCCAAAACCTCGGTGCTTTTCTTTTCATCCTCTCCTTCACCCCCTCCTTAGCCTCTTCCCAACCTCTTCCACCCTTACTCGCGTTACCTTCGAGTCCACTCTTTGCTTCACCTCCCACATTGCCAACACGACTCGCACATGCCCCTACCAGCTGTATAACATCAAGAAAATCCGCCCCCTCATCACCACCACCGCTGCCAAACGCATCGTACACTCCCCCTTGTCTTCACTCGTCTCGATTGCTGCGACTCACTCCTGGTCGGTCTTCCTGCTTATGCCTTTATCCCTCTCCAACACATCCAAAAGGCAGCTACACGCACTGTACTCAACCTTCCGTAGACCTCTCACTGGTCTCCTCTCCTCCAACATCTTCACTGGCTTCCCGTCTACCACCGCCATCTTTGTTTGCACGGTCTTGCCCCCCCCCCCCCATCATCTCTTTATACGCCCCTTCACGCTCCCTCCAATCTCACTTGTTCCTTCAACCCCTTGCGCCCAGTCTCGCTTTCAATCTTTCTCTCTTCTTGCCCCGTTGCGATGGAACAAGCTCCCTCTCCACACATTCGACTCTCCGCCTCGCTTTCCTCCTTTCGCTCTGCCCTCGAGGTCCTTTCCCTCTTCCACTGCCTCCACCTCGACCGGTTCCTTCCCCCACTCCCAGCCTCCCGGTTCTCTCCCTCCTACGACCCGAATCCCTGACCCGGCTCTCACGTCTCGCTTTCTCTACGTGCACCTAACCACATCGCTCCCTCAGCCCTCCGCTGTGCTCCTCAATCAGCTCAACTATCCAGCCACCACACCTCTGCCCCTACCACCCTTCACCTGCTCTCATCCATGCCCAGCCATAGCACCTATCTCACCACTTCACGCCTGTGCCCCACACCCTGCTGCCTCTGATCCACGATGCACCCATCTGTCACCCTCATTCACCAACACACTCCACCTTGTTCCCACTGACAGCCACTCCACCCCACTCGTTGCTCCTCTTCTGCCCCTTGTGTAGCGCCGTCGGCTTGTGTTGTAAGGTGCCCTGGTAAGGACGTTGTATAACTCCTAAATAGAATAGAATCCAACGTAAGCGGTGTCCCGTACAGGAGAGGCACGAGTCTCAAATGCGCGCCGTCAGCTCAAAATCTTCCGTGCAGTTTGAGTTTTTTTCTTGTCGTCGTTGTTGTTGTTGACATAAAACACGGCCATCTCGTAAACACGGACACTGCAATCCAGGTCCCCCGAGATCCTGGGGGGGACAACAGCAGCGGCGCTGGAATTGGCAGCGCCAAGTCGACCAAACCACGTTTTTTTGGCGACCAAGGTCCCTGGCGGTATTGGAATGTCAAAGGAGGCCGCTTCCGGTCAACGCCGTTAAGTCCACCCGCACCTGCGCCGTCGCTTCCTCCCCGTTGCCAGAGGAGAAGGCGGCGAGATGTTTGAGGGCGATCGTCGCCAGGCAGCACAGACACAAGCTCCAATGTGCAACCGCAAGCATGATGGGTGAGACGGTGCGAAGCGAAGCCGAAACGACGTCGTTCGTCGTTCTCAGGCATATCGACCGCATACGTATAAAACTACTTGTGTAATTGTTACTTTTTGCTACATGAACGTAATTGCGCCGAGTACATGGACGAACATGGGCATCCTCCACCCCTTCCCTCCCACCCCCTCATTCTCGCCCACACCCCCCACACTGTCGGGTCGGGTCGCTCTCCAATCTCTTCCATTTTCACGTTCGTTCGGTAAAAATCTCAGCCCAGACGCAGCTCCAGCCCTGGCGTCCGTTTCTTGACGAGGCCGAAAAACCTCCCTCGTCTCTTTAACCCCCTCGCAGCCGCGGGTCCAAACCCCACGGAGGCCATGGGTCCGTGCGTAACGAGAACCTCTCAAGCCTCGAGTCTGTGAAGCCGACAAGCCGGGGGACCGAGAGGCTCGGAGGCCGAGTGGCCCGGGGAGGGTGGATCTCAGGCGTCCTTCAGCAGGTTGATGCGAGCGCAGATCTTGAGCGCCGGGCCCAGCTTCAGGTTCATGGCCGACATGAGGTGGTCCTCCTTGAGCAGCAGCAGGGCCTGGCC
>CM025657.2:994925-1013217 GCA_014621495.2 Entosphenus tridentatus
CCCCCCCCCGAATTGAACATTAAATGTCCAATCGTGTCGTTTTAGCTTCGGTCTGACGACGCAGCGGTCGCTATGTCGCAGTTTGCGAGACGCAGTCACGGCACGGAGGAGAGAGGCAGAGACGCACATGAAGGATTTGGCCATTGCCCCGACGGTGATGAAGGTCACGGTGCTTGAAGAAGATGAGCCGTGTAATTGTAGAACCCTGCCGATGAGATGAGTGTTGAGCCTCAGTGAGGGTCTCCTGGTTGGCTGTAATCGAGGGCTGTGCTACAGAACACGTGACGCTGTTTTTTTTCTCTGTGTTTTTTTGTATCTGTTGTGAAACATCATCCTCGTGTCTGACAGCCAAGGCCAAGCCGCTTAAGGGACGAAATCGAGAAGAAGACAAAGGCCACTCTCTCTATTTAACAACAGAATAAGATGTACCGCGTAAGCCTGGACAGCCTGTGAGCCTCCAGTCGCAATGTTTTCCAGCAGCGTTTGTTTACATTGAAAAAAAGGCACCCGACGCGTGTGCGTGTGGCCTTTTGATGAAACGCTTCTGGCTTGCCTTGTGTCGTAGGCGCGATCGAATCGCCAGCGCCACGGGAGCTCTGCTCGGCACAAAGCGGCAGCGGCGTCGGCAGAGAGCAGCTTCGGGGTGCGGTAGTAGAGCCGGCAGAGCGCAGCGAACTCCACTCAACCCGCTGACCCGAGACCAGTGCTGAGTGATATCTGAAGCAACCCTAATTCATCAGAGAGGTGAAATATGGTCAAACAACCCACCCCCCCCATGCCCTATACGGTATTGCGAGACATTTTTTTTAATCCATCGGTGGATTGCCAAAGGGCGGTAAAGTAATTCAATGTTGGCATTAAGGGATGTAACAAAGCATCGATTACATTTTGATTTAAATCTTTCGTGACTGCAGGGATTCATATTCTTGGTTCTTTCGGTAAAGTCACGTAGAAGGGAAATAATAAAATAATATAAATTTTAAAAAACTATTATAAAATAATATTAATACAAAACAATAATATAAAGCATCGATTAATAGTCATTCTCAAGCTCACAAAACATTGAATTTCCTGAGCAAGAGTTAATGCGTTTTTGATTAGTATGCATCGTATGTCGTGGGCTCACGTGGCCTAAAGGAGTTACTGGGGGCTGCGACATTCATCGGCATTGTAAGAATAATAATAATAATGGTTTTGGATCGGATCGCTTTGGCGAATCGCGATGGATCTCAGCGCGGTGATCGAACCGCTTCTCCACTCATTTGCAGTCGGATCGTGTTTTTGTATTTGTTGTTGTTGTTGTTGTTACGTGCTCATTTGCCCACCATACTGGACATTTCTGTGAATAAAAAACATCTTCATAGCTCATCGGAGGACGCCTCCATCCAGTCGAAATATTCACATCGAGATGTGATGTCGGCGCGTATCCGCAGGGCGCGTTCGCGTTTCTTGTTCTCGTCATCGGGATCCTGGGATGAAATGCGCATTACACGTTTCAATTATTAATGTCATCATCCTCATCCTCGTCGCCGATGCTCGAGCGGCTGTCTGCGTGCGCGCCGCGGGGCCGCCGTGAGTGCTCATCCGTGCGCAACGACGAGACGGATTTCGTGCCCCGCGCGGCGCGTTCGGAACCACCCCTTGGCGCCGGGGGGGGAGGGGGTGGGAAATAAATAAATAAATAAATAAAGATATTTAATAAATAATTGAACGACTGCCGTGGCTCTTTCCCAAAATATCCCACAAGGTGCTGCAGGGGCGGTGGGGGGGAGAGAAGGGGGGGGGCACAGACGTAGGCAGAGCGCGTGATGCAGACTGGGGACGCGCCCGCCCAGCTCCCCCTTCCACCAGCGTCACGTGCGTCGCGTCACCCGCACGTGGGTCGCGGCGGGGGGGGGGCTCACGTGACCGTGGCTGGGAGTTTATCGCACACGCGGTGCCACGTGAATGGAAGAGTGGGGGGGATCGGTTGCCCCCCCCCCACTCTGTCCCCCACTAGGAGACTCGCGTGGGAATAACGTGCTCCGGTAGTGCCTCCCACAACACTCATAATCGGTGTTTATAGCGGAGGAATCCGATGAGCTATAAAGCTCTGTTGCACGGATGTGCAGGAGGGGCACGTCAGCACGTTACGGCAACAAACGTTACGAGAAACACACAAGGAGTGCAAAGTATAGGGGAGGTAAACAGATCGCTTAAAAACACATATACACAGTTTTTAAAAATATCTAAACATCTTGTTGGGTGATAACGGTGACGTTGTTTAAGTCCAGGCTTTGGTTCTTCCCTTTTTACGACTGCCTGCCCCTCTCTCTGTCAGTAATTGAAATCGCATTTGTATTTGCCTGTGGTACGTGCAACGTCTTGAGACGCGGTCGCATTTAAATCCACGTGGCATTGTATTGGTGGGACATGGAGGTGTGCACCAAACATGTTTTCATTTTAATATCAGGACGTGTGTACTTTGGTTTCGGTGCTTGTTTAATGGGCATTTAATATTGCAGCGATATCTGGATGAGAATACATTCTTACGTTGAAGATGTACACATACATACGGAGAATTGCGTGCCTCAATCAATTATTGACTAGGGGCATATCGCGTTTTTGTAAACTCTTCACGATCGGGGTAATGTCACGGCGAGTCTTGCACTGCGCACAAAAGCTCGACCGCCCGAGTTCGAATCCCCGCCGTAGCTGGCATCGGTGTGGAATTGGTATCTGAACTGGCGCTGGGAACTCCCTCCTCCATCACCCAACCAGCCCGCACAGAACAGCATGGACAGTGGGCTCATAAATTATTATACAAATTTGTTCGCATAAACCCCGACAAATGCTAAAAGCACCGCGTTAATCACAGTGGCGAAAAAGAAAACAATTACTGATTTGAATCGTGACAATGCATTGAATAGCAAGCTAGCGGGATTTCGCTTGGTTAAAAATATCGGCATGGGATTGATTGAAGGCATCACGGCGGGACAGGCGGTCCGTAGCTCGTGTTTCGCCTGTGCTGGCATCGACTCTTCCCTGGCTGTAGGATTGTGAAGGCAGCACGTGGTCAAGGCAATACATTATCTCGCCCTTTTGCAGGGCCCGACATCACGGCAGGCTGCTGTCTGGCATGTTCAGAGGAAATTTATGAACCAGCTGGGCAGTGCGATTCTCAGTAAGGGGTCAGTGACCGGACAACCTCAGAAACCAGTCCAGGGTTTTGCTGCTTTACAATTTCAGAGGGTGAGAAAATCTGCGCTGTATTTGTTCAGAAGGCCCACAAGTTCATGCATCTAAGTACGTTTCCTTTTTTATCAACTGACATTGTAGGTTCGTGCAGCCAATGCAATTGTCCATATTTGTGACAATCTCGTCGGGTAGTAGAAGGTCAAAGACAAGAATCTTGGCATAAAACGACCACCAAAGCTGCCTCACCCAAAAATAGATTACGGATCACGCGCCTTTTCAATGCTTTCCAACTAACAACTAACGTTGGAAAGCATTGATGATTTATCTGATGATTTATCTCGGTCTGTCTGCCTGTAAGCTGGGGTCATGATAATTGTCTTAAAATGATCCTTAACAAGTAAAACTTTAGCATAAAGTTATTTTGCTATTAGGAACTTGCCCTTTATAAACCTGGCCAAATCGATCGAAGGGTTAAAATAAATTAGCGATTGAAAAACCCCAGAGCCAAATGATGCAGCCTCTTTATGTATTTAGTGGCAGGTTTCAGCACTGCCCTGACCGGGTGGCATGGTGATAATTGTTTTTTAACCCTTTTATCTGGCAACAAAACTGACACATTTTTTACAAGGAGTCATGTTTGCATTGACCACAATACCTGCAGTCAGAATGCAAACAAAACACATAACTCTGATGATGTATGCACTGTCCTTGAAATTGATTGGTCCACACCCGAGCCAGCTTTCCTTAGAGCCTAGTCTCACATGGTGTTGGACCAGATGACGCCAAAAGGCGCACAACTCAAAGACAATGCACCATCAGAGTATTAGAGCTCGGGGTAAGCATTTACACCATTGGATCTAGCAACACAAATTTACATATTTTGCTACTGGCAAATGAGGTTCCAGGGGTGGCATGGTGTTGTGGTTGAACAGTTCATTGAACAGTTTGAACAGTTTATTGAGAATTGCCCTGTGAGCTACGAAGCTCTTGAATCGAGTTTCATCAACAAAACTCGTGTAACTCCAGGCAGTCCAGAGGCATCATGGAGCTGACCACACGCTGCTGATGAGGCTTAAACATTCAAAACCCGTCCAAAAGTTAATTTGAATTTTTTTTAAATTAAAATAAACACGCAAGTTGATTTCCCAAAGATGTAATGTATTCCATTTTCATTGGTGAAACATATCCTTGTCTCTTCTATACTTCATCACTTATCACTTGTCAGCCTCGATTACTTGGCCAGTACGATGTCCTTTGACAACAGCGTCCGTCAAAGAGCCTAAACACAGTCGCACTGAGAGCTGGGCTCGGCTGATCTAAACGTGAATAAACTCGTTTAAAAAAGTTTGTTTTTAAACAACGGTTTTATTAACAACTTCGTTTAACTCACGGTCTTTGAGAAGTACGTCAATGGCGCCTGAGACACGCAGCGCCTGCTTCTTGTGCGAGCCGATTCCACAGTTTAGGAACCGCGGCGTTTTTGACCTACACAAAAATATATAAATAATAAGGCGTCCATACAAAATGTAAATTGCTTTAAAGTAGCGAATTAATTGATACAGCCATGCATTGTCACCGGATCCGAGTACGTGTGCAAAATGTGGAATTGATAGGACAACGGGAAGTGGACAAAATTTTGATTACAAGATTTGACCAGGACAAACAGAGGAATCAAGTGAAGTAAAACCGTTGAAACCCAACGCATCAGTGGTACCACACCTGAGACGATCGAGCCGTTACACTCGAGAGCTTGGGTTCACGATCAGTGGCTCAAAGCCACACCCAGGATCTCAGTCGTAGCTCTGACTTAAACTAAAATTAAACTTTTATTTAAAGCTTTCGTGACTGCAGGGATTCATATTCTTGGTTCTTTCGGTAAAGTCACGTAGAAGGGAAATAATAAAATAATACTAATATAAAACAATAAAAATTCTCACGACGTTTCAAATGTTCTTGCTGTGGATTTCACACCTGATGATGATTGCTTGTGTTGCAGTCGAAACGTCGTGAGAATTTGTATTGTTTTATATTTGTATTATTTTATTATTTCCCTTCTACGTGACTTTACTGAAAGAACCAAGAATATAAAATTAAACTATTTATCATTTTATATTACCAGGTAAGGCCCACTGAGCTATATAGCTCGTTTTCAGAAGCGCCCTGGCTATCACAAATGATAGCTCAACGAAGTGGCTTGTCATCGTGTGGATATTTATAGCAGTAACCAAATACTCGAGACGCGTGTTTCTAAATGTGGAGGGCAAAATAGAAGACCCAGAGAAAAATCCACGCGACCATGGCGAGAGAAACATGCAAACTCCAAATAGACAAGTGGCAGGGTCAGGACCTAACCCACGACCTTCTTGTACACCAGGCGAGGTAGTCAACATCTCGCCACGCATTATGAGTCTCCGTAACTATCCAGCAACCTGGCGGTGGGAGGGTTTTCCCGTCTTTTTCCGCAACCAGTTCACTCTTTGTGTTTTTGGCCTCGTGTCGCGAGATGGAGATATTTGTGTTGTTGTCTGCACGTAGCGGCGTGTACACTCACCCCCAGGGTCACTCATCACCTCTGGACAATGACACAACCCAGCGACTTCCTGCAGCCCCTTCGTCTGACTCTCACGGACACCCCGGGGGCGCTGCTCTCGAGACGTTCTCATCTCGTGGCAATCGAACCGAAAATGTCTTCATCCTCCCGTGCTGGGATGCATCCAAATAAGGCGCAGAGCGGGTTTAGCGAGACGGAGCCGTCTCGCGCGGTGCCCTGGCGACTGTACGTACTTTACGTTGAACTTTGTTCGCACCGTACGTAACCAACCGTGCCAACGCGACTGGCTCCGAGGCCGCCAGACTCGACCCGCTTGCGAACCCGGTTCACACCCAGGATCGAAACCCCCCTCGGGAGCTCGGCGGTGCCTGAACTCATTGCCCTGACGAAGCCACCGTGAACTCCCCACCGGAGCAACTTTGGCCCACGATTATTTTAAAAGCCCTGGGCGCAATGGCATAAATTTAGCAACAGTCACACCACCCAGGCCCGGCCTGCGCGGTTATGGATAGGTGTTGGCTGGCAATTGGAGGGGGTTGGGAAGGACCTTCTGACATTTGGAGTTTGGGAAGAGGGTATCTGTCCGGGCGGCTGGCCCCACCACCTGCTCGCGCCCAGACGAATTTAGCTGCCGGTTCTGTTTGGCAATAGCAGAGTGCAGGGCCAGGGTACCTGGCTCCCGTCACGCCTACTTGCTTATTATAGCGTGCGCCCGGCCAGCTATTCCAACACGTGACTTCTCAGACCTTCCAGTAATTGTAGCAGACTGTTTATATGCAGCTGTATATTTATACACACACACACACGTGGGTATGAGTGTGATGTCACTTATGGCATGGGTGGTGGTGCTGGTGGTGGTGGTCTTGAGACTTTAAAAATGTCTCAGGGAACCACGTGGAATTTGTCAGCACAGTGTCGAGACCGACTTCCCGGATACCCCCACGCTGATGCTGCAGTACAAATGGACCACTGGACTATGACACAATGGCAGGGGTTGGTGGTGAGTATGCCTATATATGGAGTGGCAGGGTGGCGAAGTGGTAACGCGTGTGTCTCACAGCAAGAAGGGCCTGGGATCTGCATGGGTTTCCTCCCAAAGCAAAGAAAAACATGCAATTGGTGTTTGCCAAACATGCCGTTACTGACAAATCCATCAATTGGAGTTGCACGTAGCAGCAAGATCGCCCCCCCGCCGCTCCCGATTGAGGAAACTTGGCAGGACCCTCCTGGTCAAGAGTCTTAAGACTCGGTGAGGCTTTCCTGGCTTAACCAGCGGATTAGCGATCGTAACAAATGGATGTGGCCACGTGGGTCAGGAGTTTGACATAGGACTTAAACTACACTTTTTTATTTTACCAGGCAAGGCCCACTGAGCTATATAGATCGTTTTTAGAAGCGATCTGGCTCTCACAAATGGTAACTCAACGAAGTGGCTTATCGTGTGGAAATTTATAGCAGCCAAATACTCTCAACGCGTTCATGTTGATTCCAAGATCACAGGATGAGATGTTACTATCCTTTGTGCAAGCACTTCCAAGAGTTCATGAACAGTGAGCCTGGTGAAATTTGGGGAGCGCATCGTCAGTAGTGTACCTTTGGTTCCTAGGGTGTTTCGGCCTTTCACACTATACACCCTCCCCAAAGGCGGCCAGCGACAGGGTGATCAATCCTACGCTTGCGTCTCATTCCCAATTAGTCATAGGAGTTGCCTTGTTGTTGATATCCAACATCCCATGCATGGCAGGGGCGTCCTCCTCCCTGAGTCAAGCATTGTTGACCGCATACCTCCTGGCCCTCTCACTTCGGGGCCCAGCTGGGGTCTTTCCTCTTCATCCAGAGCCACTGACTGCTGCCTTCTGCCGCCTCCGATACAGCTCTGACTGCCGAACGCTGGCTCTGGCCCTTGATTCCCAGGTCTCTAAGCAGTCTGGTTGTAGATGTTGCCACAAAACCTCTGCAGCCCACCTCCACTGGTCGGACTTCTGTGTTCCAGCCATGATGCCGTGCTTCGGCGGCTAGATCGGCATAGCGCAGATGTTTTCGCTCATAAGCCTCATCTACTGAGTCCTCCCAGGGTACTGTGAGCTCAATGATGAAGGCCTTCTTGAGCGAACGGGACCAGAGCACCATGTCAGGTCTTAGGGTGGTGGTTGCGATCTCCGGAGGAAACACAAGTTGCCGGCCAATGTCAGCTAGCATTTTCCAGTCGCGGGCCAAGCGCAGCTGGTCTCGCTCTAATGGTGTAGAGCCGCTCTTCGGTGGTTTAGCCCCTTCGCGGACAAAGGTCGTCCGTAAGGGGTGTGCTGCTGCTGGGGGTGGTAGGGAGTTGGTGGCAGCAGCTCGCTTGTCCTCCAGGGCGGACGCGAGGTTTTTAAGGACTTGGTCGTGACGCCAAGTGTAGCGTCCTTGGGTGAGGCTTGTTTTACACCCCGTGAGAATGTGCCTGAGGCTGGCTGGCATGGAACAGAGGGCACAGTCTGTTCCATGCCAGATGTGAAAGGAAAAACCGGGGAAACTGGAGAAAATTCCACGCGACCACGGGGAGAACATCCAAACTCCAAATATCCAGCAGCAGCAGCCGTCAGGGTCTGGATCGAATCCACGACCTCCTGTATACCAGACAATGTAGTTAACATCTCCTAGCCACCGTTGCATTGAGCCGCGATATATTCCACATTCGAATCCGATTTCCAGCTGCCCGTGATTATCACGCAGAGTGACATCGGTGGCCTCAGCCTAGTCGCGAATGACTGCATAAAAAAAAACACATACTTTGGGTTTTCACTTAATTTGACTTAATCCAGCTCTAAGCATTCAAGACGTCATCGTAAGATAGCGACGAACGCTCTGTCTGTCTGTCTCTCTCTCTCTCTCTCGGGGGTCTGTGCTGCGTGTGTCTATGGAGTGGAGACAGAGGCCATCCCAGCGACTTGAGAAGCAGTTCTGACAGCTTCTTCTCGTGTCGGCATCTGACACAAGGTGGTGCACTGCTCACGACACTGCCAGTGCGGTTGGAATATATTCAGGGTATAAAACAAACAAACAAACACAAACAAATATCACAGTATTTTAAAAAGGATGTGTTTTTTAGACTGCATATATGTAATTCCTAGGTCAACTTGGCTTAAAATGAGGATCAGGAACGGCATATTCATAAACATTAGCGCTGAGATGTCAATTACGGGCAGGTGTATATGGTGTGCATGGAGGGGAGTGGAGTGAGATGAGAGGGGAGAGGCAGGAGAGTGCGTGGAGGGGAGTAGAGTGAGATTAGAGGGGAGAGGTAGGAGAGTGCATGGAGGGGAGTGGAGTGAGATGAGAGGGGAGAGGGAGGAGAGTGCGTGGAGGTGAGTAGAGTGAGATGAGAGGGGAGAGGTAGGAGAGTGCGTGGAGGGGAGTGGAGTGAGATGAGAGGGGAGAGGGAGGAGAGTGCGTGGAGGGGAGTAGAGTGAGATTAGAGGGGAGAGGTAGGAGAGTGCATGGAGGGGAGTAGAGTGAGATGAGAGGGGTGAGCTAGGAGAGTGCATGGAGGCGAGTCGAGTGAGATGAGAGGGGTGAGCTAGGAGAGTGCGTGGAGGGGAGTGGAGTGAGATGAGAGGAGAGAGGTAGGGAGGGGAGAGGTCCCAAAGGCCCATGTACAGCGATCTTATTTGACTTTACATCACTCGGTGGTTCTGTGACGTCCATTCTCTCGTCGTTGGGGGTCGCGTGCGTCGAGCTATAAATGCACCTGGAGCACGCGGGGAATTCACGACCACGCCCACAATGCCACTTAGCCACGCCTCCCTCGCAAACCGCAGTGACCCCACCCTGACGTAGCACAACCAACACTGACCCTCACCACCCAGCCCTTGACGTAGCACAACCAACACTGACACCACCCAGCCCGTGACGTAGCACAACCAACACTGACCCTCACCACCCAGCCCCTGACGTAGCACAACCAACACTGACCCTCACCAACCCGTCTGACGTCATCTCGGGTACCTGCAGCGGGGGGGGGGGGGTCACATGGGCACTGGGGGTGGCTGGGCATGGTGCTGACCGCATGGCTCGCTCGGGCACTGCCGCTGGCCTGCGCTGTTGCAATGTGTGCCGCTGGACGGGAGGTGATGGGCGTTGCCTGGCGTGGCTCGCCGGGGGTTTCCCGCCTTCACGAGGCGGCCGTCTGGGCGGCGGCCGTCTGTAAATGTGGCCCGAGCAATGGACCAGGAAAGGAGTCGTCGATAATTATAATCGATTATTCAGTCGGCTCTGTCGACTCATCGTCCCGCCTGTACGCTCGCGTGCTTGCGAAGTGCGCACGTGGACGCGAGCACGTGGACACGTGGACACGTGCAGACGCCTGCCTCGTGAACGTGGCTCCATCCACAAAGCGCCCCTTTGTTGTGCACCTTTAATGAGAGGCAGCAAAACTCTTCCAGAAGGCGCCTGGAAAGAGTGAGCGCGCGTGTGTGTGTGCGTGTGTGTGTTGAGATAATCACCATGTCTAGCCGTGTGTGTGTGTGTCTCTCTCGGTGTGGGGAGCGGTTAGCGCACTGACCCGGGTTCGATTCTCGCTCACGGCCACCAACAACAGTGACGGTTACCTGGACCTGTCCTGTGCATCCCCTCGGTCGACTCAGACTCAAATAAATATCTAACTCATCCACTCATTCACCCACTCACTCATCCACTCACTCATCCACTCACCCACTCACTCATCCACTCACTCACCCACTCACTCACCCACTCACTCATTCACTCACTCATCCACTCACTCACCCACTCACTCATTCACTCACTCATCCACTCACTCATTCACTCACTCATCCACTCACTCACTCACTCATCCACTCACTCATCCACTCACTCACCCACTCACTCATCCACTCACTCATCCACTCACCCACTCACTCATCCACTCACTCACCCACTCACTCACCCACTCATTCATCTACTCACTCATCCACTCACTCACCCACTCACTCATTCACTCACTCATCCACTCACTCATTCACTCACTCATCCACTCACTCACTCATCCACTCACTCATCCACTCACTCATCCACTCACTCACCCACTCACTCACTCATCCACTCACTCACTCACCCACTAACTTATCCACTCACTCACGCACCCATTCACCCACTCACCCACCCAATAACTCATCCATCCACTCACCCATCCACTCACCCACTCACTCATCCACTCACCCACTAACTCACCCATCCACTCACCCACCCACTCACACGCCACGCTGGAGGTCACAACGCTTCTCCGCCTGCTTCTGCCCTCGATCTGCTCCACTTCAAAATTCACGCCCGGTCGTTTCTTTCCTCCAAGCTCCTATAATGACCTTGCTCAATTCACGCGAGGCGTTAACTCGTGCCTACCGCAGCTGGGATAGTGCTGTTTGTTGCTGACCGCTTCATATTTTAGGCCTCTGGGACCTGTGCTTGGCAACTGTGTTTAAAAAAAAAACAACGGAAGGAAAATGTGAGTAAGCATTCACTGGAGGCCCAAGGGGACATGTGTCTGTGACATCCACGAGCTCTGTGAATTGGCGTTTTGGCCTTCAAGGTACCCTGACCTTCTACTCGCAATCGCCAAGGGACCTTCGCAACGGTGGGCACGCCCAGGTAAAGCTCCGTGGCCGGGAGTCGGAGCCATTTCGTCGTCATCTTTGGACGGACCAGGGATTGTCCCTACCCGACTTTGTATCTCTTTGTCTACAAATTAGTTCATGCAATCTTCCACGGCTCTACCAGAGATATTTCACGTAGCACACATACAAGGGGACACTGATCGATTCCCCGGTGTGGTCAAAGGATTGGTTTCATACTGGTCAACCATGATCTGGTAATTGCTACTCAGAGGGGTCAGAGGCTCTGCTGAATACTGAATGTTGAACCCGGAGCTTGATACAACACAACATGTGGCGTCCCCATCAACTCGACTTAAAACGCCTGCCTGGCTACTCTTTAGTGTCGACCACCCCATCCCATCGACTCTTCACGAGTCTTGTGACAGTAGTCATGTGCCCGTGGCCAACTGCGGCTTGGCAGTGGAGGTGTTCGTCAGAATCGGTAGAATGGCATCGCATTACCATTGGCTACGTAACGGTGTGTGGAAGCTGCTTGGCCTGTCGCTCCACGCAAAGCTTTGGGTCTTCTCGGCCACAACCGTCACAGAAAGACCTGAGCGAGATGAAAATATAGAGGTTTGCCTGGACTGCGTGAGGAACTCACAGTTGCTTGAAAGATCTGGACAGTCCCATCTGTGAAATTGGGTTGGCTCGGTAACGTAGGCCACATGTCCAAATGGCTAAAATGATTTGGCACAGGCTAGGGAAGAAATAGGCAGATATGGCACATGAAGGATGTACATCTGATTGGACTTGCAGATGATTGGTACTAGCGGTGTCAAGATCGGCCTCTGTGGCGGAGGAGGCTCGTGAAGGACGCTGCCGGGCAGTTGGAGGCAGCCACCCTCCAGCAACGACAGAGCGCAGAGGAGCGACACTCACAACGACAAAAAGAGCGCGGGCAGCTACAACACAGCGAGTGGAGGCAGTGGGGAGCGCCAGCAGTACATTTCCAGTCATCTCAAGTTAACCCAAAACATCTTGGCCAGAAATGCGGCCAGCAAGCCGTTGACACTTGACACGGCTTTAAAGTCGACTGAGTCTGGCACATTCGCTGCGATGACTTCACCACCACTTAGTGGTGAATAGCAGTTGTTCCTGACTGTGTGTGTGTAATCTTTTGTGTTATTGCAGTTCTGATTAACCGTGCTGAAAACATCTCCATTTGTAGTCACAAAGGGCAAGTTGGGGGCGATATTGATCAAACCAGACATTCAATCTATTATATTACATTTGCGATATGAATAAAAATTGATATTTTGATTAATAAAGTAACATGCTTTATCAATGCTAAGCCACTGATAAGACTTGGGCAAGCGTATCGGCATTGGCAAATGCCTCAATTGGCTGCTGCATCCGTGACAGATGAAGGTTGGTGCCGCATATAGATTATATACAAAGTCAAAGAGCTTCTCTATGACCTTACAGGGCTTTTGGGCTATAGGGGAAAGTGCTGTTAGCGAGCACCTATTAAGGCCGGCATGACACACGAGGGGGTCGGTGGGGAACACCGCCCCCGGCGCCTTTGTCTTCCTTGTGGCGTTGTTTACACACCGCACCAGGTACTATTTTGAGGCTGAGTCGACCTAGGGGAGGGCCAGGACCGGTTCAGATAATCGTCACTGGTGGCGGCCGTGAGCGGAAAACGAAGCCGGGACGTCTGGTTCGTAGCGCAGTGCGCTAAGCCGCTAACCACCACACTACCGCCCCCCCCCCACATACAAGACACACATTAGCACGGTTGGTTAGCACGGTTAGCACGGTTGGTTAAGTACAGTGCGAAAGACGTTCAAAGTAGACACATACATATACAGACGTGGTCACACGCATACAGCCGCACCTACAAACGCACATGGACGCACACACGCGTAGACGCATCACGGTGACACGTACAGACACATGTAGCCACAAGCACGAGTGGTATACTGCTGCGTGCAGTCACTGCGCTTGGCTGCGCCGGGGACCTTTGCAAAGGTCGCAGAGGTCGTGATTGGCAGCCCGCCTCGAGTCGCGATGAGAATTCTAATTCCTGGGAGAAGCGGAGGGGGCTCGGGTTTGTTGTGTCCACGGCCAGTCAGGGCTTCCGCAGATGCTCTAAAAGTGCAGACCTGAAACAAACACGTTCACCCAAATACACTACTTCACTTTTAGCTTTTACATTAATAATAATATGAATTATTTATTCATCCAGGAAAGCCAAATCCAGTTGGATGACTCTTTCGAGACGAGGGTCCAGCTGCTGCTACATCGGGTTTTTATTTCAATATATTTTCAGGCAATTAGCGGGTGTATGCCAATCATTTTCGAAGACGATGCAGATATTATAATTAGAGCATGTTTGTTCGCGTGTGCCACGGTGGTGAGATGTGGTGCTACGACCTTGACGCCCGCTGTACATGTGGAGTTTGCGTGTCTCTCTCTCCGTGGTCGCGTGGATTTTTCTCCAGGTCCTCCGGTGTTTCCCTCCACATTTAGAAACAAGCGTTTAGAGTGTCTGGCTGCTATACATGTGCACGCGATATAAAGCCACTTTGTTGCGCTATCATCTGTGGCCAGGTCGCTTCTGCAAAAGAGCTACCTAGCTCAGGGGGACTTACCTGGTAAAAAATAAAGCAATGCTTTGCCACGAGTATGTGCGGTTGATGTGAACTTGATGCCTTACAAAAGGTGTCAAATTGCTTTTTGAACATGTGTTATTGACAGAAATGTTGACGCATATTCTTCTCAATTATTGGGTTTATACAAGTGGGGTGAAATCAGAGCGCCCCCAGAGAAACCGCACACGCGCGCGAGGAGGCAACGCTCGATCCCCGTACGGCTGGAAACTGATGGCGATCAATCCACCCACCGTACCGCCTTCTCCTGGCGAGCCAGGGCAATGGGAAACCTCATGGACGACGCCCACGGGAAGGGAGTTCCAAAGCCACATCCGTGTGCGGTGATCCACCAACCCTCGCTGCTGCCTCCGCCACGCAGCGATGGATTACAGCCAAGGCACGTGCAGCAGCAGCAGCAGCGGCAGCAGCGGCAGCAGCAGCAGAGTGGCCGCCTCCACCAGCACCGCCGCCGCCGCTCCTCGGCTGCCGTGAGCTGTGCGGCCGCGTTCTCCCGTTACGCGAATGTCGTCCATCGGAATCGGCCCGCGGCGTCTCCCACCCCCTCCCCCGCCCCTCCTCCGCTTCGCGTGTCCCGACGGGCGTCACACCCCCCCCCCCCCCACTTTTCCCACGGGGCCCCACCCCCCCCCCACCACAACTTCCACGCCGTGATTGGCTGCCGACGGGAGGTGTATCACGCTGATCCGATCGCGATTGGTTGTTTTTTTTCTTCTTGAGCGCAAGCCAAGACGCAGCCGAGATCAGTTCGAGCGAGTTCAGCACCGCCCCCACCCACCCACCCACCGCGCCCTGAGCGAGTAGGGACGACATGGCGATTTTGAATGATCTGGCCAGAGGGGGATCGGTCAAGAGAGGGGAGCTCTTCAAGGGGCTGTGATGATGATGGCTCTGTCTGGTTGTGTGTGTCTTTGTATTTGTGTTGTATGTGGAGGAGGCTCGTGAAGGACGCTGCTGCTACTGCGCAGTTGGAGGCAGTGGCCCTCTAGCAACAGTGGAGGGCAGCGACGCTCACAACAACGAGCGGATCGCCGGGCCGATAAAATACAGCAAGTTGGCACAGTAGGGGGTACAGCTGGTGGTGTATCTGCCAGTCATCTCATTCAGCCAACCCGTGGCACCTTCTGGGTTTGTCCAGAGACCTCCTGTTAGCAGCGAGCCTTCAACACTTCACGTGGCCTCAAAGTGCACCTGGCCTGGCACAGGCGCCTTGGTGACGTCTCCACCGCCACTTCGTGGCAAATGTCCGTGTATTGGTATCGGTATGTCAGCGTGTGTGTGTGCGTGTGTGTGTGCGTGTGTGTGTCTTTGTTGCCTCACCGCCGCCACGCTCCCACACACCCTTCATTCTTTTGTTCAGAAGAAAAGTCACTCCCTGTTGTTTGATAGTCTCCTGCCCCGAGTAGAGGACTGTCTACCCTTCATGGTGGCAGGAGCCAGAGCCGGTCCACCGTACCTCCTGAATACCACAGAGATCCAGGCAGATCCAGGCGGTACCGGTCCAGCTCCCGACAGAGGAGTGGCAGCCTCTCCTCCGCAGTGAGCGTTCGAACATTCCACGTAGCCATCCGTAGTGGTTTTTTGTTTCTGGAGGAGCCCCGAGGGTAAACATTAAATCTCCTGGCTCCGCCAAATGGGGTTTGGCCAGGAGACGTCACAGACGCCTGTCCCCCCGGGGCCCCTGGCACAAGCTTATTAATTCGATATTCTTTACGTGGTTTTGTGGTAATTTATTGAAGGTGGAGGGGTTACCAGCCCCTCACACCCGTCCAGAGCCCCCATTTAGCCGCTGTGGTGGCTGTCCCAGAGGAATTTCCATCTGGTACAGACACAATGGGAGGCTGATGGATGCCCGGGTGCGGTCAAGGGATGGCTCCCTATTGGTCAACCATGTTATGTAAGCTGATGATTTGGTAATTGCCGCTCACTCAGAGGAGTAGTTGGAGGCGCTGCTGCTGAACCTGGAGCATGCCACTAAGAGGTGGGGCCTTACCATCAGCCCCACCAAAACTAAGCACCTGCCTGGGTATTTTGTACCATCAGACACTCCACCCCCACAACTCCCAATCGGTGATGGGGCAGTAGTGGAGAGAGTGGAGAGTTTCCCATACCTGAGCAGTGTGCTTATGACCGGCTCCAGATTAACAGCAGAGGTCTCACTCCGAATCAGTCGAGTGGCAATATCTTTTCATCGGTTGCGTAACGCTGTGTGGAAGCTACCTAGTCTGTCGCACCGCAAGAAGCTTCAAGTCTTCTCAGCCACAGTCATTCCCTCCCTTCTCTACGCTTGCGAAACGTGGACACCCCTAATGGAGCATCTTCACTGATTGGAAACATTCAGGCTGGCCTTCCTACGATCCATCCTGGGTTTAACCAGGCTGCATTGAGTGAGGAGCTCACAAATCCTTGAAACATCTGGGCAAAGTCTCATCGGTGTGCTCCTCCGGCAGGCAAGGCTGCGTTGGCTGGGTCATGTAGCCCGCATGCCAAATCACCGCATGCCTCAACAGCTTTTGTTCGGCCGGATAGAGGGGGCTAAACGGGTGTGGCACGGGCTCGAGAAGAGATGGAGTGATGTGGTACAGGAGGTTGTGGAGATGACTGGTACCAGCGGTGTCAAGATCGGCCTCTGTGGAGGAGGCTCGTGAAGGATGCTGCTACTGGGCAGTTGGAGGCAGTCGCCCTACAACAACAACGGAGGGCGGAGGAGTGACGCTCACAACAACGAGCGGTGCACCGGGTGACTAAAGCACAGCGAGTTGGTACAGTAGGGGGCACAGGTGGTGCATCAGCCAGTCGTCTCAGTCAGTCGACTCGTGGCACCTGGGTCTGCCTCGTGACTTCCTGCCAGCGGGCGTTCGGCACTTCACGTGGCCTCAAGGTGCACATAGCCTGGTACAAGCGTCGTGGTTGTTGCTGTCTTTGTTGTGTCAACTGCGTGGAGCGGTGGTGTCGTGGTTGGCGCGCTGCGCTGAGCGACACGAGACGAGGGGACACCTAGCGGACCGCGCACCGGGACACAACATCCGTTGGGGTTACGGGGGAAGAGCTTCCGCTGATGGTACAGAGAGCCGCAGACTCGCACAGAGAGCCACTGACATACACAGGGTGTCCATGACGTAGAGCAGAGGGGCTCTCGACCGGGGGTACGCGGACCCCCTGGGGGTACCACGTGGCACCACGTGGTACCACGTGGTTAGTACGTGTCAATGTCCCAGGGGGTGTACGCGAGGTGATTTATAAACGTGAAATGAGAGCGCGCCGTCTACGGGGCGATGGAGGGTCATTGCATAGTCACTGCTGGGTAACTAATAACCAATCGGAAGGAAGGGTTCCATCTGGGCCAAAGGTAATGGGCGGAGCTCGCGGGAATGTACGGGAACTTTCGGGATGGTTCCACGAGGGGGCGTGGCTGGAGGCGGGGCTTAGCTCCGCCGAGAGCTATATAAGGAGAGGCGGTGAGAGGACTCGGGGTCGGTGTGCGGAGCCTGCAGTCCGGACCGTAAAGTCGCCAGCCAGCGGCCAGCGTGGAAAGGCAGAGCGCGCGTCACGGCAGTAGAGAGACGGAGGGAGGGAAGCCATCCAGAGGGAGGGAGAGAGGGAAGCCATCCAGAGAGAGAGGAGCTGAGCAGTCGTCGTTAATAATACAAGACGCCAGTGGACAGTCGTCGTGGAAGTGCCATATTACAAATGTGCGAAATTATATTATTATTATTGGTGAATAATCACGTATGAATATGGCAATAGTACATAACTGCGACACAATTTAAATCCGTACGGTACCGTAGAACGCTACAGAAGACCTTCATAAACTCACCGATGGGTAAACAACGCGGGTTGCCAGGAGCAACCAGCGAGCGCCAACAATGACGTCACCCATGGAATGTTTTAATTCGCTTGCACTTAGCTGGGATACCTCACTAAATGGAAAATTGGTTAAAAATATCGACGTTCATTATTCATAACATTGTACTTCTCAAACAACCATATTGGGCCAGGCAAAGGGAGAACTACTGGGTTGAAACAACATTCAACAAGGCGGGGGGGGGGGGTGCAGCAGCCCAGCAAGGTTGAGAATGACCACGTGGGGTGCCTGGGGGTCTCTCTGCACGTCTACGCGTGCCGCTGATGGCCGAGAGGATCGCGACGTGGCACGAGCCCAGCCACTCGACGGCTTCCTGGCGAGAGGGGAAAGTGGCGTTGGAACGACCTCCAGGCGCGGCGTGGCCTCCTCTCACACCTCCACCACCACAGCAGCAGCACATACAACATCAGCATCAAATACAACAACAGTAGCAGCAGCATCAAATACAACAGCAGCA
>CM025657.2:1013227-1032196 GCA_014621495.2 Entosphenus tridentatus
CATCAAATACAACAACAGTAGCAGCAGCATCAAATACAACAGCAGCAACATGAACTACAACAGCAGCAGCATCAAATACAACAACAACAGCACCAGCATCAATACAACAACAGTTGTAGCAGCATCAACTACAACAACAGCAGCAGCAGCAAATACAACAGCAGCATCATCAAATACAACAACAGTTATAGCAGCATCAAATACAAAAACAGTAGCAGCAGCATCAAATACAACAGCAGCATCAAACACAACAGCAGCATCAAGCACAACAGCAGCAGCAGCATCAAACACAGCAGCAGCATCAAATACAGCAGCAGCATCAAACACAGCAGCAGCAGCGGTCGGCATTCACCAGCAGGGCGGTGCCCGTTAGGCCGCGTGCCAAGCTGGGCAGCTCCAGTTGGACATTCTCCCGAGCGAGACGATGGCAGCGCGATGAAGGTGATGAAGGCGATGGAGGCGATGAAGGTGATGAAGGCGATGGAGGCGATGAAGGCGATGACGGTGATGAAGGCTCGAAGTGACGGTCCCACGGGAGAGGTTCATCTCGCAGCGGCTTTTGCGTGAAGTCAGAACATTCATTGATGGAATATTGCTGCCAAAACGCCAGTGGCTTGGAGGTCTTGACTGCAAAGTAATACTAATGAATCTAATAGTTACTTGTGTCGCCAGGAAAGCCACACTGAGGCCAACGAATCCTGCATCGGGATGTTGGCCAACACCAGCAACACTGCGTGATGAGTTCTGGGCGCATAGCGGAGAGCCTGGATGAAAGCCACGCAGAACAGAGGGAGAGAGTCCACACTGAAAGACGCCCAATGTTAGGAATCGAACCCAGGTGGATATTAGCTGCTCGGCCTGAGTATGACCACTCCACCACCCTGCTTGCTTCAAGCCTAAAACGCCTTCGTGGGTGTTTTTTGCAGGCAGCAGCATGGACACCTTTGTAACCTGGGCAATAGGCGCCTGCACCGTGACAGCAGCAGACTTCAAATGAAGACGTCACACAATGGAAATCGATTTCGAAATCGATTTCCATTATGAAATCAATTTCCACTGTCGAAAAATACTTTGCCGAATTGATTGTAAGCCGATTGTATGCAGAAATAAATTATGCATGTAATTAGGTCACCCTTTAACCAGACCCTAACAAGTCCAGGCCCTTAGCGCTAACAAGCTTAGACATTACCATAGTAATAGCCTTACACATACCCTAAGGAGCCTAACTTTATTTATAAAGGGTTTACACTAATAATACCCATGCACACAAACAGGTATGTTTTTAATACCGCAAAGCACAACAGGATATTGTAAGCACACATTGCACGTCCAGATAAAGGCGACGTTTCTGTGCTCGTATCTCAGTGGCCTGTGTTGGCCATCAACCCCAAAGAGCTGATAGTGTGACCTGCTCAGCACAATCAGGCGTTTGTGTACTGCCTTCCCACCATGTTGAGTCTTATCGGACATCTGTGAAAACTATTGGACGTCTATGAAAAAGAGCTTCATAGCTCATCGGATTCCTCCAGTATAAATACAGATTCTAACTCACGTAAAACGTCTCACCTTGTCAATAGCCACGGGTAACACTATGGCTATTGACATTAACTACCTCGAGATGTGCACTGCCTTGCCTGGTATACAGGAGGTTGTGGGTTCTATCCAAACCTTGGTGATGTCTGTATATTTGGCGTTTGCACGTCTCTTCCCGTGATCCCATGGATTTTTCTCCAGGTCCTTGTTTCATCCTCCACATACAAAAACAAACATTCGTTTATAGTATTTGTCTGATACACATGTCCACACAACAAGCCACTTCGTTGAGATTTCATTTGTGGCCAGGTCGCTTCTGAAAATGAGCTGTATACCTGGTCAAATAAAAAAGTTAAATTGCTACAGCGATTACTCACCGCAAAGGTCTGACGATGAATATATGTTTTCTTCAACGCCCTTTTAATGGTTTGCCACATGAATCGGCGTTATTATAGTTCGTGCTACCTTCTGCTGCAATTGTGGTCGTGTTGAACAATGTAAAGCTCTTCCCATACACACCAAGTCGTTGGTCTACAATACTCCTACTCATAATAATAATAATTCCCAAGGCTGAAGAAAAAAACAACACACATGCTGGGCGTTGGAATGTTTGAGAAGAGGTGTGATGTGAGGAGCTTTGCGATGCTGGTGTATAAGCGCCCAATACATGCAAATCCTTATTCAGTATTCATCAGGGCGATTTTTCAAGAGGAATCTGCATTTGGGATCATTTTTTTGCCGATTCAATTGAATCGAGTAATTTGAGTTTGCGAAATAAAACCCGGAGTACTGGAGGGATCGCACGCATACGAGCGGACGACGCTCGCAGCTTTATACACATGATGGAGTATTGGCAGTGTTTGGCTGCTATAAATATCCACGTGATGATAATCAAATTGGTTGAGCAGTCATTTGTGGCCTGGTCGCTTCTGAAAAATAAGATAATAGCTGAGTGGGCCTTACCTGATTAGATAACACTATTTCGTTTTTAGGAGTGATTTTCGTAGCTTTCCTCTCTACGTTTCACTCCTGTCGTGTTAGTTGTTGTTGTTGTAACGGTCGCATCCGCCCCGACTGAACATCTGTGAAAGAGAGCTTCATTAGCTCATCGGATTCCTCCGGTACAAATAAGTATTCTGAGAGACCAGAGTCCACATCCGTGCTGCTGCCTCCCGCCCACCACGCGATCCAAACTCGCCACGCTCACTCGGGCAGACAACGCGACCCGGTCGCCGCGACCCTGACGCCAGCGGTGTTCACCACCATCCGAACGCGACCACCGAATCATCCTCAATTCCCGTGGCGCCGGAAAAGCCGATGTGGGAGGGGGGGGCCCTGCGCTTGGTACAGCGCGCGGGTTCCACGCGTCGAGCGTGCGCGACGTGGGCGCGCGCGCTGGCGGAATGGCGCTCCCCTCCCTCCCCTCCCTTCCCTTCCTCCCTCCCCTCCCCTCCCCGCCCGCCACTTCTCGTTAGCGTCACGCCTTAGCGCCTAGACTCTGAATCGGTGGATTACGCGGGGCCGACGCACGCATGCGCGTGCGTGCGTGAGTGCGCGCGCGTGCGCTCACGTGAGCTCTCGGCTCACGTGCGCGCGCGTGCGTCCGCGTGCGCGCGTGACGCAGCCGTCACCAGAGCGACTGCGCACGGACCTCGGTGTAGCCTTTCAGTTGTTGTCCTCCGCAAAAAAAAAACAATTAGTCCGCAAGCGGCGACGGTGGGCACCCCCCTCAGCTGCGTTTCATTAACGAGGCGCGCCGCGTCGCGTGACCTTGTGAGGTTGACGAGATGTCTCCTGCCGGGGGGATCCTCTTGCCCAAGGCCGTCCAAGCAACTGCGTCCGCAGCGCCGTCCGCTCGCCGGCTCCACATTTCCTCAGAAATATAAGATAAATATAATGAGACGAGTTGGTAACGCGCGCTGGGGCTTCCGTTCACTCTCAGAGAGAGAGAAATAACGATTCGGAGGCATAAGAAACCACAGACTCAGAATATGTATTAATATTGGAGGAATCCGATGAGCTATGAAGCTCTTTTTCACACGGGAGGAAGCCAGAACCGGCGCTAACAATTGCTCGGGACGTGTGTCCGACTCCAGAGATGAGTTTTACACGCGCGTGACGTG
The DNA here is from genome assembly GCA_014621495.2 of Entosphenus tridentatus. NCBI lineage: Eukaryota > Metazoa > Chordata > Hyperoartia > Petromyzontiformes > Petromyzontidae > Entosphenus > Entosphenus tridentatus. Next base: position 1,016,884 of record CM025657.2, read on the forward strand.
TGGCAGGAAGTCAGAGGCACATCCGGAGGGCACGCGCGCGAGGTGCCTCACAGCCTCCGCACACTCAGAGACGCAAGGTCTCTTCTCCGTGACTCACAGCTCCACAAACATCTGCACGGATGTCTCCTTGGTATGCTTATAAATCCCCTCTCACAAATCGCCCCGTTCCGTAAATCCATTTTCAAATAAACATTTTCTTTTTCTCAGAAATCCATGCCCGCCTGATTTTCAACCACATCAAACTGGCCAAAGCCTCTTTGTTGATCTCTCTTGTCCGCCAGACAGTCGACACCGACCCGAACGGGTGTGTACGCGTGTGATGTCACCAAGGCACTCATCTCTAATTGCAGCCCCCGCCAGGGTTTTAGAGGAGATGACCTCCCAGGATGTTCACAAACCGTTCAACAGAGCTCCTTTGGCGCGTGTATTTACCGCGAGAATTAACCCATAGCAACGATCTCGCCGGGCAGGCAGGCAGGCACAGGCAGGCAGGCACAGGCAGGCAGACACAGGCACAGGCTTGCGGTCGGTGCGAAATTGGTAGGTGGCCGGAGCGCGTCTCTTTAATTGCGTTAATAACGGTGACGACGGCGCAGAAAGGAATTCCGTAAGCCTACGGATCAATGCCAACGATTTGCTTGCACGTTCAATCTGCACGGCAAAAGCCGGGGGAGAGGAGGAGGGGGGGCATGGGAGGTGTAGATATTTATAAACGTGATGGTGTTGTGTGCCGTCTGGAAGTAGGTCACCTTCGCTGAGGATTCACACACGCAGATCCAAGCCCCGCGACTCGTCATCCACGCGAGTCATCGCTCGTCGTGGCATCAAATAAACGCGAGATTCGAACTCGGCTTCTGTAAAATATTTGCATTTCAATTGATGCGTTTGCAAGGACGTGATATGAGCTGAATGGCCGCTTTCATTCCACCACCTGGCACAGGGGCACGGTGATGGTCGAGGTCGGATCCCTCCCAAACGGTTGTCAGCCATCGCTCATCTCCGTCACGTCCCGAGAGCCAGCCGTGGAAATTCCTCATTCGTATGACGGGACACAGTCAATTCTTAACACTGTCGTTCATCATCCATGATATATCCTCTGCTGGATAAAGGCCTCCCCAAAACGTCACAAATCTCTCGCTCTCTTGAAAATATCAACAATCGAACTTTTCATCACACGAGCCGACTTCATCGCTCCATCTCCACGGCAGACGTCCCCTCCGCATGCTCTCTGCTTTGGTCGCCACTTGCCCGCTGTTGATCTTAAACCACCGGCCATGGTCCCTTCTATCCACGCGGCCTGCTAAGCCCGTGCTACCTTTCTTTGTCGTCAACGTGTTCACAACTTGCGCAAGATCTCTGATTCTCGTGTCGCGCTTCGTGTCTCTCGGTGTCATTCCAGACGTGCACCTTTCCAAGCAGCGTCACGCTTGATAATCGGTGACACCTCACTGCGTCTTTATTGGAGACTCCTGCCTCGTGGCGATGGCAGGGTGCAGTGATCGCTATGCATCTTCCCAATTGAGTGACTTTGAGGGTTGTTTTTTCGAATTCGGAAAATGCGGACCCTGTGTTCGCGACACACATTGAGTGGCTCTCTCTGCCCACGCGGTCCTGGAAGTGCGGCCAGTGGCGTTCTTGTCTCATCGCGCACCTCGATTCTCTCTGGCACAGGCCACTTCGAGGTCCGTGCCCCGGTGAATTTGCCGTTGACGTCGTGGGACATTGACAGCCGGGCCACGCGTTCCCGTGCCGTGTGACGCCCAACAATCGAGAGGCGAACGAGCCGTACGAAGGGCCGAATTCGGCAATGGGAGAGCGGAGCGAGCGTATGAAGCAATGATAAACCGCCTCGACGTCTCACCGTGACCAACCAGCCAGTCGGCCACTACTACTCGCTCTCCCGCGGGGATGAACGCTACCCAACGATCCGGCGACCAGCTTATGAACATCCATACTCTTAGGCTTTTTTGGTAAAGTCACGTATGTAAAAAATAAATAAATAAAAATTAATAGAAGTAATAATAGAAGTAAAATAATAAATCACTTTTAATATTACTTATTTGAATTTTATTTTATTTATTTTTTACCTACGTGATTTTACCTAAAAAGCCTAAGAGTATGAATCCTTGCAGTCACGAAAGCTTCAAATCTAGAATTAGGAGCATCCCTCTCAATGGCTCGAAGCCCCTGGGGAGCTAACCACTGGAGCTCTGCCTCCCTCTGGGCGAAGCAGGCACCCTCGCGCGAGCGCTGATGTTCATCGACGTCCCGTGTCGCTTCGAAACGCACGCGGTCGTTGCCCCGTTGCGTCTCGCGGCAGCCGCCACTGAGCTACAGGGTGAAGTTATAGCAAGCCGGCAAGGCCGCCCGTGGTGCTGAGTCGGCGCGAGAGCCTTACACTCCAAGTGCTCGCACTCAACACGTCGACTGGAGCTCGGTCGCGATGGTGAGCCAGCATCGCATGATGCATTTACTCGTGTGATGCAGGCGTTGATGTGTGTTGAACTTCTTTCGCACCGTACGTCGCCGACCGTGCTAAACGGAGGTGCGGGGGGAAGGACAACAAACTGAACACACGCAAAAATCGGTTCTAAACAAACGAGTTTGTCGATCTAGATGATGATGACGATGATGATTTAAAGTGCATAGCTCCAGTGGCTTCCTGACATCGCAAGGCGGAGCGATCTCCACGAGGCGGCTCCGAGCGGTGTCTCACTGCGAGAGTAGCGCACTGCGCCAAGGTGCTCGTTCTCGGCGCTGGGGGCTGCGAGTGGGAGCTTGGGAAACAGCGGCTTTGTGTCGTCAAGACCCTCCGCCACCCGACAGAGTCAAACAGTTGCCGCATGTGCACGCGTCTAAGGCGCCCATTGTTATTGTTTCAGCTCACGGGCAAGCTGAAGAACAATTCTCAAAACCGAATTCAGCAATTTTGATCAATAACGTTTCAATTGAAACGACATCAAGTAATCGCCAGGACGAGATTTGTGCAATCTCCCTGCCTCTCTCTCCCTGCCTCTCTCTCCCTGCCTCTCTCTCCCTGCCTCTCTCTCTCTCTGCCTCTCTCTCTCTCTGCCTCTCTCCCTGTGTCCGTGGCGCTCGCTATCAGATGTCTTTGCGTCACGAGCGCAAAGAGCGGGTATTGTTTCGTGCTTTCTAGGTCACTCGTCGGCGTAGTGAAAGGCAAAGTCTGTCAATACGCTCGTCGCTGTGCTCGTGCCTGGGAGAGCGATGTGGCCTCCATCGGTGCTGCTCGCTCAGAGGAATTTCCCCAACAGTCTGCTCAAATATAATAGAGGGTTATTTTGGGTTAGATCGCGGAACTATATATAAATGTGTCGTTAAATACCGCTCAAGGCTACACAGGGGAACTTTGTCTTTAATGTGGAGTGAACAGCTAAGCACCAACATCTGTTGTTGCAAATTCAGAGAGTTGCCCTGATGCGCATTTATAATCAGACTTGCTCTGTTCCGTTAAATCGAGGTTTTTATAATTTGATGGACCCGATTTGAAATCGATATATCTCTGAAATTGGGTCCATCTTTTTGAAATACCCTGTATATTTGAATGGGTCTTTTAAAGTCCATTTCGAACGTGATATTTTATTGACGGAATGTGTGAAGTTGCCTTGGGGTGGTCTGGGGCTGTTGTTGTTGTTGTTGTTTTGATGCCTTGCCCCAGTTTGTATTTAGTGTTGAAAAATCGTCAGGAATGTATTTACTTATGCAATGTGTACGTACTGTACATCCGTTCTTTATTTTTGTGAGCTAATTACATTTTATCTATTTTGCACTCTTATCGTGTTTTCATTTTTATTGTTGTTGTTGTAACTTGCTGACCCGCCTCTACTGTACATCTTTGACAAATAGCTTCATAGCTTATCCGGTCTTTCCCTCCATACATAGACGGGGAAAAAAAACATGCGTTTAGATGATAATCGCGAAGCCACTAATCTCTAATGTTGCCGGCTCGTCGCCTCCGAAGAAGAGCTCGCACATAACCCAGTGGGTTCTACCCGCCAACGATTAAAACAAGCTACGTGAAGAGCGTGCTACAGGTGGCATCTCGTCCACCCACACCAGGTGCGCTGCTTCCTCCTGCCACGTGCCCTGCTCGGCACGCGCTCCTCTCACCGCGGCCGCAACTCCGACCGCGTCTCTGTCACGCAGCCACCGTGAGCCCCCTGATCGCTGTCGCGACTTTACCCCCCCCCCCGCGAGAGCCATTGGAGCGTTGTGTTGAGGTAAGGACCCAGGTGGACCGCGTCACGTGTTGTTCGTATCCAAGAACAGTGAAGGCCTTAATTACAACAACAACAACAACAAACAACAACCACAAATCAACAAAATGTCTCGCTGCTATTTCACAGTGACCCACAAGAAACGCGTCTGGATTCCTGTGCGGGGTGGTTGGTGTCGTTGGTTGGCTGGGAAGGCGCGTGGGGACCATGACTCAGCTCCGGCTCCACGCGGGGTCATTTCAGGACGAGGCAGTCACACTCATTAGGAAATGCGCCCTCCCCGCCGCTTGCTTCCTTCACCACGCAATGGGCGAGAGGAGGGAGGAGGAGGAGGAGGCGCGCGCGTGGATGAACGCTCGTGACGTAATTTCGATTTTGCCAGACGACGTCGACATCACCGTCGATTGGACATCGACTAGACGGCCGACAACCTCGTAGACTCGTAGAGCCACACGGCAGACGCGGGCGGGGCGGCCAGCGGCGGTCGCTGTGGATTTGGCGTGTTGAGTGGGGAGGGGGGGTTGAGGCTTTGGGATTTACAACTTCCCCGCGGCCCCCCCCCCACACACACAGTAGCGCGCTGTCCTGTCACGATAGCGTGCTGGGGCCGGAGAGCCAGCGGAGGAGAGACTCGCTGGAGTCTGGGCCGAGTCGTATATCTCCAGGAGCGCCCTGCTTTGAATGCCGAGTCAATCCCTTGGCGAAGTGGTCCATTTTATAATGTGGCACGGAGGTGACTTAAGGTAACGTGAAAGTCGCGCCGTGGTGTCTCCGGTAGAACCCCATGGTCCAATCCCATTCAAGCAAGACATTACAATATTTTATTTAAAATAATAAAAACATTCTCACAAAGCCAGGGTGCCGTCCTGTTGATGTTTGTTTTCGTTCACTGACAGTGCTAACACACCCCACTTTTACGATGTTATTATCATCAACATAATAACAACGGGGGGCGTTGTTTACAGGGTTTGCTGATAGTATGAATATAGGGTTGACACGTATATATGTGTTTTTTGTCGTTTGCATCGCGGCGTTTTGTTACTTTTATTGCTTTTAATAAATTCGGAAGTAAACAAAAATAGATGTGAATGTCAGTTGAACACGTCCGCAATGTTGGCTCCACTCTCAAAGAAAGAAGAGGAAACGATTTCAGTTTCATAGAAAGCCACGGGCGAGCAGGAAGGCAGCGAGAAATCGCGCGACCAATGTTTGCCCAAGCTCTGTGGCCCTACAGTGGGGGTGTTTGACCAACTCCACACACGATTGGTTTGATGCATCAAGCAACGCTCTCTCAAGTGTCCTGAGTTGCCATATCACGTGGGCACTGTGCCAGTTTATACGGTCGCAGCTCATTGCACGCAAATCGCTTGCCACAAATGCCTCGCTGATCACGTCAAAGCTGTTTCTGCGGCCGTCTGGAACGCTCCTCCTTCCGAAATTAGGGAGCCACTGTAGCGATGCATTATTAAATTAGCTCGATTGAAAACTGATTCAGTTTGTCTTTCCCCCGCACCTCCGATTAGCACGGTTGGCTAAGGTACGGTGCCTCACAGCGAGAAGGGCCTCGGTTCGATTCTTTGCGTGCGTAGTTTCTATGCTCCTCCCGCCCTGTTCTGCGTGGGGTGTCTACCGGGCTCTCTGGTTTCCTCTTGTAGCTAAGAAAAACAAACCCCATACAATGTAATTGGCTTTGACCAAACATCACAATGCTGAAAATTGAACTGCAAATCACTCAGAGTGGCATCGCCCCCACCAACACCCCCCGGACTCGGTGAGGCTTCCAGAGGTAAACAAATCGTACACGAAATAGGAGTGTTCAGCCACGACTGGTGCGGATTCTTTGTTATATTTACCGGAAAATGGAGCGAACGGCAGGTGCACGTGCATATGTGTGTGTGGTCTGTTTGTGTGGTGTGTGTGTGTGGTGTGTGTGTGTGTGTTGTGTGTGTGTGGTGTGTGTGTGGTGTGTATGTGGTGTGTGTGTGTGGTGTGTATGTGTGTGGTATGTATGTGTGTGGTGTGTGTGGTGTGTATGTGTGGTGTGTGTGGTGTGTGTGTGTGGTGTGTGTGTGGTGTGTATGTGGTGTGTGTGGTGTGTGTGGTGTGTGTGGTGTGTGTGTGTGTGGTGTGTGTGGTGTATGTGTGTGTGGTGTGTATGTGGTGTGTGTGTGTGGTGTGTGTGGTGTGTGTGGTGTGTGTGTGTAGTGTGTGTGTGTGGTGTGTATGTGTGGTGTCAGGTAGTGCGGACCGTGCCATGTAGCCTTGTGTTGTTCATCGCGACCCACAGCTAGCACTAAACTAAAACATGTTTTTATTTTACAAGGTAAGGCCCACTGAGCTATACAGGTCTTTGTCAGAAGCGACCTCGCCACAAACGATAGCTCAAAGAAATAGCTTATCAAGTGGCAATTGGTAGCAGCCAAATGCTCTAAACGCGTGGTGATGTCGATTCTAAACGTGGAGGGGAAACCCCGAGGACGCGGAGAAAAATCCACGCGACCACGAGGAGAGAGACACGCAAACTCCAAATATACAGCAGCAGGCGTCAGGGTCGGGATCGAACCCACGACCTCCTGTAGACCAGGCGAGGTAGCTAACATCTCCGAGAACACAACTAGGCTCGCCGCTGCACACGTAAGCACGGAGTTGAGAGTTTGACGATTACATCCCTAAAGTGAAACCCTTCACCGTAGCCCTGACTCCCTTGACTTTAAATCCCAGCCCTATCATCAAGAACCACAGACCCCTAACTTCGAAACCAAATCCTCATGCCTAACCCGAAACACTAACCCTAACCTTAATCCTTAACCCTAAACCTACCCTCAACCCAAAACCCTGTCCATAACCCATAACCCTCCTAACACATCATCCTAAACTCGAACGCTAACCCCTAAACGCTCTCATATGTCATCAACTGGAAACGCGAGCGAAGCCTGTGATGGGATAGATTCTGGCCAATGATTGGCTATAAGTCTGTGGTCACAGTGGTCGTTGGGGAAGGACAACAAACTAAACACAAACTGCCTGTTGTTGTTGTGTTTGTTGTTGTTGTTGTCCTTCTCCCCGCACCCCAGACGAGCACGGCTGGCTACGTACGGTGCGGCAGAAGTTCATCTCACACACACACACAGAGGCGTGTGTGCTCGAGCACTCATCCCCCACGAGCCGCAGGTGGAAATTCCTCATTCCTATGGTGGGGGTGAGGCTCTCCCTTGGACAATGGCCGGGTGGTGGAGCAGGAGTGGGCAGGAGTGAGTCATTGATCTAATGCAGCCCAGCTCCCTCCTCCTCCTCCGCTGCGTCATTGCCCACAGGGGGTGGACGTGTGACCAGTTCCCATAATGGGAGTTCCTTTTGACGTGTCCTCGCTTGAACCTCGGTGTGCGTGCCGCCTCTCTCCTCGCGGCTCACGTGTCCCATCTACCCCGCGTGTCTGCGTTGTTGCTCTGCTCTCGTCGTCTGTGCTGTCATTGTGCTTTTATGTTGTCCCGTGCATTCTAGCCGTGAGCCTCAGGAACAAAACACAGAAACATGTTCACGCATTAAAAAAATCGAAAACGAAAACCTCGTGGCACGCACGGGTAAGGATCTCAACTAGTCTCCGACTCTACCTACAAGAATCCTGCGGGCGTGGGATTCGTGCAGGTCGAGCACAATGACGAGGCAGCCGGAGGACCTTCGCAAATAAGTGGCGGTGACGTCGCCGCGGCCAGCGCTTGTGCCAGGCTAGGTGCACTTTGAGGCCACGTGAAGTGTCGAAGGTGTGTAGCCCCCCCCCCGCCAGCACACACACACCCACACGGGCTGACACACGTGTGCGTGTGAGTGACGTGGCTGCGGGGTGTGACGGTTTTGGGGGTTTTCATTTCGTTTTAAATTATCGAGAATGACTGATTCACCGAACTAACCGATAAGTAAATTTCCACAAACCACCGGAATGCCACGCGGGGTGACTGCTGCCCTGCACCTCATTTGGAACGTAAAAGCAAAACTGTACGCGTGGCCTTACGGGCTGCGTCGGGTTGTTGTTGTTGATGTTGTTGTTGATGTTGTTGTCGCTGTTGTGCTGCTGCTGCTGCTGCTGGCGTACAGCTCTCTGACGGGTGCTCGGGCCGTGCCGCGTGCTGCCCGGCGCAACGCCCACAACGAAGCCTCTGCAGTTCCTGGAAATGGCCACGGCGCTTGAAACGTCGACCTACAGGCACTGCCCCTCGTTCGTGCGATCTCCTCGCGCGAACGCGGGCCATTGCCAATTGGCGACGAGAGCGTGGGCGGCGGCGGAGACGTGACCGCGAACGTTGCGCGCTTTGCTCGCGTTTGTTGAAGACAAAACATCCGTACGCGGGCCACGCTGCTGCTCACGTCACGCATTGCTCACGTGGAGGGGTCCTCGTGTGCACCGATGGGGTGTGCGGTGTTGACGTCGTGGGGGTGGAGGGAGGGTGGGTCTGCGGAGAGGTGGAGTGGTTGGTCAGGCCGTACGCCAACCCAGTTGAACCCCAGCAGGGAACAAACGCATCGCCGTTGTAGCAGCGGTACGTTTGACAACACAGCTGTTTTTAGCCTTGGAAAATATAAACACACCGTGAGAGAGAGAGGGAGAGATGTTAATTTAAGCCCGGGCAAGGTTGCTTGCGGAGGTTGTTTTAAAAGACACCTGTTGGGGCCCAGAATCGTCGTCGAGTGCTTGCTCAGCAATGATTGACACGTGGATTACCTGGCCCCTTCCATGGAAATGTGGACATTCCGCCACTGACAGAGATGAACAACTCTCCCGTGCTCGTGTGAGCAGGGTGGGGGAGGTGTATTTTGGGCCTGGTTCCTGATGATGCCAGGTTGGCTGTCGTTGCCAGCCGCTCTTCAGCAACATTGGAAACAATTATACATTCATAATAAAAATAAAATCACGCGTCTCTGATCTCGTACGGAAATCGCACCCACTCTTAGCACGTGCGAGTTCACGTCTGCCAAGTGTTCGAACGACGCGTCAAAAAATCCCTCCAGCTCGCTCGACAGTGAGTTTAAGAATTCTTCACAACCACATTGAGCAATTGGATATGAGGTTTCGCGTGAAACTGCGCCAAGTATCTTCAGCACAAACTCCAAATGACAATCCAGCTGCAAACGAGAGCTGGTCATGAGCACACTGCCCAAGAATTGCAACTCCTCCAACCCTCTCCACTGCTCGCCCCGTTCCTCACGGAGAAGTCGTGGCAATGGACGTGATTGCGAGGCATGTCTCCAGGTCCAGAAGCAGTCTCCAACTCTTCCTAAGAGTGAGCAGTGATTACCAAGTGATCACCACACGTTATAATGTGGCTGATCAGTCGGACGCCATCCCTGAACCGTACCCGGTCTTCAATGTGCCTGCCGTTGTGTCTGAACCAGATGGACATTTCGCTGTGGCAGCTATGGGGGGTTTCTCGAATAATGGGGACTCATCGGCACATCCTGCACGCAACATCTTCAGTGCATGCCAGGTCCACGAAAAACATCTTCTGAACGAATTCACTCAAGTCACGAACACCACAATCTACCGCGCAGCTGATCTGTTCCCTCACCACCAGCTTATCATCTGCCTGCAGCCCTTCCACTGTGGGGGTGGGCATCCAGCCATGACCCCACTTAAATCCACAATAGCCTGGTCTCGTTTGAACATCGCTTGAATTTGAACATCGCTTGTAGCTGCGGTTGGCAGATTTGGGATATCAGGTGAGGCTCAGGACTGTGGCTCAAGCAGCTGCCATGGTTGCACTGGCTAGGCAGCACAGACCTCCCCCAAACAGCTCCGAGAAAGCAGCAGCGCCGTGCTCACTATCTACAAGATCAACCGCTTGAAAATGGCGAGGTTTGCCAAAGTCTTCGCTGAGAGGTGCGGGGAGACATTCAGCACTGCAATGATGATGTTGAGTGGTGGTGATGGTGGTGGTGGGAACGCAGAGAGGACACAGACATCTCCGATTGGACCGGTTTGCCAAATATTGCGATCGAGCGCCCGGTCAAGGCCGAGGCAATGGGGGTGGTGTGGACAACGCCAGGCCGAGCCACCTTTGTCGTTTGTTTCCACACTGGCCCAGGGGCACATTTAGGGGCCAACTCAACCCGCGCTCCCGACGCCACTTGCCGCTGAGGTTGGCTGTGGCCGGGAATGATACCCAGGTCGCTGGGTTCATAGCGCGGTGCGGGGAACAAGTGTGTGTGCGTGTGCCGCACGCACACGCGCTCACACACTCGCCCACTCACTCACAGCGTCATCTGTGGCCCCCTGCGCGTTCAATTTTAGCTTTGCCGTGCCGAACAGAGAGCAACGGAGCGGTAGAATGTCACGCGCGAGCGACCGCGGGGGGAGGGTGGGGGTCAGGAGGCCCCTCGTGACCGTGAGCCGCCCTCCTCGTCCTCGTGTTTAATTCAACACCACCTGGAGGCATTCGGGGTACGGGATTCGGCCACGTCTCCACCTGCCAGTGCGTGTGCGTTAACGATGTCGCCTGGTACACAGGAGGTCGTGGGTTCGTTCCCGACCCTGTCGCCTGCTGCTGTATATTTTGAGTTTGCATGTCTCTCTCTCCCCCCGTGGTCGTGTGGATTTTTTTCGTTGGGTCCTCCGGTTTTTCCCACCACTTTTAGAATCAACATCACGCGTTTAGAGTGCTTGGCTGCTATACATTTCCACATGCTGATAAGCGAGCTATCGTTTGTGGCCAGGTCGCTTCTAAAAGGGATATTCAGCTCGGCGAGCCTTACCTGGTAAAGGCAAATAGTTTGTAGTTGACTCGCACGTGTTCACTGGGGAGCGGCTCGAGCAGCGGATGGTGCAATGCGCTGCAACCCTGTGACCCCAGTTGGATTCCCGCGGGCGACCATTAACAGCGGCGAACATTTAAACCGGTCCTGAGCCTGCTCTCGTTTGACTCAGCAGTATATGAGTGCCATGCCTAAATGTCAACACGGAGGAGGCAAACGTGGCCGGGCGTGGTGTTGGCCACGCCACCCCATAATGCATTGCGCTGGCCTTAATAGGTTCTCGCTAATGGCATTTGGACATGAGTTTTAGTTTGCTAGAGGGGGGATCTTTTTCACATGGGGTGTGATGATTCAACCCCCGGATCTCATTCCCCTGCGATTCAATGAAGTGTTGTGATTCGACTTGGTACAATAATCGATTAATTCGACCGGACATAATACTCAATAATTTCGACTTGGTAAAATAATCAATGATTTCGACTTGGTGCAATAATAGATTACTTCGACTTGGGTCAATAATCGATTATTTAGACTTGGTACAATAATCGATTATTTCGACTTGGTACAATAATCGATTATTTCCCCCACTTGTTTTTCCCCTAATTTGGGTTGTTTCTTATTGATCATTGTCTCGATAATAAAGGTATTCTTGTTATTTTTGTGGTTTTACTCTCCATAACTCCGGTGTGCTGAACTAGTTACAAATTGGCACGCTTAGCTTCCCTATCACCATGTCTGATCCCGTCTTTTTCGGCCTTCGCCGGTTGCATTTTGGCCTGACATGAGCATCCAGGTGTAGCGTGCAGTCGTGATATCTACGCCGAGGAGATAGCGGTGGTGCTGACCTCGCGTGCCATGCCGGCTGATCGTCGACGGCTCAGGCTTGCGACTCGAGGGTATTTGTTTAACAGGCCACCTCACCGCTGATGAAACTCGGGGAAGTTGCGACCGATTTTGCAGTTTATTCCCTGAAAGAAACGCTGCCGGGAAAACGTTGATCCAGAAGGGTGCGCAGACCGATGGCCTCGAGCATTTTATTGAATATTTGTGTCGAAAGAGGATATTGTCCGTTTAATTATTATTTTATGACCTTGTGGGTTTTGGCCCGAAAGACCAGTTTGTGGTTGGACGGTTGCATTAAATGTAAATGCGTTTTAAATCGACTTAATCATTGGCTACGTGGTAATGCTTGGCAGTTGTTAAAAGTTAGGATTGGGAGCAAAGTACACGTGACCCGCGATGGTTATATTTTCTGTCAAGGTCCATCGCTGCGCTGTGACGGACGACATGGCTCAAATTCGCCCAGGGTTTATCTCGGCGTGGAGTCGTCGATTCAGTTGATAGTCAAGGCTCACGCAACACGCAGTGAGTCCCGTGTGTAAGAATCGATGTTTTTGCAAAGTATGCTAATTACATGCGTGGAATATCAGCTTTTTTACATTTAGACAATTGGTGCCGCACGCAAAAACTGTACAAACTTGATGGGAAAACAGCTCCGAATAATCCGATTGAGATGGTAAATAATGTATTGATTCTTTAATCGAGTCGGGCTCTACCTGTTGTGCTTTTGTTTAAGGACAATCTTCCAAGTGTTTCGCGATTTTGGGATCATTTCCACTGCGTGCTCATGTGAGCTGTCTTCGTGAAAATAAAGATCACCCGATATGACACGTGCTGGTCCTGTTGGTAGGTTTAGCATGGACGTGACATCACAGCCGTGACATCACTTCCGGCTTTCGAATCAAACGGAAACAAATATTGGATCAGGCAATGTTGTCTAAATAAGTTTAACACGTGGGCTTTTGGGACCAAAAAACCCAAACAACCTCTATTATGAATGTTGTCTAAGCCTGATATTCAAACTCTTTGGTTATTTCGGTAAAGTAACGTAGGTAGAAAAATAAAGAATAGATCACAGCGTTTCGAGGAATCGTCATCAGGTAGAAAGATACAGCAGTAGAACTGCTGAACAAGAAAGGGCTGTTGCAACAAGAGGTTATATATAGGTTTGAGGTGGGTGTCACCCAAAGGTAAGTAGGCGGACTCAGAGATGGAAAGGAGTCCCTTTATGGATTCCTGCCGTCACGAAAACTTCAAACCTGATTTTCATATAAAAATTTTCAGATGAATCCAAAAATCTGGGGGAAAATCTCTTGATACCTGTCCAGTCTACCTGTTGGGCAGGTGTCAGAGTTAGGGGTAGGAACAGACTGCATCCGGCCACAAGAATGTGGAATTTCTTTGTTGGGAACCTAGGTATTGAAGCTGCCCCCACCGCCACATCTGCCTCGGGACGGCCCCATGTGTGCACGAGGCAGCGCCGTGTTTACGGAAAAAATATATTTTATCGCGTCAGCTCAGAGCCGCACATGGTACAGGTGGCCGAGTGGCTCAGGGGTCAGAGACAACTGAGCTGCCAGCGTTCCGCAAGGCCTCGGTTCAAATCCGGGTTCTGGTCACCGGTGGTTAAAACCAGCTTCTCAAAGTGTCAAGTGCCCGGTGTTCAAAAACTGCACACAGAGAAGGCGACGTTAGATTTGGCTTTTTCGCTTAAATTGTTACAAACTTTCAGATCTGACAGGTAAACATTTCAGCTTGACTGACAAGTGACAAACATATTTCTCTCGAGGTAGGGCAATTGGGAAATTGCAGCAGATACCCCCCCCCCTTGTGTGGATAAAATAGGTGACGTGAAAAGTGACCTCGGAAGAAGTGCTGTGAAATCTCCATCCATGGGCTCTTCTTTTCATACAGGGTGATGCATGGAGGAACGTGGCAGGTTTTGTTTGATTTGTCATCTCGAAGAAAAAGCGGGCGCTGGCTGTGTTCCTGAGAGGGGAGCCATGCGGAACCAAGGCTGAGCACACACTCAGGATGGGGCCTGCGCAAACCCGCGGGGTTAAAGGTCACGGTGTGAATAGGTTCAAGGCTCGCGGTGGGGGGTTAGAGGGGTAAATCATCTTGAGGCTGAACGATTATTTTCGTACCGCGTAAACAATCAATCAAGTGGCATGACGCCCCCTTGTCACCATCATCGCCTCTCCTCCCTCATCACCATCGCTTTGTCTCTGATTACCCTCTTCCCCCCTTAGCTCTCACATTATCACTCCCACTCTCACCTCTTCTTCTTTAGTCACGTGAACCCCTCTCTCCCCTGCTCACCCCAACCTACCACCCCCCACTCTCCCCTCCTCACCCCAACCTACTACCCCCCACTCTCACCTCCTCACGCTCCTCTCACCTCCTCACCCTCCTCTCTCCCCTCCTCACCCTGCTCCCTCATTCCACCTCCACGCGTTGACCTTCATCCCACTGCAGGGAGCTGGGACCGTCCTCTCTGGCTATCGATTCGCTCTCATCGCAGATTCGCACACGCGCGGTTGCATCAGCGGTAGGTGGGCGAGAGGGCGTTAAATGGAGACGTACGTGATGTATTTATGAAGGTGTTTTATTTATAGAAACTGAATACTATTCATGAGCCAGGGGTCGGCAAGCAAAATAACAATGAGAGACTTTTTTTTTTCGAATTCGGTAAAACGAACTTCTCAATATTTCAAGAGCCACAATGCACTGCGCAGTGAAGACGAGACGGCGGTGGTCCTGAATCGAGGACGTCACGAGGCAGGTCACGTGTGTCCTCTGGCTCCCGTCCGGTCTCCTGCCATGTGAATGAGGAATTTCGAAACGCCGGCTCGAGGTCAGCGGTGAACATAAGTGACCCCTCCCTATTGTTCGTTAGAAACCTTCCCCCCAAGGCCAGCACCACTCCCGGCCGTCTTTGTATCCCCAGTGGCGATGTTCACACACCACAGCACGGGGTATTCATTTGGGACTGAGTCAGCCTCGGAGAGGCCCACGACAGGTTCAGATAATTGTCATCGATCTTGGCCATGAATGGGAATCGAACTCTTGTGGCCAGGTCTGTAGTGCGGTGCGCTAACCGCTATACCACCGCTCCCCACACACGATTTCCACGTAACAGCACTTGCCCCAACAGTCTTGTAAGGATTTGCCACTTATGTGGCCACTTAAGTGGAAATCTTTACAAGTTTCTGCACACCCTGTGTGTGTGTTTATGAAAATGTGGCCGTAAAAATCACCGTAAAAAGCCGCGCAAATTGTCGCGGCAGCGATTTGCATGAATCTATCCGCGTGCGGTCATAGTCGGACATGATCGATCCGCTGCTGGATCATCGACGCCTGCCCCAAGCCGTCGCCACCCTCCGCGCGGGTCACACGGCCGGCCTGGCAACAACCCAGCCACCACCACCGCTGTGGGTCACGGCCTGGCAACAACCCAGCCACCACCACCACCGCTGTGGGTCACAGCC